>OZ038389.1:3783790-4328790 GCA_964036045.1 Eutreptiella sp. 'Long Island Sound 2002' | reverse complement strand
CCTCCTCGGTCCCCACCTTCGCCCCCGTCGGCTCCTTGCCAGCCACCACCGGCATCGTCCGCGTCTCATGCCTCCGCCTAGGCCCACACCCCTCCATGGCAGTCACCCTCACCCACAACCTGCAGACCGTCGTGTACGTCACTGACGTAGACGCCCGCCGCGGACACGCGGTCGCCTACATCGCCCCCGCCCTGCACACCTCCCTCTTCGCCTCGCTGCCCACGCGCGTCATCCAGCACAACGAGGGCTGGGCCCTTACGGTCCAGGGCGGACGGGACGATGGGCAACCTTGGCACGCCCCCACCACCACACTCAACAGCCCCCCCTCCCACCGCCCGCCCGTCCCGGGCGACCCTCAGCCCCGCCCCGCCAAACGCAGCCGCCAGCAGTCGACCCCCCTTTCCTCCCCCCGACGCTCCCCGCGGCACCATGGCCGCACAGCGCCCTCGGCCCCCACGTCAGGCAGGGCAGTCCGCGGCGCCATGTTCCCCAGTGCCCGCAGACACAACTGACTCGCCCTGCCGGACACTCTCCCCGCCTCCAGCGCTCCCAACCTCCCGACCCTAGCCTGGGCGACCTTCCTCGCCTCCCACTTCCCCCACCCACTCGACGCCCACCGCGCTGGGGCTGACCTCCTCTCTGGCCCGGAGCCCTGTCCCCAATCCCACGCCCGTGGAACCCCCCCCCGCGCACCCGCTACACCACCAGCCTCGGCCCCTCGGATATGCCTTCACTGCGGCACGCTGCGGCGCCCGGCCCTCACGAGTTGCCCCGTGTGCACACACTCTGCTGACCTTCTCCCCCTTGGCCTCCCCCCGGCCGCCGACCTCCCCCCGGGCCCCCTCCGAGACCTCCTGCACGCCGCCCAGGCCTCCACGTCGCTACCCCCCACGCTCCTCGCCTCCGCCCTCCACACAGTGTGCGGTTGGCTCGCCTCCTTCCCCCGCCAGCGCAGTGACCCCTCCCTCTGGATCACCCCTCCCCTGCACGTGGACGCCAAGTGGACCGCCTTCTGGGACACCGCCCACTTGCCTTCATCCCCCCTCCCCCCGTCCCCAGCGTACACTCGCTCGTCAGGCCCGACCTCAGCGTGGACGCTACACCCCGCCCTCCCCGACGCCCCACTCGTCACCTCCTCTGCTTGCCCCGACTATGGACGCCCCACGCCTCACACCGCCTTCGTCGACCTCCCCGCATCGCCGACCGACCACTGGCCTCACTTCTTCTGCACCTCCCCCCACAAAGCCCCGCCTGTGTGCACTCGTGACACCGCCGCCCGCTGTGTGGTCGGCTTCGGAGGCATGCTACTGCCCGCGGCTGTCCCCGTCTCCGCCATCCCCTGGGCCACCCCCTGCGCCCCCCCTCCCGACCGCCGCCTCCAGCCAACCACCGCCTTCGTCCCCTCCCTCCCCGACCCCGGTGACCAGGCGTCCACCCCCCCCCCCCCGCGACACAGCCCTCACCTTTCTCACGCACAACTGGGGCGGCATCGCCGGCCAAGTCTCCCTTGCCCGGACCTGGCTCGAGGCCCTGTCCCCCGACGTGGTCGCCGAGCAGGAACTCTGGGACTTGGCCGCGGCCCGCCCCGCCCTCCCACCGCGGTACGAGGCCCACTACAGCACCGCCTCCGGCCAGGGCTCAGGCCTCCGCACAGCCTGGCTCCGGTCCCACCGCGCCCCCTCCCAACCCGCCGACCTCGTCTACGACAGCCCGCACTGGATTGCCTCCACGGTCCCCCTCTCGCTAGGGGGCCGTGCCCTCCTGTTCAACACCCACCTCCCCCCACACCTCTCGTACTCCGAGTGTGTTTCCGAGGTCAAGCTCATGAACCATCTCCGCTTCTGCATACGGCCCGACCTGGGCGTCCTCCTGGGCGACCTCAACAGCACAGGAGCCCCGGGTACCCCCCTGGCCTCCGCGCTCGGGGCCCTAGGCCCGCTCTCGGCCTGGCACCGCCTGGTCCCCCCAGCCACTCCCACCAACTTCACCACCCGCCACGGCTTCCCCCGGTCCACCGCCCTCGACCACATCTTCCCCACCGGTCCCATCGCCTCCCACACTCACCACGTCCTCCCCTGCCACACCTCACACGCCATCGTGCTGGTGCAGGTCACCCTGCACCAACGCTCCTGCGACGCCCACTCGTGGCGTCTGTTCCGATGGCGCCTGGCAACTACCGAGGACATGGACTCCCTCTCAGCCGCCCTTGACCTGGCGTGGGGCTGGCTCTCCCTTACCCCCTCCCTCCCCGACCACTACATTGCCGCCCACCACTCCCTCGCGCACCAGCTGCTCCCGCACCCTCCTGACACCCCCACACTACTACGGTCCCTGGCCCGGTTCACCTTTCCCCTCTCCACACAAGACCTCGCCGCCCAGTCCTCTACCCTCCGGGAGGCATCGGCCGCCTGCGGCTACGTCTCTCGCGCTGCCGTCCTCTCCTCCCCCTCCATCACCTCCGCCACTCGCACAGTCCTCCGGCTGCCCTCCCCTCCCCTGGAACCATTCCACGGCATCCTCCCCCACCCAGGGGCAACCCTCGCGACCCGCGAGGAACGGCTCGCCGAGGTCACGACACAGTCCCGATCCCAGACGGCCAACCGGCACGTCTCCGTGGACCACGCCTTCTTTGACGCCCGCTGCACCCCGGACCCCTGGCTCCCCCTCCTACACCCGCCCACCGACCTCACTCTCCCCCTACTCCGCGACGCCCTCCGCGCGAACGCCCAACCAGAATCCGCGGCCTCCCTCCGGGCGTACGCCCTCACCTGCCAGTCCCCCCCCCTCATCACCACCGCCTCCCTCGCCCACCGCCGCATGGGCAAGCGCTCCCTCGCCGTGTCCACTGACAACGTGGCACGCGCAGCGCTCTTCTGCAGCGGCGGGGGCGTCCACCTCGGATTGCTGCACCTCCTCCTCCAGCTCGAATCCGGCACCCCGGGCGTCTCCAACGAGACCGCCCGCTACGGCCTCTACAAGGGGAAACCCACCAAGCCACTCCCCCGGCACCTCACACGCTCCTTCTGCCCCGTCGATGTGGAGTCTGGCGTCTCCGGCGCAGCATCCGGCATCGCCACGACCTGCCTAGCCGCCAATCTCGAGCTCACCTCCACCTACACCCCCGCCTCATTCGCCTACCGCCCAGGCCACTCCGCCCTCAGCCTCGCCCTCGTGGCCCGCGCCGCCGCCTACACAGCCCTCTCAACCCACGGCACCTGCGCCATCTGCGACTGGGACGAGTCTGACGCGTACCTCAGAGTACTGCGCCAGGACAACTCCCGCCTCTGCTCCCGCCTCCGCGCCACGTGGGACTTTGGCCCCTGGGCAGACGGCTTCTACAGCTGCCTGGTCATCCGCGTGGCCACCCGCGAAGGGTTCGCCCACCCCTTCAGTACCGAGGAGGGGGGCAACCAAGGCGACGGGTTCGCTCAACTCCACTACCAGGCCCCCAGCCTGGTCATCACCAGGGCCATGCGCCCCAACACTTCCATCACCCTCCCCCTCACCGTCCCCCGCCACTCGGCGTCCCTCCCCGCCACCCACCTCTCGTACAGCGACGACCGCTGCTTCATCACCCCCTCCCTCACGGACGTGGCAGCCATGGCCACTGACTGCTGCGAGTGCTCTCGCCGCGCCGGCTGCATCATACACCCCGACAAGCAGGAGTTCTCCCTCATCGACTCCCGCCAAGGCCGGCCCACCCTCGTCACAGCCGACGTCCCGCAGCACACCGGCACCACCACCACCGCCCCCCCGGAAGTCGTCGGCATCCCCATCCTCCCCGAGCTCCCCCTCCTCCGCGTCATCAACAAGTCCCGCGCGTCCCTCGACCAAGGCCAGCCGCAACCGCGAGGCCTGCCCCATACTCCAGCTCCGCTCCCTGCCCGCCTTCGGCCTCTCCCCCCTCGACTACGTCACCTCGGGCGTCCTCGTCCCCCCCCCCTCCCTCCGCCCCCATCAGACCGCCATCAACAATGCATACCGCCACGCCTTCCGTCTGCCCCCCTGGGCTCACTCGGCCTTCCTCCACCTCCCCCTCCAGCAGGGCGGTCCCGGCGCCCCCCTCCTAGCGTACCGGGCCCCCCTCAACCTCCTCCGCACTTACCTCCGCGCCTCTTGGGGCCCCAACACCCTCGCAGTAGGCGCCGCGGCGTCCCTCATCTCCCCACGCCGCCCCAGCCCCTGGCTCACTGAAGGTCCCGCCCCGGCGCAGGCGCTCGCCCCCCTCGACATCACCGTCCACCTCCTCCCCTCTGTAATGGGATCGACAGAACTGTCCAGAGCAGAGCTGTCTTTACCAGCAGATCGCGATCGCAGAGCGTGAGTGAATAGGATTTCACGTTACGTGGAGTAGCATGAATAAATTGCACCGATCCACACCAATTTGTACGTTAGCAATTTTACTTATGCAGAAGCTTTTCAGCCTATGTTTTTGTGTGTAGGCTATGCAGAAGCATAAAATCTGAACTCTTCGAGTTCCATTACTCCGCCAGCCGAAATATCCGAAGTTCGTCAACTTCTTCTTGTCCGCATGTGGGATTTTGGAATTGGGTTGCAGGGTTTGCCTGTGGATCAGTATGAAAATCAACAGTGAAGAAAACACGGAGTTTTCAGGAAACAGAGGACAAGAACATTACAGTTCAGATTTGTCTATCTGTCGCGGAGTTTTGGGATGTACGTCGAATTCAGCGTATTCTGCGAACAAGATGCTCAGTGAGTGCACCATGGCGCTGGACAGTAGTGAGGATTATTCCTTTTTAGTGTGCCCTTCGCTGCAGGGCCAAGTTGCCGACTTGTTACGAGAGGACTACAGAACGTCAAATTGCTGGGCTTCCGTGTCTTACCACGAGCGAGGCCATGAAGCCGTAACGGAACACGAGCTGCAGAGCAGGCAGCTCATGATGGCCGCCTTTACAAGGTACTTGCTCCACGCGTGGCATGCAGCAGACAGCAGAGATCAACTGCGCGGTATCAACTACAAGCTTGACCTGTTGTTAACGCGTGTGCCAAGCAAGCAGGGTGAATGCAAGAGTACAGGTCGTGCCGTAACCAGTGTCAACAGCGCCGCAAGCGGGTCCACGAGCGCTACAAGAGAGTCAGCGACGAATGCGAGCGCTGCGAAGGAGTCAGCGACGAATGCGAGCGCTACAAGAGAGTCAGCGACGAATGCGAGCGCTGCGAAGGAGTCAGCGACGAATGCGAGCGCTACAAAGGAGTTAGCGACGAATGCGTGCGCCACAGAGGAGTCAACAACGCATGCGAGCGCTACATTAAAAACAGCGGCGAAGACAAGCGCTTCCACAGCGCTACCAAGTACGCCAACAACAGTCAATGGCGCCGGACGCGCCAGTTGGGCCCAGAGCAGCGCCCACGCAAAGAAGGGTGCTGTCGCAAGTTTTGGAGCTGATACATCAAGCCCATCCTCACCAAGTAAGGGGCGCGGACGGCGTGCTGGTCGCCAAGTGCGCCAACAGAGGGCAGTGCGTGAGCTGCTAAGCTTATTAAGTTCGGTGGCAGGTGATACACCCCACAGGAGTGGAGGTGCCCAGCGCTAAATATTGGGTGCAATGAGATTTACCTGGCATGTCAGATTGACTATGGCAGCCGGCTTTGGAAAGCCAGCAATGATGTTATATATTGACGGGCGTAGCCGCACTGATGTGCAGGCTTTTTTTCTTTTCGCGCAGGCAGTCAGTAAAACGCATCTATGTGGCAGGCCCAGATCTCTGGCCTTTGCCCTGAGACGGCACTTGTTGTGCCTCATATAAGTCTAGCTTTGGCTTGTTTAGCCTATAAAAGCTGATATATTGCCTAAGTGGCCTTTGGGGCAAGGCACAGCAGTGCCACAGGCATGTGAGTGGAAGCTATGGCGGCCTTTGGCGCCATGGGCAAGACAGAGAGGAACTTGTCTGTTCTATGGGAGACAAGAGTCATACTGTCCTTGCTACTGGCTTCTTTTGCTCAGGGTGTTTTACAACTTCTGGCTCTGGAGGGTTTGTATTTTTTTTACAAACAGGATACAGCAGGAACGTAAAACAACACCACACAGAGCATAGTGGTTTTCTTTTTACAAGTCCTGAGTTTTTTAGTGGGTATTTACCCTTGTGTAGGAGTCCCACATATTGTTTGTGCATTCCTGGCACAAACAAATGCGTAAAAGCATTTTGAGCTTAGGCCACCCCCAGAGGCACTGTACATATAGCGCTTGGTACGCCTTTTACCCCAGCTCAGGACAGGGCTATGGCAAACAATTACTACAACATTAGTTTTCTTTTTACAGATCTCAGGGACCACAGTGCTGGTTGCTGGTAGCGCCCACAGTGCCAGCCTCAGATGAGGGTTGTACGCTTGTACACTTCCTTGGAGCAGGGTATGCAGTCAGTGCTGCCGCTCCCATTGATATTTTTTTATCAACCACTTCACACACTGAGTGTAATGTCATGGGTCCAATCAGAGTATGAAGTATTTTAGGAAGGGGGTGTAATGGGATCGACAGAACTGTCCAGAGCAGAGCTGTCTTTACCCGCAGATCGCAATCGCAGAGCGCGAGTGAATAGGATTTCACGTTACGTGGAGTAGCATGGATAAATTGCACGGATCCACACCAATTTGTACGTTAGCAATTTTACTTATGCAGAAGCTTTTCAGCCTATCTTTTTGTGTGTAGGCTATGCAGAAGCATAAAATCTGAACTCTTCGAGTTCCATTACTCCGCCAGCCGAAATATCCGAAGTTCATCAACTTCTTCTTGTCCGCCTGTGGGATTTTGGTATTGGGTTGCAGGGTTTGCCTGTGGATCAGTATGAAAATCAACAGTGAAGAAAACACGGAGTTTTCAGGAAACAAAGGACAAGAACATTACACCCTCCCCCCACGTGCGCCCCGCCCCGCAGCACCACACCGGCTTGCTGGCCCCCCTCCGCACCCTCCCCTATGTCGTGGTCGCATGCGACAGCAGCCTAGAGGGCACCCGCCTCGGCGCCGGCTTCCTCCTCTGGCACCCCCGCCACGGCACTCTCTACCGCGGCTGGCTCGGCCTCCACGCCCTCGCCAGCCACTCCACCGACGCAGAGTGGATCGCCAAAATAGCCGCCATGTTCGCCCTCCGCGGCTGGTGCAGCGAAGCCTCCTTCGCCTCAGACTCCACCGCCTCCCAACTCTGCGACCTCACCCGCGGCCCGCCCCCCTCCTCCGCCCTCTCCATCCCATACCCGGCGGCCCTCCTCTCCCCCTTCTTCCGCATGCACGAGGCCTGGCTCCCCGCACAACACGACTCCGGCTCCGCCAGCCACCTCGCCACCCTCAATGCCGAAGCCGACAGCCTAGCCCGCCGCGGGCTCCGCGCCGCCTTCCCGTGGATCCTCCCCTGGTCCGCACTCTTCCACGGCCGCATCGTGGCGCTCCATGAGGGCGCAATCTTCCTTAGCCCCGCGCGCGCCGCTGAGGCAGCGTATGCGGCCACCACCGCCCGCATCCACGCACTGCACCTCCGGCCCCTGCCCCAAGGCTGGTCCTCCCACCTACTCCGCCTCGCGTATGAACGCGCCGAGATCCCGGCGCGGCCCCTCCACCGCATCATGCTCCTCCGGCTACTGCACTCCCAGGACCACCCCCTCGGCTACGGTGGCGTGACGTGCCCCTTCTGTCACCGCCCCTACCCGGACTCCGCCGCCCACCTCCAGCACCACTGCCCCCCCCACTACGCCCTGCAGTTACTCTCCGCGTGGCGCCTGTTCACGCACCCGCCCATCCTGGCAGCCACTCCGGGCCACTCCCCCGCCTCGTCACCCCTTTAGAGCTCCGCACAGCCACCACCGCAGTGTACCTCTCCGAGCACCTCCCAGCCGCGCCGCGACCCGGCCCCCCGATGCAGTTGGGATTCAGTCTGCTTGGCATGTGGCACTCCTCCTCCCCCCAAGGGACCCCCCCTCTGCTGGACAGCGCCAGCCGGGAGGAACTCCTCCGCGAGCTCCTCTCCACCCTCAGCACGACGCACACGTCGCTAGCGTCACTCCTCCGCCGTGCCCCCTCCCACGTCACCGCCCCGCCCCTCCCCCTCCCGCCGCACGTCCCCATGCCGCCCAGCACCCAGCCCCACACACTGCGCCACAGCATCGCCCAAGTCTGGCTCCTCCGCAATTGCGCCACTTGGCGCCTCACAGTAGACCGCCGGCCTGTGGTCCCGCTCCCCCCGGCGCCACTCCCGGGGCCGCACCCAGCCCACGTCGTGTTCACCCCCACGTCGCGGGCCGCGGACATCCTCCCGCTCCTCGCCACCAGCCCCCCCGGGCATCGCATACTGCTTGCCGCCAACCCCTCGGTCCTCAGTGAGGTCCTCATCGGGCACGCCAACGCCCTGCACGTGCGCCCGCTGCTGCCCGACCTGCACGTCGCGTACGCCCCCGGCACGCCCGTCGACCCCTCCGTGTGGGACTCTCAGTGAGGCCACCGGCCACCAGCCGGCCCGCACGCACCGCCCCGCACTCGCCTCGGGCACTTGTGCCCGTGGACGCCGCTACCCACGCGCCCGGCCCCGTCCTCGGCCCCCGAGCAGCGCTCCTTGCCAGCCGCAGGTCCCACCGCCCTCAGGGGGCCCCCAACAGGAACGCCGACACCCTTGTGCGTGCGCCCCCCGCAGCTTGGCCTGCACGGTGCGCTCGCCCCCGGCACGCCCTCCGACCCCACATTGTGGGGCTCATGGAGCCTCTGCCGACCGCCGGCTGGGCCGCCCGCGCCTCCCAGCGACCGCCAAGGGCCCCGCACCCGCTCGGCCGCCCGCCACTACCCATACGCGCGGCCCCGGCCTCAGCCCCCAGGCAACGCAACCGGCTCACCCACGGTCCCTAGGCCCGCGGAGGGGCCCGCACCGGGCACACCGGCGCCCTTGCGCACGCGCCCTCCGCAGCATGGCCTGCAGGACACGCCCTCCCCCAGCACGCCCACGGACCCTACTCTGTAGGGCGCTCAGGGCCTCTACCGACCGCCGGCTCGACCGCCCGCAACCCCCCGCGACCGCCACGGGCCCCGTTCCCGCATGGCGCCGCGTCCGACCCGGCCGCCCGCCGCTACCCATGCGCCCGGCCGAGGCCTCGACCCCCCGCCGGCTGTGCCGCGCGGCCTCCTGTACACAGGGCACAGGGACAGGCACCAGGGGACAGCACCTGAACCGAACGCGGCACGCCAGCAACTCCAAACCCATGTTCGTCCTCTTGTGCTCCCGCCCTTGTGCCCTCCCTCCCCCATGACCGACGCGCGCGCGCGCCCGCACTACCGGGGACGAGGCGGCCATACTACAGCTCCAGCAAAGGGGACTAGGCGCCGGCAGACCGCAACTCCCAGGCCTCCCCTCGCCCCCGTAGAAGGCTAGAAGCACGGGCCAGCGCCCCCGGCCACTCCACGGCCGCACACGAGGAACGGCCACCTCGGAGGGATGTTCGGGCAAGGCGCGGAATGTCCGTGGACCCGGGCGTGCCTTCCCGACCCCAAGGTCGGCGCCCCACCCTCCACCCCCACCACAGCCGCTTCGCACAGGACGAGTAACTCTGCCCCCGGGAGACGGGGGAGGGCTGCAGGGTGACCTCCACAGGTGGCCCCGCCCTCCTCCACGCGCGTGCCCCCCCCCCCACTCCACAGCGCCCCCCTCCCCCCCCTCAGTCGTCGTCGGCACACGCCCGGCCAGCGTGACGCCGGCCGACTGCTCCCTTGCGCCCTGCCCAGGGAGAGCGTGTCTGGCAATTTCTCCCGCCGGCACGTGCTGGATGCCTTCACAACAGATGCTCAAACAAGTGTTTTTACACCGTCTTGAGCCCGTTTTGACGTAGTTTGGCCCCTTCCACCACATGTATGCACCACTTTGTGCCCTTCGCACGTACCTTAGAGCCGTGTGGTGGAGCCACCTAGAGTTGGGAGAGGGCTGTAGATTGGAGGATATATATATATATATATATATATATATATATATATATGTGCTTTCGGCACACGCCCGGCCAGCGTGACGCCGGCCGACTGCTCCCTTGCGCCCTGCCCAGGGAGAGCGTGTCTGGCAATTTCTTCCGCCGGCACGTGCTGGATGCCTTCACAACAGATGCTCAAACAAGTGTTTTTAGCCCGTCTTGAGCCAGTTTTGACGTAGTTTAGCCCCTTCCACCACATGTATGCACCACCTTGTGCCCTTCGCACGTACCTTAGAGCCGTGTGGTGGAGCCACCCAGAGTTGGGAGAGGGCTGTAGATTGGAGGATATATATATCTATATATATATATCTATATATATATATATATATATGAGGATATATATATATATGTATATATATATATATATATATATATGTATATATATATATATATATATACATATATATATATATACATATATACATATATATATCTATATACATATATATATATATATATACATATATATATATATATATATACATATATATATCTATATACATATATATATATATATACTTATGTCTATATATATATATACATATATATATATATATATATATACATATATATATATATATATATATATATATATATGCCCGCACTGCCCGCACTTCTTCATCTTCCGAATCCACCCGGGTACGTACCTCCTCCAGTAAGTATGGGCACAGGAGGGAGCAGGCACGGGACACTGAGCACCATGCGGAGACGTGGCGACTACCGCCGAGGGGACAACAGCGGCTGGTGATCCTGGAGTGCAGGGCCTATACCATGGAGCATGGCGGGAAAGCCCACAGGGAAACCCCCCCCCCCCCCCGCAGCAGCCAAGTGCCTCGCCCCGTGGTTGTGTTGTGCCTACGACATGCCTGCGACGTGCGTGCAACGGAGGGAAGGCGAAAAGGGCGCCCCCCCCCCCAAGGCCACCGCCCCCCCGAGGGCGAATGCGGGTAGGGGGGGGGCGAAAAGCGCCCCCCCCCCCTGCCGAGGGCAACGCGGCAGGGTGGGGAGGCAGAGGTAGGAGGGTGCGGGACGAGCCACACGACCGTGCCTGTAGAGGGGGCGCGCCGTGCAAGCCCAGGCGGGGGGACCACCGGGGGTGCGGGCGTAGGATAGAAGGGGCGACGAAGGGAGCCGCGAGGCAAACCCCCCCCCCCCTGCAGAGGGACGGGGGCCACGCCTCGTGCCAGCGACGCGAGGGCAACGGAAGGAAAACGACAAGCCCCCCCCCCCCCCCCCCCACATGCCTCCGCCCCCCCAAGGGTGGGGGTTGCAGGAAGGGAGGGGCGGGCAGCGGCCCCCCCTCTCCAGCGGGGGGGGCACCGGGGGGGCGCACGCAGCGTGGGCAGGGCGAAGACAAGGGCCACGTGGCGTGCCCCACACCCCAGCAGGAGGACAAGTGCCGTGCCACGTGCCAGTACCGTGCCTGCAACGTGCCTACGCCGGAGGAAGGGCAACGAGGCCCCCCCCCCCCCCGCCCCCACCTCCCACACCCACCAAGGACAGAGGCGAGGGCAAAGGGGAGAAGGCGAGGGGGCAAGAGGGATGACGAAAGCGTGCGGCGGACCCCCCCCCGGGGAGACCGCGGCAGGGTGGGGAGGCAGAGGGGCGAGACGACCGTGCCCAAGGGGAACACGCGCCGTGCAAGCCCCCACGGGGGGACCACCGGGGGTGCAACCGCAGGAAGGGTAGGGTGACGACGGGAGCCACACGGCAACCCCCCCCCCCCCCCAGCGGAGGGACAGGTGCCGTGCCTCGTGCCTGCGCCATGCTTCCGACGTGCTTGCGCAAAAGGGAGGACAGCGAGAATGCCCCCCCCCCCCGCCCCCTTCTCCTGCGCCCACCCGCAAAAAGGGCGAGGACGGCGAGGAGACAGCGAGAGGACATGGGGGGGGGCAGAAAGAAAAAAAAAAAAAACAAAGCGAATAACCAAGGACACCAACACGCCAGAGCAGGGACAGGCAGCAGGGGCAGACGGGACATGGCGGGAGCCAGGGGGCACAGCAAGGGGCGCGGGACAGCGCCCCTGGGGGAAAAGCTGGGAGGCAGGGGCCAACGGGGGGGGGGCGGGGTGACTAGAGCCCGCGAACAACGCTGGTGAGGTACCCGACCTCTGGGGTTTGGGGGCCCCCCCGCTGTCCGTATCGGCTCCATCTGAGCGCGAGCAATAAGGTGGGTTACGCCCGGGACCGTTGGCCAGCGGCCCGAGGTGGCACCGGCCTGGGGGGGTGGCCAATGGGCCTGACCAAGAGCACTCCCAACGGCACGTACTGCGGTTCGTGTCCTGTGAGGGGCTGCGAGTAGGGCACACCGTCCATCGGGGTAGGCAAGAGACGTGCCTATCCCGCAAGGACTCCCCAGAGACCCACAGTGTACCCGACCCCGGTGTGGGGAAGGGCCGACGTACCTGGATACGACGCAGGTCCATTTGTACGGAGCGGGTACAAATGGACGGCCCGTACAACAGAGTTACACCCTGACGGGGAGTGCAAGCATCGGCCCCCCCGTGGGGAAACACCCGGGGGGAGGGACCGGAGCCAGCGTCGGGCGCCCCCCCCCCCCCCCCAACCCTGCCCGGCAACAGGCCCGCCAACAACTGTGTTGGGCCAAGGGGCACACCAAGCGAGCACAAACGGGGGCACTGGAACACGGAAGGGAGTAGGGGCGAGCGAGAGGGGTGCGCAGCTGTGTAGTGCGAAGTGTCGTGCAACAATACGCCACCAGCAAGCGGGACGGGCCACGGAGTCCACCCGTTCTCCCGTGTCCTTAGCTCACACAGCCTTCGTTAGCTAAATGTCGCTATCTGTCCCCGCCAATCCCGCGGAGTTGCCAGCCTTCCGGCGACGTGCCCGGCGCCTGGTAGACACAGTGTCTGATCTCGTCAGACACGGGCCGCACACGTATGCGGCGTTCCAGGCGCGCATCGACGCGGACCGTCCGGCCAGGGACAACGGGTGGGACCACTTCGTCGACGTCTGCTTGCGGCAGATGTTGGCCCGCGATCCCCAACCGTACAACGCGCCCGACGTTCAGGCGCGGTTCGCGGCGGGCACGGTGCCGTTCGGGGCGCACCTGCTCAACCGACTACTCCGATGTCTACAAGATCCCGGGCAGCTCGAGGACGCGCAGCGCGGACGGCCCCCAGTGGGGTCGGCGGGGCAGCCGGGGTATGCGGCGCCGGGTGCGTTTCCGATGCCGCCGCCCCCAGGCCTCGGGCCCATGCCCATCCCGCCCTTTGGTACTCACCACCACCACCAACTTCATCTCCATCACCTACTTCATCACCCCGTCGGGTTCCCCATGATGCAGCATCACCTCCCACACCAGCACGTACACCCGACGGCTGTGCCACAGCCCCCCGTCCATGTTCACCATCACCACCAACTGGCGGCTGTGCCACAGCACCCCGTCCACCTACACCATCACCATCACCATCACCATCCGCACCAGCATGTGGAGTACCCGCATCCCCTGCCCCAGCAGCACCCACGACCGCCTCAGCACACAGTGCCAGTGCCGGAACCGGTGCCGGTGCCTGAGCCGGGGCGGAGTGCCCAGCAGCAGGGGGTGTCGCAAGGGGCGGTACCGCAGCACCTCGTCCACTTTCACCATCACCGTCACCATCACCTTCCGCACCAGCAAGTGGAGTACCCGCATTCCCTGCCCCAGCAGCAATCACTGCCGCCTCAGCACACGATGCCGGTGCCGGAACCGGTTCCAGTGCCTGAGCCTGGGCGGAGCGCCCAGCAGCCGGGGGCGTCGCAAGGGGCTGGGCCACAGCACCAAGTCCACCTTCACCATCACCATCACCATCATCGTCCACACCAGCATGTGGAGTACCCACACCCCCTACCCCAGCAGCACCCACGACCGCCTCAGCACACAATGCCGGTGCTAGAGCCGGTACCGGTGCCTGGGCCGGGGCAGAGCGCCCAACAGCAGGGGGTGTCGCAGGGGGCAGTGCCACGGCACCCCATCCACCCTCACCGTCACCATCACCATCAACGTCCGCACGTGCATGTGGAATGCCCTCGCCCCCTGCCCCAGCAGCACTCACGGCCGGTGCCTCAGCACACCGTGCCGGTGCCGGTGCCGGTGCCGGCACCTGGGCCGGGGCGGGGCGCCCAGCGGCAGGGGGTGTCGCAAGGAGAGGCACATGGCGTGCCCCCGGGCGAGGCGGGGAGAATGGGGGCACCTGCGCCACCCCTGGCGGTGCCTCAGCCGGAGTTTCCCGCGGCGGGGTCACCACCGCGGACAGTCCAGGTGCCGGACCCAGCCGTGCCGCGCGAGGCCCCGCCCGTCGTGCTGACGGGCCCGGAGCCAGTGGTGCCGGGTGGGATGCAGGGCGCAGCCCACGGGGAGGACTACGGCGGGGGAACGAGCGGGGGAGGATGCAGCGCAGGGGGCGGCAGAGGCTGGCCCGCGAGACATCAGCGAGCTGCTCGCGCAGGCCCTGGAGGAGTACCGGCGGACGGCCGTGAGGAGTGGGGGAGCCGCGCCGGAGGGGGCTGACGCCGGCGACCTGATTGGGCAGGCGCTCGCGGCTGTCGCCCCGAGGACAGAAGGGGCCAAGGAGACGTCGACGGAGGCGGTTTCTTCGGGGGGACAGGACGCGGGGCGGGGTGTGCCGAAGGCGCAAACGCCGGCGGGGGGCGGCGGGGTTGTGGAGCCCAGTGGGGGACGTGCCAAGGGGGAAGGAGTGGAGGAGTGGATGTGGGAGTGGCGGGAGTGGCGCCAGGTGGCACCCGGTGAGCCGTGTCCGGCGGGGCTGGCGTACCGCATGGATCTCCATGCGGGCACCTGCCCGGCCCGGCTGCCCGCCAACCTGCGGGCACGGCTGGACGCGGCGGAGGCGGCAAGGGGCGGGGGCGCTGACGAGCGGCCTCTGGCGCCCTTCCCGCCGCGGCCGGACACGCCGCCGGCGGTGGTCGCGGCTGGATATGGGGCGGAGGGGGGGCAGGAGGAGGAGGAAGTGGAGGACGAGGAGGCATACGGGCCCGGCAAGTCGGCGCTGGCCCTCATGTTTGAGGATGACGCCGGGCCCCACGTCTACGCCGGCATGGACGAGGACCCGGCCAACGAGCCGCTGCGGCCCATGCCCACTGCGGTGCCGCCCCCTCCCCTGGGGAGCTGTGAGCGGCGGCACTGCAGGTACCACGCGGCCGAGGGCGCCCACAGGCACCGCCTCACGGGCACGGGGCAGCGGGAGGCAGGGATGCTGGCGAGCGCCCTGGAGCGCTATGAGCTCCAGCGCCCAGGGCAGGTCGCCCGAGAGGTGGCCCTGGCGGCAGCATCCCCGGGCAACGGCCAGGTCCGCTGTGTCCAACTGGGGGATGCGGCGGTCCTGGGTCACCACCCCGGCGATGTCCGGGCGGCCGAGCCCCAGGAAAGCCTCCCCCTGTCGGTGCGCCTGTCCGTGGTGCGCCTGATGGGCGAGGCGGGGCTGGAGGACGTGCGGCGGGACGAAGGCCTGTACGTGGCCTTGTGGCGGGGTGGGGCTGACGCTTGGCGCCGCGAGCAGGCCGGGCGGCCCCTCACACCCCAGGCGCTGGGGTCCCATGCGCTCCTGGTGGCGTTGCACCCCGAGGGTGCAGAGGTCGTGTTCGACGCGGACCGCCTGCTGCTGACCGGGGATGGGGCGGTCCTCGTCCCCACCACCAGCAGCTACCGCCTTGAGAGCCGCGGCGGTGACCTCAAGCTGCTGGTGGTGGTGGGCAAGCGCCTCGACGGGAGCGCCGCCCCCCAAGGGTCTGAACACGCGATCCCGGTGGGGGGCGACGGGGAAGCAGGCCGTGGCGGTGACGGGGTGGGGCAAGAGCAACCCACGGGGGAGGAGCAGCAGCAGGATCAGCCGGAGGTGGCCGGGGAGGAGGTGGACGTGCAGGCCGTTGTGGCGGCGGCCCTGGCGAGGATCACGGATGCTGCGGGCCCGCCGCCGACAACGGAGGCACTGGAGGAGGAGGACCAACGCAGGGGCAGCGAGGATGCACAGGTCGCCATGGAGCAGGACGAGGAGCCGGAGTTCAAGGGTGAGGAGGCACAGGGTGCCGGGGAGCAGGACGAGGAGCTGGTGATCGTGGGGGCGAAGGAAGCGCGTGAGGTGAGTCCCAGGGAACCGGGGGTGGCGGATAAGGCTGGGCCGAAGACGGGGGAGGTGGAAACCTGCAGGCACTGGGCCAAGGGGTGGTGCATGCGGGCAGATGCCTGCCGGTTCGCCCGACCCCAGCCGCCGGTGCCGCGGGGAGTACCCCAGGAGTTGCTCCTGATCCTCCAGGCCATGGCCCGTGTGGGGGCTCTCAGCCTGGACCGCAGCCGGGACCACGGCCGGGGCCACGGAACGCTGCTGCAGGATGCGGTGGTAAAGGCGCAAGGGGGGGGGCTCCCGGCGGTGGGGTATGCGGTGGAGAGTGGGGGCCTGACCGAGTGGGCGGTGGCGTTGCCATGTGGCATGGCGGCCCTGCTCACTCCGTTCCCTGTGGTCCCGTGGAGGGACATGGTCACCGTCCAGGAGGCCAACCTGGGATGGGTGTGCACGTGGCACACACACCCCGCCGGCATGGACCCTCGCGAGTGGCAGGCTAAAGCGGTCGTGACGTACCTGTCCTGGTCGTTGCCGGCAGCGCCGGGTGCGTGGGCGCAGTGGTGGGACAGGGCGCTCAGCTGGGCGAGGGATGGCAGTGCCGTGGCGGCCTGCCCTGACCTCCCGCGTGAGCCCGTCTCAGTCCAGCCGTGGTCTGTCCCCCTGCATCTCCCCACGGTGGCGGCTCGTCTTGCGACCACAGACCCGGCGGTCTCGCTGCTGGGAGACCGAGAGGGGCCAGGGCTTCGCCTGAGTCAGGGGCTGGAAGTTCGCACCGCCCGCCTCCCCAGCCCTGTGGACGGGGACATCCTGGGGGGACTTCAGTTCACGCGGGCTAGCGGGGCTGATGTGTGGACCGCTGTCTATCGCCAGCTCCCAGACGCGTGGCCCCAGGTGTACCGGCCCCCTGGTCACGAGCGTCTGGTGGGAGTGGAATGGCGCGTGTGGGCCGCCAACGGCCCGTGCCCACCGGTGGTGGTCCTGCCCAGGAGCACCAACCACCCCAGCTGGGAGACCGTGGCGGTCTTGTGGGGGTGGGTGGCGGTCCGTGGGGCCGATGGCCACGTCTTCACTGCCCCAAGGGGCACGGTGATCGAGACCGACGGGGGGACGGCGTTGCAGCTCATGGCGGAGCCCCTGACCACGCATGCTGTAGTGGCCGTCCTCCAGTGGGGCGCCAACAAGCCGCAGCCCTGGCGCGATCAGGTCGCGGTGGCTGTCTGGCGGGACCTGCCGGTCCTTAGGGCCGCCGTCTGGTCAGGAGGAGCGGGGCGGCATCTCCCGGGCGCACTCCCCTGGCTGCGGGGCTGCGGAGACGCCTCTCCCCCGCCAGCTGAGTTGCGAGGCGCCCTGGAGCGCGTGTACTCCGAGCCCAGGCACCACTTCCTGGTGGCCGCGGACCATGGGGTGGAGCTCAGCGACGACGTGGTCGCGCTGGCAGCCGATGTGGTGCAGTGCCTGGCCCCCCAAGCCATGATGCTCCCAAGGGAGGGGTGGGAAGGCCAGCGGCACGACCAAACCCCGGCTGCCCTCCTCCTTGCGAGGTACGTCGAGCTGGGGGCTCAGACGCGGTGTACCTCGACCGGTTGGAGACGCCGGACATGCGGCACTGGACGACCCACCACCTCGTGGCCCCTGACACGCGGTTGGCAGTGGACCCACTGGGCCGGCCTGTGGTGTCAGGGGCCCCGCCCCAATGGCCGCACACGTGGGACATGGCGGTCCGGACGATGCGCATGGCACCCAGGGGCCAGAGGGCGGGATGGCCGGGTGCGGAGCGTCTGCTGGCGGAGGCCCGGGCGGCACAGGTTCAGCAGCCGGCCGGCAACACCAAAGACTGTGGCGTGTGCGCCCTCATGTCCGCCGTCGGTACCCTCCTCAGGGTGCCGAGGCCGGGCAACCTCCTGTCCGCGCTGGACAGGCGGTGGGTGGCGGCGGTGGTCCTCAACAGGGACATGGAGCCCATCGCGCGTCTGCCGTCCCTGGGGGAGCTGCCTGCAGCGGTGTTGGAGGCCCTGCCGGCGCCCCGGGCGCCCTTGGACCTGGCGAACGTCCCGCACAACGTGGGGCTGCCCGGGGCGCGCATGCAACATGCCCTGCTGTGTAGGGCAGCGGCGGCGGACGGGGGGATGTCCATGCTGGCGACAGTGTCCCTGCAGCACGTGCAGGACGCGATGCAGCAGCAGCGGATGCATGCCCCCCAGTCGTGGGAAGGGAGCGCCAAGCGGTGGCTGAGGGTGGAGAGCGTGTCCTCCACCCATACGGTGGGCATGGCGGATATGGGGCGGCTGGTGGTGTTGGAGTGGGCGGAGTATTGGGCCTGTGTTCGGGTGGAAACAGGGGGACTGGAGTGGGTCGTAGTCACCGCGTGCCGGCTCAGGAGGCAGCAGTCCAGGGGCCCGGCCTGCTACCGGGTGTTCCAGGAGTGCCTCAGTGGGCTGGGGCCGGTGCGCAGGGCGCACAGGTGCACGGCCGAGGACATCCGGCCAGCGCCAGCGGTCTTCGTGGAGGTCACGCGGCCGCCAGTGGTCCAGGGGCAGGACGTCTGGCCCGTAGCCCCGAGCAACATATGGTAGGCTGAGCATGCAGCTGGCATATGCAGGGCGCTGCAGGGTCACGCGGCGGCCCTGCCCAGGGCCCCGGCGGCGCAGTCATCCAGCAACAGGCCGGCAGCCTCGCTAGCACTGCTGCATAGCGCGTCGCGGGCGTGGTACTGGATTGTGGCGGCGTTGGAGCCCCACTCCTGGGCGCTGCGCCTGTACGATCGCGGGCAGGGCACAATGCTCACGGTCCGCCCCGCCGACCTGGAGGCCCTGCACCTTAGCGCACTAAGTGGCGACGGGGGCGACGCGCTGTACCTCCAAGGGACCGTGGCAGGCGCGGCCGCGACACGCTTCCGCCGGCAGAGCGGAGGAGATGCCCTCCGCCTGGTTATGGCGGAGAACATGGGGCCGTGGCTCCGGGCGTTCTCCACTTCCAGGTGGAGGGTCGAGGGCGACCGGGAGAAGTTCGCCGACACGTAGCGCCGCTGGGTGGAGGAGCAGTTTCCCGTGGGGGGAATGCTGCACCTGCCGCAACCACCAAGCGTGCCACCAGTACGGCCAGCGGCACCCCTGGCCGCGGCGGCGAGGCAGGCCCCAAAAGCGGCGCCCAAGCCGCCGCCCAAGAGGAGCCCCCCGCCTCAGTATGGCGCCTATGCCAACGTTCGGTACGTGCTGCAGCACTTCGGTGGTGACTTGGCCACGGATCAGCGTGGGACAAAGTCTGCCCCTGGTCTCGGCTGGAGAGGGCTGGTCACTGCACTTGGAAAGCTGGCAAGCTCTGCCGGCCCACCCACCTCCACCCCAAGGACCTGCTGGACCACATCCAGCGAGACCATGCGACTGATCCGGCGCAAAGGGACCAGGCGCTGGCCATGCTGACTGGCGTTATGCCGGGGGGCCAGGCGGGGCCTTTCGCGTCGGCCCAGGCGGGGTCCAGAGCGCTCACGCTGCCCACAGGTGCCCACGCTGCGGCGGGGCGCGGGGCGTCGTCGTCGGCGGCGCGATCTGGAGCGATTGGGTCTGCAGCACGGCGTGGGGCAGTGTCTTCTACAGGGAGTGCGGCGGCAAGTACATCCGGCGGGCAGGCAGAGGGGGAACCCGCCGCATCTGCCGGGTCTCAGCGGGCGACGGCCTCCTCGGGCGGAGGCCCACGGGGTCAGGGGCCACCTCGCCAGCCGCCCGCGCCGGGTGCGGGTGGTCCCCCTGGGCCTGCTGGTGGCCCCCCTCCGTCCAGTGATCCGGATCCGGCGGGGGGCCCCGATCCACACGTGCAGCCATGAAGGGGCCCCGCCTCCGACACCCGAGCGGCGGTGTCCTGGAACGTCCAGGGCTCGATGCGGGGGGACGGTGTACCAGTGGCCCCAGGTATGCTCGACGGTGAAGCGGCGGCGGCGGGTATCATGAAGGCCGAGGGTGCCATCCTGGGCCTATTCCAGGAGACTGGCCTGCAGGACCCACAAGGTGTGGTGCACTCCGAGAACCAGTGGCGTCACCATGGGTATCATACATACCCAGGGGTGGATGCCCAGGCGGCGTCGACGGCGGCGGTGCGCGGCGGGCTCTTGATTGCCCTTCGGGCGGACGTGTTCGCCGCGGAGGAAGTTCGAGACATCGTGGACATCGTGCCGGGCAAGGCCATGGCCCTGGATGTGGTGACCGCAGGTGGCACCCTCACGGTCATCAACGTCCACGGCCCGGGTAGCGGCGGCGACTCCTGGGCGTCTAAGGCGTCCTTCTGGGCTGACGTGGCCATGTACGCGGCGGCCAAGAGCGCGGGTGGCACCAGGGCCGTGCTCCTCGGAGGGGACTTCAACGTGTGGCTGGAGTACCCGTGGCACCCTACCACGAGGAGGTTCCAAGCCCTGTGGGAACAGTGTGGTTTCCACAGGGCAGGCCCGGAACGGGAGGAGGACCGGAGGCCCACGAGGGCGGGGCAGGGACTGGACTCCTTCCTTCTGAACTCGCCTCTGGTCCCGTGGGCGGCGCGTGAGCGCCCTCACTTGGCGCCGGGGCGGTCTCCTGCGTCGCTGGGGTCGGATCATGGCCCTGTGGTCCTGGACATCCCGCTGGCGGTGGCCGGCAAGGAGAGGGTCACCAGGATGGCCTACTCGCACGCCCAGGGCAGGCTGCATGCCATACGCCCGGACTCCCCGGGGGTTCGTGAGGCGGCAGCGTCGGTACTGCAGAAGGCCTGCGGGGATCAGCGGCTACAGGCGTGGCTCTCGTCGGACCAAGACACTGCCACCATGGGCACGTCGGAGGTGCAAGCGGTCTTTGACCTGCTCTACGCCTTCCGTGATGACGTGTCCAGGGTCACGGGAGTGCCCATGCCTTCCGGCGTGGACCCGCAGTACCCATACGGGCAGGCGGAAACGGAGGCGTCGCTGGACCAGGTCCTGTCGGATCAGCAGGCCCTGGCCTGGCGTGCCCATCAGCTGTGGCAACGGGACGCGGCGGCGGCCGGACTCCACTCCCAGGAAGCGACTGCCCTGCTACAGCACCTCCGGCGAGTGGACCCTGACCTGTCCCCCGCCTCGGTAGAGGACCTGCGTGCCGCATTGGACCAACAGCTCAACCAGCTGGAGACACGCGTGGAGGAGCTGCGGGATGTCCTCAGGAGCAACAGGCGCCGGTCCATCAAGGACTACTGGCGGGGCAGGGTACCGGATTTGCAGCTCCGATGGACGGCGATACGGGGGGCCATCAACGTGGTGAACTATGCCCCGTCAGGCCTATGGTCCGTACGCGTCCGCGAGTCGAAGAAGGTGCTCTTGGAGGCCTCGGACGTCATTGGCGAGGTCCAGAGGTATTGGGAGGCGCTGTACGCCAAGCGGCCAGTGAACCTGCCGGCCTTCGAGCGGCTGGTCCGGGCCCACATTCCCAAAGGGGTGCCGGAGGAATGGAGGTCGGTACAGGACTACACCATGCAGGACCTTAAAGACGCCGTGAGGCGGGCCGTGGCGGACGACAAAGCTCCGGGGTCCAACCGGGTCACGGCTGCCCTCATAGCAGAGCTGCCTGAACCGGTGCAGGGGCTCCTGATGCATGCGTACAGGGCAATCCTGCGGGGTGCGGACGTCCCGGAGTCCTGGCACGAGGCCATTATCTGGCTGATGCCCAAGGGCACAGCCACGGGCAACCTGGACGAGTACCGGCCGATAGCGCTGGGGCAGCAAGACATGCGAATGCTCATGACTCCCCTCATGCGGAGGTTCAGAGCTGTTCTGGCACGCAAGGGACTGGCCGCGGACTGGCAGTTCGGAGCCATGCCGGGCTCCACGGCGGCTGCCCCGGTGTTCCTGGCCCAGCGCAGGCTGCAGCGTGGGCTGGAGGAAAACCACGTCCTGGCCTTCGATGTGTCGAAGGCTTTTGACACAGCGCCGCACGGAGCGCTGGCGCTCCTCCTGCGCCACATTGGTGTCCCGGAGGAGCTCATCAGGCTCTTCCACACCCTCAGCTGCGGGTCCCTGGTGCGCATCGTCACCGCGCACGGCCCGACGCCGAGCATACGGCTCCACAGGGGCCTGCGGCAGGGCAGTGCGGAGAGCGCTGTGCTCTACCTCCTCCTTTTGGAGCCTCTCTTGCGGAGCCTCGCCTGTAAGGCGCGGGGAGATGCTCGCCATGCGGTGCCACCCCTGGTACAGGCGTACTGTGTTGACCTCCTGTTGATAGCGCACTCCCTGCCGCAATTCCTGGAGTATGCGGCGGCGATAGCGCGGTATCTCACTGACATGGGCATGTCCCTCAACGTGGGCAAATGCGCCTATGCAAGTACTGCTCGCATCCACTCGATTATGGTATACCTGAACCCGGGGGACACGGCAGCCCCATGGGTATGCTTACGTGCCAAGGGCACGGTACCATACTTGGGCCTGCGCCTCGATCACAGGGGGATGGCGACCATGAAGGAGAAACATGTACTCCGGTGTGAAGCCCTGCTGGGCTGGTGCAAGAACACGCTGGGGCCGGCGTCCGTGCCTCATGAGGTGATGGCGGCTGTGGTTGGAGGCATCGTGCGGTACGCGGCGCCCTACCTGTCCGACACGGCGGAGGCGGTGATCAAGCTGAATACTGCCATCAAGGCTGCGGCCCTGCAGTTCGAGAAGCTGCCCAAGGACCTGTCCAACGTGGCGGTGCGGTCAGGTCATGGGCTGCGGTTGGCGGATGTCCAGGTTGTATGCCGCGACTCCGTCGTGGCAACCATGGCTCAGCTCACCCACCACAGGTCGATGACGGTCCGTGATGAGCTGCGGGCCATGCTCCGAGACATGCACGTGCAGTACGGAGTGTGCGGGCAGTTCATGGTGCCCTCTGCGTCATTTGCCACACACGCTGGCAATACGTGGGTGGACAGGGTGCTCAGGGCGATGGGGACGTTGCGCGTGGGGCTTCTCATGCCATCGTCGGTGTACTCGTGTGTACACGCCCATCTGCCGCAAGTGCAGTGGGCGGGGCGGAAGTGGGTGTCCCAATCCTACACCTTCAAGGGTAGGGACATCTGCATTCTCTCGGGGCCCCGCACAGATGCGGCAGTACAGTCCCTGACTGATCCTGCAAATGACCTCCTGCATGCGCAGCTCCCCTGCCCTGCACCTGGGCACTGGGCGGTCCAGCTTCAGGAGTGCCACGAGGACCACCTGCACCTTCCGCACGCGGGAGTAGGGCCCCATCAGCTGGACCACGTGTGGCTAACGGGGCTTCGCGACGTCTTCCGACCGCAGCTGCCCGGTCCGTTGACTCACTGGCTAATTCACCCGGTGCGCCGAAAGACGGCCAGCAAACGCAATAGACAGTCCGCTGCGGGGGACGTGTATGTGGTGGGCGGATACAGGGAGGAAGGATGGGACCCGGCCAACCCGGGGCTGTCCATGCCGTTCGTCCCGCTAGCCGCCCTCCTGTTTCTGTTGGGGGACGTCTTTGAGGGCTACCAACAGCAAGACGATCCGGCGTCCGTCCCCCTGCTCACTCCTCACGCCGGGGGCGGCATAAGCCCGCCACCACTGTGGGTTGTGCACGGGCAGCCAGCGTTTTCCAGGGCGTGCGCGGCGGTGCACAAGTGCAGCGATTGGGCAATTGTTCTTCTGCTACCAGCAGGCCCAATCCCGGATCCGGATGAGTACTCGGTCCGGGAAGTGGTCCGGATGTCCAACGTGCCGCATGGTCCGCACGTCGCCGTCACGTCGTTGCGTGATGGCGGCGCAGTGGAGCAGGGGTCAGTGGTGGTATACCAGCCTTCCTGCTCCGCAACGGTTTGGGGGGCGGAGTACACCACCGCCCTGGACGCCATAAAGTCAGTCTGCGGATGTGACCTGGCCTGGAGACCACATGCGGTGTATCGACCGAGGGTGGACCTGTCCCCGGAGCTCACGGCCTCCAGTGCGGCGTCCCTGGGAAAGGTGGTGCAGAGCCCCCACTCCGACGTGGCGTGGCTAGAGCCCCACCGGTACTGCTGGGTGCCGGTGGCAACTAAAGTCACATCGTCTGACGCGTCGCCCCAGGGAGACGACGCCACAAACGTGGCGGTGGCCAGCCACGGAATCCCCACGTGGACAGGTGCCATCTACGGCACGGTCCCGGAGGCAGAGATCATTGGCGCGGCGGCGTACTTGTTGCACACGCCCCCGTCAGCGTGCACGGTGCACGTGGTGGATGCGTCCATCATAGGGGCGCATCTCTGCAGGGCGCAGGAGGCCCTGTACCGTGGCATCAAGGGGCCGACATCACATCTGGTCAATCAGCATGCACTGAGCTGGATAGTGGAGGGGCTGCGGTGGCTGCCGCGCCGAGTTGGGGGGCCGCACCACTGGGTGGTGAGGCAGAGCTCGCACTTGGCGGCGGTCCCGCTCGAGGCACCAGACTCTACCGCGGCCCGTGCAATGGCCCCGCCAGTCCATCTTGTCCTGCCGAAGGAGCACGCCATCCTCTTGGTGCCGGGGGATAATGGTGAGCTCGAGCCGCGTGTGCCATCCATGCAAGCCCTTCAGCAAGTCCGGGAGATGGAGTGGCGTTCGCTGGCGGCTCGCACCAGGGCGCACACGCCACTGGCTGGCGCCTGCGAGGCGATGCCCCTGGGAGCTGTGCACCACGGCCCAACGCACAGGAATATGCTGCGGGCACGTGACGGTCGATTGTCCACCATGCAGGTCATGCGACGGTGGAGACAAAAGCTCACGCATATGGCAATACCAGCCCACCCCTGTATTTTCTGTGGGGGGCCGGAGGAGGACATCGGCCACATGCGCCTACTGTGTGCGCGTGACGAGGAGGTGGCTGGGCTCCTGTGCAGGCGTGTGGAGGAGTTCACGGCGGAGCTACCCCTGACGGACAGGGCGGTGGAGTTCGTGGCGTGGAGGGAGCACGGCTGCAGGTGGACCGAATCCCTGATGGCGGGTGTCGTCCCCGGGGACCTGAAGCGGCTGTTCGCTGCGGTGCGAGCGGCGTCGTCCCGGGGCCCTGCCAAGGCCAGGCTCTTTGTGGAGGACATGGTCCAGATTGGGGAAGATGTGTATGCCCGCAGGAACCATCGGCTCACCCAGATCATGCAGCTGCCGATGCAAGATCGAAGGAGGGCGGTATACGCGTTCCTGCGTGGTGACACACCCTTCTGCCCGCCGGCAGGGAGGATCCTGCAGCGTCCGCCGTGGAACCCGTTTGCCAGCCTCCCTGGCGACCTGCGGGCAACCTTTCTGAGGGCACCGCTGCACGCACTGCTGGTGTCGCGGTCGTGCATCGAGCATGAAGAGGCCCTGTCCTTGTTCCCTCACTGGATGGCGGCGGTAGCGCAAGCCTTCGACCGGTGGATCGGTTCCTGGGTGGCGCGGGACATCACGGCATTCAGGGAGTGGTCCCGCGTGGTGTCGGCGCAGTCGTGGGCCCAGGTGCGTGGTACCAAGGTGAGAAGCCCTGACGGCCAGAGTGATCCCTGGCTCCAGGTGTACGCCAACCATCCAGCTGTGGGGAACGTCATGGGCTGGCCTCGCGAGGTGCTGCCCGTCCTTCAGCAACCTCTGTGCAGTCTCCCGGTCCTGGCGGTGGCTGTCGTACTTGACGTGGGTACGTTGTGGCTGTATGACCGGCAGCTGCGACGAGCCGTACCGGCGGTCACGGAGCAGCGGTCCATGGCAGTGTTAGTGGGCTCCAAGCAGCTGGCACGGGTACAGGGCGACGACGCGCAAGGCCACGTCACGGAGGCCATGTTCTCTCTGCCAGAGGGGGACGACCACGTGGCTGCCGATGCCCGTCACACCCTTGACACCCTGGGCCTCGAGGCGGTCATTGAGGCTCGGGCGGGAGGGCAACGCTTGGTTCTGGCTTCCGCCAGGGGCCCGGAGCAGCACGGGGTTGATGTCATCGGGGAGGTCTTGCGGGACTACAGTTGGGAGCTCCTGGCGCATGGCACGCGCAGCCCCATGGTGGATCGGTGGCCCCGGCTGCTTGAGAGCCTGCCGGAGATGCCCGACGGACGACCGATACTCCGCCCGGTGTCCACGTGGGAGGAGGCGAGGCGCAGCCTCCTCAGTAGTGCCACAGCACGCACGCTGACAAGGGCTTTGCTCGGGCTCCAGGACGCGTGCTGCGATGTATGGCAGGACCTGTGGTCGCAGTGTTGTGATGGTAGCTGTGTTCCATCGCGGTCTGTGCTTCCGCAGCGATGCCACGGGTGCGGGGAAACGGTGTCCGTTTGGGTTCATCAGTGTGCCTCCGCCCCGCTGTGCGGGACATGTAAGGAGCATGCCGATAGGGGGTGGCCTAAGGTGAGGTGGGCACTGCGGCACTCTGGGAGGATGTCCTCAAGTGCCTGGGCGACTATCCAGGGTGGCCTGAAGAGCGTCCGAGTGGAAGGGGTACGGTGCCCTGGAGCGCCGTCTGCGGCCCTGCCCCTGATGCTGTGGTGGGCGGCTCTGGAGGGCGACTCACGGATACTCTGGTTGTGGCATCGCGGAGGAAATGGTGACGGAGTGGTGGGGGCCGGGGGTGCAGGTTGATGGGGTTGGGAGTTATGGGTGCACCAGCTACCGTCCCTACGCTGGACGCAGCGGAGGGGGTGGCGCCTGAGAAGCAGTGCCTTCGCGGCCTGAATGTGCGGTACTGGCAGGCGGCGTATGACGGCCAACGCGATGTGACAGGTCGTGCCGGCCTGATGGTGAGCCGTACTGCCCCCGTGCATGAGGGTCGGACAGGGAAGTTTCACCCGCCTGCCCCGGGTCGCCGCATACAACAGTGAGGTGGCATGGGTCGTCCCGACCAGGGTAATAAGGCCCAAACCCCTGTCGGGTATTCCCATGGCACCGGGGTCTCTACTGGCGGCCCGGCTACGGCAGTGTTGAGAGTGGTTGCTCAGGATACACCGGGGGTGCACGGAGTTGTATGGGGGTTACAGCGTTGCGGCGCCCCCCTAGGAGTGATACACGGGGTTGCGGGGTCAGCCTGCAGGCCCCAGGAGCGGCGACGGGGCGAAGATGTGTGCGTGGAAGGTTATGACAGTGGGGTCGTCAGGGGGACAATATGGCGGGCGTCGTGGAGACGGCATGGCAGCCTGGGAGGAGTGCTCACAGGGGGCACGTGGAGTTCCAGGTGACGGAGTACTGTAGTCTTGGGGGTAAACGCGGCGGTACTGGGGTCCGTACGGTGGGGGTACGCGGCGGTACTGGGGAACCGTACAGTGGGGGAGCAGCGGGGAAGTTCCAGATGACGGTGTACTGGCATCGTGGGGGTATACGCGGCGGTACTGGGGACCGTATGGTGGGGGTACGCGGCGGTACTGGGGTCCGTACGGTGGGGGAACGCGGCGGTACTGGGGAACCGTACAGTGGGGGAGCACGGGGATGCATGGCGGTACTGGGGTGTCCCCCTGACCCCTCTAACAACTCAGGGGGGGTGCGGGGGCATCCCCTGGCCCCGTTAACAAACTAGAGGGACCGTGCCTGCGGGCATGTACATAGGCTAACCTCTGACCATGGCCTTGCGGTTGCAGTGGTGAGTGTCGTGGCGGCTAGCAGGTGGCGTCGGCGTGGCAACAGCGGTACTGCGCGGCGTCGTAGTGAAGAGTATGCAGTCGCCTCACCACTGTAACGGCTTACCCCTGGGGGGCGCCAGTCTGGTCGGCTAGAGGCAAGGAGGGCGGGGGAGCGGCATGCTGAGTGGTCCGGGGGGTGACGCGCGGGCCAATGCTATAAGTAGGCTCGCCACGTCGTCGGTGGGGGCCGAACCTGCGGCCTGGCTGCTGCTGTGGCGGAAGAGGCGCAACCACGGAAGCTGGCCAATCAGTGCAGGTAAGGGTCAAGGGTAGGCGCCAGGGCATTGTATGTGGGCCAGATGAGGTGCACCTGGTAACCACGGCCCGGGGCGAGCCTCTGGTGGGTACCCCTACAGGGGGTCGATAACCAAGCTACGGCACCCACCAGCCCGAATCCCAGCCAGCGATATTCACGGGTTGCGCCACTCCTGTCGCGTAGCGGCCGGCGTCCCCCCCCCGTAGACCCTCAAGATATATTATATGTGGGCAAGTGGATGCCTCGAAGCAGGTCGGGCGCTGGCCCCTGACATGGGGTGCCAGCGTGGTATATATCTGGGGTGTGGGGGCAGCACAGGGCCACGGGGACGTGGAATTGGTAACGTGTTTCTGTACTATACTCGGGGACTGGTGCGGTGGGAAGGTGGCGTACAATGTGGAGACATGGGGGCGATGAAAGCTGAGGGCCAGGCTAGGCTGGAGCCTCCCAGAAATCCTGGCTATGCACATACGGGCTATTGCGTGCTGGCAGAGGGATACGTGGAGTCAGGGGTGGTGGGCAGTTTCAAGGGCGCGGACGGCAATGGATTACGTGGGGTCATGAGTGTTGGGTGTCTCCACAGTGGCAGGGGTACGCGAACGACGGAGGGTCAGCTCTCGCTTCGCCGCATGCGTGCTGCTTTATTCCTTGGTTGCTGCTTTGCGACGGACGGAGGTGCCCTTGCTTGCTGCTTGTTGCGATGCTGCTGCGCTGCTTTGCCTTGCCCCCTTACCCCCGGCGAACAAACGGGCCAGCGTCCGTCGCCGTTGCTAATGCTAACGCTTTGCAGTTGCCACTGCCCCCAAAGCCTGGTTGCCCGGTATCCCCGGTCCTCTGGGTCCTCCGTCATGCTGTGGGCCACCTCAGGCAGCCCTGGGACCGGCGGGATCGAGCGAGGCAGGAACCACCTGTCGGCGCGAGATGCCCGGTAACTCCAGTAGACGGTGTGATAAGTGGTTATGACTATGACTATGACTATATATATATATATATATATATATATATATATATATATCCTCCAATCTACAGCCCTCTCCCAACTCTAGGTGGCTCCACCAAACGGCTCTAAGGTACGTGCGAAGGGCACAAAGTGGTGCATACATGTGGTGGAAGGGGCTAAACTACCTCAAAACGGGCTCAAGACAGGCTAAAAACACTTGTTTTAGCATCTCAAATGGTCCGGGATCACATTCGGAAAAACGCGTATGTTTGACCCATTTTTGACCCCTCTTTGGTCCCAAAATGGCCCATTTTCAAGGCATTTCGGGATTTTCCATGAGCCAAAACACGTCAGCACGAGCTCAAGATGGGCTAAAACCACTTGTTTGAGCATCATAAATGGTCAAGGATCATTTTTGGAAAAATGCGTTTTTGACCCATTTTTGACGCATTGTTGGTCCCAAAACGGCCCATTTTCAAGGTATTTTGGGATTTTCCATGGCCCAAAACGCGCCACCACGGGCTCAAAAGGGCCTAGAAACACTTGTTTGAGCATCCCAAGTGGTCTAGGAACAAGTTTGGAAAAAATCATTTTTTTCGCCCCGGGGACCCTGGTGGACCCACCTTTGGCCCCCACTGTGCGTGGGCTGGCCGGCCCTCCGGCTGCACCAAGTGACCACTGGTACGGGGGTCTACGTAGATCGTTGGGCGATTCTGAGGCTTGGAAACCATAAAAAGTGGGGGCTTGCAAGTGGACTAGGTGCCCTCGGAATTCGTTTTCGAACCACGTAGCCCAAGATACGGCCCGTTCTTGGTTTCGGGGTCTTGGTGCACATTGCGCAGTTTTTGTGGATTTTTGGCGCCTTTTTGGGCCGTTTCTCGGACATATCGTGGAGTTAGAGGGTACCAAAGATCCCTTGGTCACGAGAAAGTCAAGCTGCACGTGAATGTAGCAGCCGTTTGCCTTCGTTTGGCTGTTTTGAACCCTTACTAGGGCTGTTTTGGGCGAAAAATGGCTGTTTTTGGCCGGAAACTGCGCAGATTTGGGAGGGCACCTCCCGACTTGGCGCCACCGCCCCGGGCCGCCACCGGTGAGTTTTTGGCTCAAAACTTGGATTTGGCAAGAGCACCACCTGGGCTGCAGGATGGAAACAATGCCAATTGATCGGAAGCGTTGGGACGGAGCAATGGCCAAAACAGCAAGGAGACGTGTTGTTGTTGTTGTTGCTTGCTTGTTGCTTGTTAGCCAAATTTAAGGGGAGAGGGGTGTAGTAATATATATATATATATATATATATATGTATATATATATATATATACATATATATATATATATACACACACACACATATATATATATATATATATATATATATATATATATATATATATATATATATGTATATATATATATATATATGTATATATGTATATATATATATATATATATGTATATATATATATATATATACAAATACATGTATGTACATCTAATATATATATATATATATATATATCCTCTAATCTACACCCCTCTCCTAAAAGACACGCGGGTTCTTTATGTGGGAGTTGTGCACAAGGTGGAGGGGAATTCATATCCGCTCAGAAAGAGCCTGTCCGTACGTATGTCCATCAAACCGCAATCTACCGTAACCGCGTGGCAGTGTTGGAGGAACGAAGCACAGTTGGCAAAACACGTGAAGGAATTTCTTGCGAGTCTCGTGGTAATCACTGTACAGCAACAGTTGCAACCCTTGCTCCCAAGGTGTAGACATGGCATGAAGGTGATGGTAATTCCGTTAGCAGTACACCTGTACATTGGGAACTCCCACGGATGGCAACCTGAACTGCTTGGAACTCTCCGCTACTAGAAATGTTTGGAATTGAAGGGAACTGGCTTTAAATTGCATAGAATTGCCGACGAAGGACCTAGTCGTCGTCGCTGTTTAATTGGGTGAATCGAATGCATCACATGAAATTGTTGTATGCACGTCAACGGCAAAGTGTTTTACTAGCACTTGCGAGGCACAAACCCCCGCCATATCAATATTATAATTGTAGAGAAGATTTAGGGAAAGCAGTGCGGATGTGTTGCTTTGTTGCAACACTTGCGGATTCCATTTGTTAACCAAGGTGTTGACCAGGTCAATCACACTATGGTCAACAAGACCAATGTCTTGGAAATCCAGTTGAATGGAACACAAAGTGGTTGCAAGTTCTCGGATGTAAAAGGGGTTTGGCCAATTCATTTTGGGTCCCCCACTTCTGATTTGCACAGACGTTCAAATAGAAACTTTGCAGCTTTTTATATTGTCCCATCAAACGAAATAAAGAGGCCACCCCAAGTGGACCTATATTGTTGTAACCTAGGTCCAGATGCATGTGGGTAAGTGTTTGCGCGTTGCACAATTCATTTGCCAACGCGCATGCACCACTATTAGTGATGGACCCAGAGGAGAGATCGAGGTGGAGTAAATTAAGCATATGCATGCCCTTACAGAAAACGTCTTTGAAGAGGCGATTAGATGTGTTATCGTCCATAAAAGTTACCAACCCGTCTTCATTCTTTGCAATGCGCAAACTCAGAGCCAAAGTTGTGAGAGATGTGCAATTCAATAGGTTCTCTGCCATGACCGAGGCGCACAAAGACGGCATGTAGCAGGATAAATTTAGGGTGTGCAGTGTACGTGATGAGGAGCGCACTGTTGTGTTAATTGCCTGTATTGCAGTGCTTGCATATGGTCCGGATATATTGCTCCACAACATTAGATCGCACAAACCGACGAAGAAACCGGAGGTGAGGTTGTCAATATATTCCTTTGCCGCAATGAGTGAGGCGAACGTATTGTCGTTGAAGTGAGCCATGAGGTGAAGCACATGAATCATACGTTTGCAATCCTTCGTCACCCAATTCCATGCGTCGGTGTTCATGATGCGCGAACCATGGAGCATTATCCACATGCTTTTGCACGACTTGCTGAGTGAGGTTATTTGCTGTGCGTACTCTGCGATTAGCAACATGAGATCCTTCGGGAAATGTCGCAATGATGTTCGCGTCGTGACCATGCCAATCTTGTTATTGCGTTTCATTTGACGATATTGTGTGTTCTTGACACAGGGCATACATTGTGGGTGATAGTTGCTTGGCTCGCTGTAGGTTGAAGTATTGTCCATATTTTGTAGTGACGGTAATTCCGTTAAGAATACACCTAGGAAGACGAATGAATGCGAAATGCAATGGAGTGAAGGCGTTGATGACTTCACGCCCTAAGTTGAGCATCCTGGGACTGATAACTCCGTTAAGAATACACCTAGGAAGACAAATGAATGCGAAATGCAATGGAGTGAAGGCGTTGATGACTTCACGCCCTAATTTGAGCATGCTGGGACTGATGAAAGGAAGTGGTTGCTTGAAATTCCCGTTGTGGCTGGAAGATGGGCTTGGCTGACGTGTATGGATGGTGCAATAGGCCGTGAAACAATTTGGTTAATGGACCCTTTGTAAAACTTGGAGTGTACCGCATGGAAACGGTGGCTAGGGTGTCGTTTTGACGTGACGTGCAGGAGACTTCACTTGCATGTGAAATTGGTATGTTGACTTGGATCGCATCATGGAGGTTATAGTGACGGATTTGTACGCCTACCCTTTATGATTCTTTTGAGAATTTGGTGGAATGGTGCATAGTACCATTGTTTGTGGAATCATGTCGCATCATGGCAATGAAAGCGGCGTCGATGACTAATTGTGGGGAAAGCTTTGGGCTTGATGGGTGGAAAAGCATCGTACTTGTGTATTGGGTAATGGTGCAACGTTTTTTTGGTGCGGGGCATTGATTATATAGTGATGAATCAAAAAATTGATCACCCCTGGACGGATTGTTTATTAGAACAAAGTGTCATCTATCATGGAAGTCAAGATTGCTTGGAAGTTAGGAGGGGTGTGCTGGTCATTGTCACGATTGATTGTGTGAGGTCATTTTGAAGGGAAGATAACATTGATAAGAGTGCACTTGCTCCCGGAAGCTTACTGCAGCATACTATGGCACATATATGTGAGTGAGTGAGTGATGGAATTCGGCAATGATGTCGCCAAAGGATTGGTTTGATTGAATTGATGGTTGCTATGCCGGTCAAGGGACACCATTGTTGGGAAATGTAGAAAACAATCTTGCAAAGGCCACTGAGTAGCACGCAAGCGAAAAGAGGCACCGCACGGCGGCATGCAAAAATTCTCTGACTGTGTCATGCATTGACTCAGTGTTGATGGGTCGTGCAACCCGAGACATAATGTGCTCCATATGATTTGTCATGTAGCCGACAATATATGTTGCTTGTTGATTCACTGTGACCACCAAAGCGAGAACAACAACACCATCGTGCATGCCATGGACGCTTAGTTCCACGAGCGAATAGACAAACTATAACGACCCATCAACGGAACGGAATGAGTGCATACAGCATCAAAAGCATACAATGCAGCGTGTTTTAGTGGGCACTTTGAATTTCCCCGGCGTAGGTAGCTAGGAGGTCCAAAGTGCCATAGGAAAGTCCTATTGCGTTGGAAACAATCGAAATCGATGTGAGGCTTCGCACGTGCAGTTGTGTCATTGCAAACATTGCGAAAAATGGCATTACGTGACTGCAGGTGAAGTTGTGTAAAGAGCTTCGCCATTTGAGGGGTTATTTGCACAATACGGCCACCACCGTCATGTAGCCGACAATAATATGTTCCTTGTTGGTTCGCTGTGACCACCAACGCGAGGACAACAACATCATCGTGCATGCCATGGACGCTTAGTTCCACGAGCGAATAGACAAACTATAACGACCCATCAACGGGACGGAATGAGTGCATGCAGCATCAAAAGCATACAATGCAGCGTGTTGCAGTGGGTACTTCGAATTTCCCCAGCGTAGGTAGCTAGGAGGTCCAAAGTGCCATAGGAAAGTCCTATTGCGTTGGAAACAATCAGAATCGACGTGAGGCCTTGCACTTGCAGTTGTGTCATTGAAAACATTGCGAAAAATGGCATTACCGGATTGCAGGTGAAGTTGTGTAAAGAGCTTCGCAATTTGAGGGGTTGTTTGCACACTACGGCCACCACCGGGGAAGCCTCGATGATCCTTATCATCGTTCATTTGCCATTTGGTAAAGGGAAGAAATTCCCTTGCCATCTTGAAAAATTGTAAAGGACATCCCACGGCAATCTTTGTTGGCTCAAAGTATGTTACATCCGCGGCCACGTCTGTAATGAAGGTGTGAATGAGGTCGGCCTGCAGTTGTGGGGCATTGTAGCCTGTGATTTGGCTTGTGAGTGATGGTGTTGAAAGCACATGGCACCAAGTGCAAATGGTGGAAGAGATGTTTGAGCCATGGGTGTGGGTGGTTTGATCACATGTACCATGCTGCGGAAGCAATCCGTATAAATGAGTGAGGAGATTATGGTGGAAGGCGGAACGGCATTTGGTGAAGAAATTGTGGTACAGAGCTTGGACCAACTGTACTGTAAGTGTGTAACGCTTATTTTGACGGGTGAGAGTCTTGCGGAAGTTTCGTGGGATCTCCCGTAGAATCTCCCTCTCCCAGTCATATAGTTGGCGGCATTCTACACTGTGAAAGACTGCAGCATCCATGCTGTCAATAAGAGACTGGTATTGTGGATCATCGGGTACAAGAAAGGCCAATATATTGGTAAGCAACCAGCTACAGTCGGGCAGAAGGATGCGTCCGAATTTCACCGTGAAGTATGAATTGAAATGATTGTGAAGGGATGCTTGAATGGACGACATGATGGTGTCGTGATAGAGGGTTCCGTGCATACAGCAATCGTTCATAGAAGACCATTAACAAACGACCCAATCGTTGGACAAAATGGAACATGCGTTGTCCACGAATTTGGGCAAGGCCGCAAGTGTGTGTACGCGGGTGGTGGGCAATGAAGCGTTTTGTTGCATTGCCTCCAAGGCCTCAAATAGTGGGCGAATCTGTTGATGCGCTTTCCATTTCGCGATCTCACCAATGATGATCAATGCTTGACGCGCGCGCGAACAGGCGACATACTGTCGTGTGGTTTCGGTAAAGAAACCTGGATGAATGGAAGCCAAGGTTAGTATGACGACATCGGCTTGACTTCCCTGGAACCTACCTAAAGTGTCAATGGCGGACACGGACTCACTCACTCACTCACACAGACTCATGGGAAGAAAATAGCGCTTTGTTCAAGCGATTTTGCTCGTAGTGATTGCTAATGATAGCAACACTGCCTTTTGGCCAATTGTTCCGTGCGTAATGCAAGATGTCATTCACGTGGCGAGCTGCAATACTCGAAAACGCGGCAGTGGCAACACGAGGTTGGAATGCGGAACAGGTAAGATTGAAAAGTTCATCGACTCGGACGAATGCAGCATTGGCTGATGTGTCGATAAGTTTGATGCATGAATTGTTTGGCAGTGTGTAAGAGGGCTCTTGTCCTCTTGCCGAACCGACCATAAGTCCGCAAAAAAATGTATTGATGAAATCCGTCAAGCGCTTGTTCATCCTATGTTGCTCTATGATGCATGCATGTGGAACCGAACGTGCTGCACACATATGCAAGATGCTTATTTTGCTGACATCGATGAGGCGTGACATGTCCTCTGTTGTTAATTCAAGGTCATTTGCGTAATGCTTTTCAAGGTTTGTGTGGGGATGTAACTGATTTGAATCACCAATGAAGGTGATGTTTTTTGCACATGCTGTGAGCGCTATGCCCATAGGGATATTGGTGCGTCCGGCTTCATCAACAATGTGGTGGTGAAAATCGCCCTGTAGAGAGGGTGACAAGGCAAGGGCGTTAGTTGCAAATACGAAGGTTGCGTTGTGCAACACTTCCTTCACTGTCAATTGGTATCTTACGGCGAGTGCATGGGCACAGTACAGTTCATTTGCTTTTCCGGAATCTCGTTGAAACTTGGAGTACAATCGAACGATTGCTGGACCGGTGAGACCGCTGGTTGTCGCCCAGGCATCGCACAAATTGTCCACCAAAGTGTTCGTAGGACCTGTGACCAACACGCATTGCGCTGCAAGGAAACGCGCTTGCATGATGGCCAAGGAAACATGGGATTTACCGCAACCGGCGGGCCCCATTATGGCAGTCACCTGCAACACATAGGAAATGAGTAGCAGATGGGGAATGGCATGGAATTCGGGGACGCCTTGATTATTTAACCGGGTATAGTAATGGTTGTAATACGCGAAACGAACAGGAAGTGATATGCTGGAGAGCATTGTTGGGGAGCATGTGAGGAGTTGGGATGCCCACACCTTTGAACGCATGGCGGTCTGTAGGGCGAAACATTGGGACGGTTCCAATTTGAGATCTGCTGCAACGGCTTGGATGGTGTCTTCGGATATGGGGTTGAGTGGCTTGTTATTGCTTCCTGACGCCAACACTTGCAATGTATGCTCAGGCTGAGGTGAAAATTCTAGCGCACCTTTGACCCACTCGGCAGGCATCATGTCCGGGACGTATTCCAAACTGTATAACCCCGTTGGGATGCCCCACACATTGTCCACCGTCACATGTGCAACATCGTCAGATGTTGTTGTGATCTCTTCTTCGTAAGGCACTTGGCCTTGGCAATGTGGTTCTGGATGTAGACGGATGTGGTCATCTTCGGCGAATTCGAAGCGGCCCCATTTCGTGATCCATGTTGACGAACCTTTGAACTCGCCCGTGAAGGTCAATTCTTGCTTTGCTGTGTTCTCCTTGGCCATAATAAGCATAGCCGTCATTGCTGCTTCTTGTAGTGACTGAACCTTGGCCAATGTGAACGAATTTGCAGGATGCATTTTGTAATAGAGAAGGTAACTCCGTTAAGAGTAAACCTGTGCGTGGCAAATGATACGAACATTTGACATGCCAATTCTGATGTGGTGGAATTCATGTGTGAAATGTCTCATCGTATTTTTATAGCAATTGGACAATGCAAGTGAACGTTGACAGTTGCGCAATGACAATCGCTACATACAACATCATGCGGTGACGTTGCAGGCTTTCGGAAGTGGCAAATGATTCCAGTTTTTGCTTTAGATAATGGAGGAAGTGTCGTTGAATCATAAGTGAATCATGCCCCCCGTGCAAGCAAAAAAAAATGCGGGTGGCAAGTGATACGAGTGTTTGCTTCATTAAATGGAACGTCTTCCTTGTTGTTGAAGGTAACCCCGTTAAGGGTACACCTTGACGGGTGCCATGGAAGTTGAGCATGAATGAAGTGAGGGAAAAGATGGAAGCACAACGTGGTTCATGAGGAACGGTTTGAAACGACATGGAAAGTTATTGAGGGTAACTCCGTTAAGAGTACACCTGCTGTCATAACGCAATGTTCACTTTACGATTTGGAAAATGGAATACCATTTTTTTGAGTCATTGTGTTTGTATATCTATTTTCTTTGCCATGGATGGTCCGAAATGATATTGAAAATAAGTGAAGGTAACCCCGTTACGAGTACACCTGCTTTGTAAACGAGACGTTAATGTAAGTTTTCTCAAGGCACGCGCACAACGTTGTGTACGACCGTTTGTATGTACTTTTTTTGCAAGGTAGTCAAGTAAACATTAGTTATTATCCAAACAGCAATGGCAACAAATTTTGGTGTTTCTTCCGTAACGAGCGGACTTACCCTGTTGCCAGCGCCGCATGGACAATAACTCCCATACAACGAGTCTCACTGGGCCCTCGTTGTGGGTAATGGCTCCCTCCATGCGCCCATGGAGGTATTTTCTGTTGTCACTTGCGAACAAGGCCACTGACAAACAGAGCACAGTGCCCCGAAACGACGTACCCAGCGCTCTGTGTGCGGGCCCACTGACCAACAGAGCGCTGGGTCCCTCGTTTCGGAGCCCAGTGTGAAGAAAAGCCGGCCCTCTGAAGTAGACGGGGAGGCGGCCGGCGTTCCTCCTTTCGTGCGTTCACCGAAACCCTGTCGACATATTTCGACGGCCGTTGTGGCGATGGCCCGCGGAAGGCAATTCTCCGCTACGAGATAGGTCCACTTATGACACTGTGAAGCTACTAGCCCTCTAGCGGGTGCCGGCTTCGCCCACCACATCCACTCTCGTGGATGGATGTGGCGTGTTAATTGAAAGATTCGAGCTGTTGTTGCGGATCGTTGTTGCGGATTCTAATTAATCGGAATATGGAACCCTTTAGCTCTTAACTGTGGTAAAATCATAGCAAATCCAATTTCACCCTTTCATTTGCAAATCATTCATGTAAGTGCATGGAACCACAATGTGCGTGGCAAAAGATACAACTAGCTGCAACGGAACCTCTCATGCGGCGGAACTGTTGTGTGAAATGTGCAAAGGGACGAAGCACGTGAATGCTGATGTTCGCCTATTGAGAAGGGCTACACGCATCATCATCTGATGAAGTTGGAGGCTCTTGGACCATTGAAGTATGGCAGAAATGCATATTTGACTGCACAATTGCGGCGGCAGTGCACGAATAATATAGTGTGGCACGACATGTCGCACACATGTATTGAATCAGGCATTCAATTGAATCAAGGAAGCACATTAGAAGGACACAAGCTTGCCGCTTTCCTTCTTGAACGTAAGTACAATATAAGTTGCTTTGCTTTCCTTAGTCGGCTTAGGATGAACTGCTTTTGGAAATTGAATGGTGCGGTGATAACTGTGAGGCTCCGTGCCCTCATTGGTTGTCCCCGGTGTTGCGCCGCGAAGGGGACTCATCCCAGCACTTGAATGAGTAAGTTGTGCCCCATTTTTTGATCTGCGCTGGCACTCCGCACAAACACGACGGCCAGTCATGTCCGACATGTTTTGGCGGCTCCGTCCACTTGAAAGCCCCTTGATGACGGTTGTCCGGCCTGTCATTTGGGCATGGCAGGAAAGCTCGGTCAAAATTAGGAGTCGCTGAGCCGCTAACCTTAGGGATGAGCTCGGCTTGGCACACAGGGCAGGTGGGCGCATTGTCCATTATTGAAGTGCAGGTAATTCCGTTAAGAATACACCTAGAAAGAGGGGATGGCGATGTGTGAGATTTAGATAGTCGTACTAGAACATAGCCTCGGAGTAGTGGTGCATGAATGGCAACCCTGTCCCTTTTTGTCATTTGAACACCACGGACAAAAATTTAGGGCGGCTTCCATGCGAGTCATGATGCATCATGATGCAAGACACGCAAGTTTCAAACATAAACGTAAGTGATGGAAACGAGTGCTCTTGCTGCAAGTAAGTGAAGGTAGCTCCGTTAAGAGTACACGTGCATTGTACGTCGTGTACTAATAAGTGAAGGTAACTCCGTTAAGAGTACACCTGCATCCTACGTCTTGCACTAATTGTACCCTGCTTGTATGGATTGGCAAATGAGATGGATGGAAATAGACGAAAATAAGGGGAGGTAACCCCGTTTAGAGTACACCCACTTTGCTACCGAAATGTTCACTGTTTTTTTTAGAAAATGGATCACCCTTTGTTTGACGGTATTGTAACAAACCGTTTGCAACAATAGAAGGCGCTCGCACAACGTGGATGACTGCTTTGACGGTTGTTGCAAGTAAATGAAGGTAACTCCGTGCAGAGTACACCTTGACTTGTACTTTTGTTGCAAATAAGAGAAGGTAACTCCGTTAAGAGTACACCTGCATCTTACGTCGTTTAATGATAAGTGAAGGTAACTCCGTTAAGAGTACACCTGCATTGTATGTCGTGCACTAATTGTACCCTGCTTTTATGGATTGGCAGATGGATGAAAATGATTGAAGGTAACTCCGTTAAGAGTACACCCGCTTTGCTACCAAAATGTTTTTCTGATGTTTTAGAAGATGCATCACCCTTTGTGTGAGAGGATTCTAACAAACCGTTTGCAACAATTGAAGGTGCGAGCACAACGTGGATGAGTGCTTTGTACGCTTGCTGCTTGGAAATGAAGGGAACTCCAAAGATAAAACTAGATGCAACGGAACCTCTCATGCGGCTGAACTGTTGTGTGAAATGTGCAAAGGGACGAAGCACGTGAATGTTGATGTTCGCCTATTGAGAAGCGCTACACGCATCATCATCTGATGAAGTTGGAGGCTCTTGGACCATTCAAGTATGGCAGAAATGCATATTCGACTGCACAATTGCGGCGGCAGTGCACGAATAATATAGTGTGGCACGACATGTCGCACACATGTATTGAATTAGGCATTCAATGGCATCAAGGAAGCACATTAGAAGGACACAAGCTTGCCGCTTTCCTTCTTGAACGTAAGTACAATATAAGTTGCTTTGCTTTCCTTAGTCGGCTTAGGATGAACTGCTTTTGGAAATTGAATGGTGCGGTGATGGCTGTGAGGCTCCGTGCCCTCATTGGTTGTCCCCGGTGTTGGCAATTCATGTGCCAATTGCAATTCGTTCACCTGGACGATAGCTTTGGGGGGTATACCCCTTGGACTCTCGAAGTTCAATGTAACGGCATTGGCATCCGCTGTACCTGTGACTCCGTGTCGAGCGAGTATGATGTACGAATCCTCGGTTTCGTACATTGTAATTGGTATGGCGGCCTTGTGTTTCAAGTCTTGAGGGCCGATATAACTTTGAGTTGGTGTTGCGGGATTTGGCCGTGGAATTTTGCGCGGTGGTGTTGAATCCATGGGAGATGTCGATGCTGATGGAGATGATACGGGCACACATTCAGTTGTGCTTTCTGGCGTGTACACCCAACCACATGCAACACAATCACGATGCTGGAGGTCTGGAACTGTGGTTGCGCCGCGTGAGAACTTACTGAAGCGGTATGGGGTGCTTCACCCATACCCGCTGCACAGCCTGTGGCGCTCTTCGCCAGGCCAGATCAGGAATTTTCCTGTTGATGCTACGGCATCCTGATTTCTGTGGGATTTCTGTACAATACCCCAGAAACCGTCATTTTACGTCTTTTTTGGGCTGGCGACGACAGTCGTCGCCTGCGCGACGCAGGTCCAGATCGAGGATTTATTTCTCGATTTCTAAAGATTTTAGGCAATTTTATTATTGTTTTATCGTTTTTAGAAATAAAAGATTGTAGCGTGACCTTTTTCGCGGCGTTCCGCGAAGGTCAATTTTTGCGAAGTTAAGCACGTTCACGCATTTTTCAAAAAATGCTGAGGCGATTCCAGGAATCGCCCAGACGCCCATGGCGTAGCCCAACAGTGGGCCTTTTCATATGTAGGTTGAATTAGTACAGAAACGCGTCGTGTCGGCTACGCGACGCGTTGGGGGGAGACGCGTGAAATGAGTGTTTTTGGCTCAGAAATCACTTTATTTCATTGTTTTTCGCCCAAAAACCACTGTTTGGCCAAGTTTGGGCAGGATCTCAGTGGAGATCCTGATGGCGACGCCTCGTAGCCGTCAGATTTTCTGATGGCGGCGACGCCGTCGCCTTCATTTCGTCTTCCTTTTTATGCTATTTTATAGTATAGAATTGTTACATGTACATATTACTTGTCTACATGTTTTCTTTGTCTACATATACCTTCATCTCCTTGCCCAGGACGCCAGATTGTGTCATGGCCGAGGCAAGGATTCCAGAATACTTTGGACAATCCTGAATTCGAGTGGAAGACTTGGATTTCATGGGTTTGGGGGTTTGAGGTCGTGCATGCCGTGAAGGGAAGCTTCGAGGATGCCCTCCCCCCAAATGCTTCAAAAGTATTCTGCCGACGCCAAGGCCACCAAGGCGGTGTGACGGCCTGCGGACGGCGACGACGCCCAGACTGCAGGAGTACAGCATCTACGCTGGGAAACTGCAGGAGCTACGGTCCAGGGCATCAACGCGATGAAGGAGGAATTCCTTGACTCCTACGATGGAGAAGACCATGGCTTCCCCATGGACCCTATGGAGCCCCCAAGTCCAGCCCGCCGCCACTGGGCGACGACCACAGCGACGACGACGCCATCTGCGAACCGCACAAGCAGGTGCGTTAATTCGTCGCCTTGGGTTGGTTGACCCTTCCGGAGGTCCCACCCTAAATCGGCGTGGGGCGCCTTGGGTAGGAAATGACCCTAAATCCCCCAAATTAGGCGCGTTAATTCGTCGCCCTGGGTTGGGAATCGACCCTAAAAGGCACGAGGAATTCGTCGCCTTGGGCAGGAAATGGCCCTAAATTCAGGCGCGAGGAATTCGTTGCCTTGGGTTTGACCCTAAAGAATTTTTTTTGAATTTATTGAATTATTATGTTTCCATGCCCATGGAGAAAAAGGGCCCATATGCGCGCCTAAGCGCCATCAGTCAGGGCGGAAGGCCCTGCAGCGCCTCTGTTCATGTAACTACAGGCTACAAGGAGTGCCAGGGACCAGTGTGGTCGCCTGAGGGGCAATTGCCCTATGAATATATCAAGATCAAAAAAAAAATACATGTATGTGGCATGTGTTTTTCTCACGAAGTCCCCCTCCCCCACTGTTCTGCTGAATCAGTTGTGAAACCAGGGCAGTGCAGGGGTCAGAGCGCCTCCTTGGCCTTGCCTTCCTTTGGATATAGGCAAGGCTTCTAAGGAGGGGGGTGAAGTGGTATGGGGTGCTTCACCCATACCCGCTGCACAGCCTGTGGCGCTCTTCGCCAGGCCAGATCAGGAATTTTCCTGTTGATGCTACGGCATCCTGATTTCTGTGGGATTTCTGTAAAATACCCGTGAAATCGTCATTTTACGTCTTTTTTGGGCTGGCGACGACAGTCGTCGCCTGCGGGACGCAGGTCCAGATCGAGGATTTATTTCTCGATTTCTAAAGATTTCAGGCAATTTTATTATTGTTTTATCGTTTTTAGAAATAAAAGATTGTAGCGTGACCTTTTTCGCGGCGTTCCGCGAAGGTCAGTTTTTGCGAAGTTAAGCACGTTCACGCATTTTTCAAAAAATGCTGAGGCGATTCCAGGAATGGCCCAGACGCCCATGGCGTAGCCCAACAGTGGGCCTTTTCATATGTAGGTTGAATTAGTACAGAAACGCGTCGTGTCGGCTACGCGACGCGTTCGGGGGAGATGCGTGAAATGAGTGTTTTTGGCTCAAAAATCACTTTATTTCATTGTTTTTCGCCCAAAAACCACTGTTTGGCCCAGTTTGGGCAGGATCTCAGTGGAGATCCTGATGGCGACGCCTCGTAGCCGTCAGATTTTCTGATGGCGGCGACGCCGTCGCCTTCATTTCGTCTTCCTTTTTATGCTATTTTATAGTATAGAATTGTTACATGTCCCTAGGACCCTGTCATAAGTAGGGCTGTGTTAAATTCAATCCAACTGAATTTATAGTTTCGATTTAGGAAGATTTAACACCGATTTAACATTGTTAGATTTAACACCGATTTGCGGCGCTTGCCGCATGTGCATCAAAAACGTCAACTCAACAAATTTGGTGAAACACCACTATTGAGGCCCTTTACACTCATAGTAAATGTTGCTTTCCACATAGCTCCTTACATTCATGCATAGTGCAATGTTTGGAAAGTACACCACATCTCTATATAGCACCTTGTGCCTCCATGTGTGTTTCCTTCTTAGAATTGCATTCAAGGCATGGACCGTAGTGCTATCTTTGATCCTCTTGGATTAGAGCAGTTCCTATTTCAAGCGACTCAAAGTACTTCACTTACATCTCCTAGTGTTGTGGACACATTGGCCAACTTTTTTGTAGGATCTCCAAATCGACGCCACCTCTTATCACTAGTAAATGAAAAAGTTTACGGTTCTACCCACCACATCAATAAAATGGAACAAGAGCTGAAAAAGAAGCAGCAACTCTGTACCCCAGAGGAAGCCGTGAAGTTGGTTGTGGACCTTAGGGTACCACGCCGCCGTTATCCAATTCTACAAAGGTTTATCACCACATTTGGTCAAGCTTTCCGCCATACCACTGGTGTGCAATGGTACCCCCAACTACCCTCCAGGGAGAAGTTTTCGGAGGCATGGACTCTTCTACTGGGCCGTATGCAGTTGGATCAAGGGGTCATTTGCCAGGAACAAGGGGCTATTGGTATTTCATGGCCACTCCAGAAATTTCGGGGACATGGCCCGCAACCTATCCCATACATTCATCATATCAATTGCCTATACTGGTGACAAGAGCGCCACCCTACTTGCCAAACTATGGAAGGGAAATATAGAGGTTTGTACTGTTAAACTGAACAAGTTGCATTCAATTTGCTAAATTTAACACCGTCCACTAGACAAAACAAAGCATTCTCAAGTGACGAGGTACAAGGTTGGCTTGACGGTGAAGAAGAGAATAATTCCAGCGAAGAAGACGAGGGTTGAAGTGGTCGAATATTTACTTCATGTGCGCAGTGCTCTCTATTTTACCATGGAAACAGAAGCCTTCGTCCGAGCTTTCCGTGCTGCCCTGCACGAGACCACACCCACCAAAGCTGCACCAGCACCAGTCACACCAGAGCTGCCCATGGTCAACGGATATCCCAGCCAGGTATGGATGGTTTCTGTGGTTCATGAAAAATAGGTGCCTGTGGCGGGAAATATGGCAATTAGCGTTGCAGTTTAAATTTAACGAATTTAGCGTTAAATTGCATCCTCCTGTTTTCAACTTAGCGGATTTAACGTTAAATTGAAGCGATCTGGCGCGATCTGGCGACATCGTAAATCTCTGGCCTTCTGCAGTGTTAAACTGAACGTAAATCGATTAAATTGAACCCCGATTCCGGATTTGCGGCAATTTAACACGATTTGCCACAGTCCGATTTCCTACATTTGTGTGCATGATTTGCGCCAGGAAGAAATGGATACTCAGGTGCTGTGGGATGGATGCAACACAGATGACAATGAAATAGCATTACTGGGGAATCAGGCTGTGCTGAAGGAAGAGCTGACAGATCTTGCTGACAACGCTGGTGTTCCTGAGTTGGCGGTACCTGAGTTGGCGGTACCACAGCTGCCGGAACCATTCGTGCCTATCAACTCCTTCCCTTTCAGCCATGGCATGGTTACAGGGGAATGGCCCCATCCATCAGTGCCCATTGTAAGCGTAGCCCACGGAGCGCACTTGTGGTGACCCATGTGTAAAGCACATGTCAGATGGGACTGCCTTCTTTGGACATGCATTGAATGCTTCCCAAGGAGTCGTTTTTCAGGGTACCAAAATCCATGGCCCACTCCAGTGGCATGGTGAAAGATATGCTCTTGTCTTCTACAGCAGATTCACAGCTGCAAACACCTCAACCTACATCAGGGAGGAGCTCCTTCGGCTCAAGTTCCCCTTGTAACAAGACACCAGTGCACTTGGAAATTTGGTGTTGCATCCATTGCTACGTGTTTCCTGTAGGACGAACCCAGGGCCCCAGCCAAGGAGCGACCTGAAGTGGAGTTGAAAGATTTGGTGAAATACTACGTGCCGATGCGCATGGAAGGCAGCTCTCCACCAAACTGGGAAGTGGTTTTTGGCTATGACATTTCGAAATTCAAGGGCTACAATGTGGACGAGGGCAGTGCTGGTGAATGGAAACGGGCAAAGAAGAGTGGCTATCTGATGCTTCTAATGCCTCCTCAGTTTCCCGAGGAAGTCAGCAACGCCTTTGTTGCATGCCGCAGAGCAGACTGTGAGGACACAGAGGCAGAAGCTACAGCGCGCTGCAAGAAGTACAAAGAGGAGTACTCGTTGAAAGTAAAGATTCCGAGTCCAGCAAAGGAGAATGGGGAGTCCTTGAACAGCGCTGATGGTGATGAAGATGGGGTTGATAATGAGTAAAATGGATTAATGTAAAGATTTCATATTGTTTTAATATGTGCATTTCTGTTTTGCGTTTTCTTTGTGTTCATAGACACATGGAAATAGTGCATTCAATGTGAGGAACACCGTGTTCAATTGAACGTTCAATCTGCACCGCCATCGATAAACAACGTGGTGTTTGGACTTGGTGTACCGTGACTCCTGGGCTTGAGGCTTTGCTTCGCTAGGACCAAAGAGGACAAGAGCATAGTCAATAATTTTGATTTTGAAAAGGAAATTTGGTGAAAAATGGGCACATTTTGGGTTTTTTTTGAACCTTTTTAATGTATGCACAATAGCTTGATAAATTTAACATTTTTGTTAAATTGAACTGGCCTGTAGTTGCATTGAATTTAACACAGCTCTGGTTATCACAACGTCCCAGGGTACATATTACTTGTCTACATGTTTTCTTTGTCTACATATACCTTCATCTCCTTGCCCAGGACGCCAGATTGTGTCATGGCCGAGGCAAGCATTCCAGAATACTTTGGACAATCCTGAATTTGAGTGGAAGACTTGGATTTCATGGGTTTGGGAGTTTGAGGTCGTGCATGCCGTGAAGGGAAGCTTCGAGGATGCCCTCCCCCCAAATGCTTCATTACATCCCGAAGGGGACTCATCCCAGCACTTGAATGAGTAAGTTGTGCCCCATTTTTTGATCTGCGCTGGCACTCCGCACAAACATGACGGCTAGTCATGTGGGACATGTTTTGGCGGCTCCGTCCACTTGAAAGCCCCTTGATGACGATTGTCCGGCTTGTCATTTGGGCATGCCAGGAAAGCTCGGTCAAAATTTGGAGTCGCTGAGCCGCTAACCTCAGGGATGAGCTCGGCTTGGCACACAGGGCAGGTGGGCGCATTGTCCATTATTGAAGTGCAGGTAATTCCGTTAAGAATACACCTAGAAAGAGGGGACGGCAATGTGTGAGATTTAGATAGTCGTACTAGAACATAGCCTCGGAGTAGTGGTGCATGAATGGCAACCCTGTCCCTTTTTGTCATTTGAACACCACGGACAAAATTTTAGGGCGGCTTCCATCCGAGTCAGGATGCATCATGATGCAAGGCACGCAAGATTGAAACATAAACGTAAGTGATGGAAACGAGTGCTCTTGCTGCAAGTAAGTGAAGGTAGCTCCGTTAAGAGTACACGTGCATTGTACGTCGTGTACTAATAAGTGAAGGTAACTCCGTTAAGAGTACACCTGCATCCTACGTCTTGCACTAATTGTACCCTGCTTGTATGGATTGGCAAATGAGATGGATGGAAATAGACGAAAATAAGGGGAGGTAACCTCGTTTAGAGTACACCCACTTTGCTACCGAAATGTTCACTGTTTTTTTTAGAAAATGGATCACCCTTTGTTTGACGGTATTGTAACAAACAGTTTGCAACAATAGAAGGCGCTCGCACAACGTGGATGACTGCTTTGACGGTTGTTGCAAGTAAATGAAGGTAACTCCGTGCAGAGTACACCTTGACTTGTACTTTTGTTGCAAATAAGAGAAGGTAACTCCGTCAAGAGTACACCTGCATCTTACGTCGTTTAATGATAAGTGAAGGTGTCCATTTTTTTTCGATTTCAGCAATATGGAATCGATGCTCCCACAGGGTGTTCAGCAGGTCCCCTAGTGGATCGAAAAATCCTGCATTGAAGAACAACACCTTCATCAAGAACCTGAAAACCTATCGTGAAACGCATCGTCAATTATTGACTAAAACTTCACCTCAATCGACTATCAAACAATTCCGAGATCGTATCGGTGAACACCACCAAACACACCAAATTTTGACAAAAAGCTCGAGTTCAATCCCTTCGCTTCTCGCCATTCATTACGTGCCTACCACAACCATCATTTCGACGCTTACCATCACCATGACAGAGATTCAGGGCCGCAAAGGTTCAGAGAACGTGTTTCCGATGGACTTCGTCCCACACAAAGCTTCTACGACAAATGCCAAAGCAGCCAACTCCAACGACAAGAAGGCTTCCAAGAACGAACCAAAATTATCTACAAAGAACTCGTCAGAGGACTCCCCCGGGAAACCTTCGAATTCTCTCTCCCCAAGTTATGCCTCGCCACGCGCGCATGATGACACAAGCCCACCATATTCATTCACACATTTATCCGACTTCCAAAATAAAAAGGGATTCAAGTTCACCGCCACGCCCCAAAACTCCGTCATTGATAAGGACAACTCCATTCCTCCCTTGCAATGCATATTCGATGCATTTGAAGTCTTACAAGGAGTATACGGTCACCTTTTCACGGATGATGAATCTCATGTGTTCTCCAAACACTTACTCTCACCAACAAAGGAAAAATTTCCTCACATCTCAATCGATGAATCTCTTTGCATTTACACTACACAAATCCACAAACAAGAGCCAAGACCGCTCCATGAAAAGTTGAAAACACTCCCAAAGCCTCACTTCATTGCCACACCTACTCACATGAACTTCACACACACCACACTCGTCAACCTCACCACACAAGTGCAATTCATCATATCCATTTTGCAATTAAATGCGGGTGGTCTTGTACCGTTCAAATGTGCCAAGATCATTCCGTCTCTTGACCCCAAAGCGCCCACTCCTTGCACATTTGTATGGGACCCACGAAAAATAATGACATCCCTCGCCAAATACACATTTTGCATCCACAAGTATTTCAAAGGTCATCAATCACAAGTTTCGAGTGATCACTCATCAATTCTTGAATTCCCCAATGAACTCCCATAAGACCTTCTAATTTTTTACTTGTCTTCTCATTGCGAATGGGAATATTCCGGTGGCGATGACATTGAAGGTGCCACAACCATCCTTGACACCTCAAATTTGCAAGCTTCCGAACAATTCCTAAAAGCCGCCGATGCATCCGAAGATGGCGATGGAATGGAAACTCATGACGACAATCCTTCGGTAATCCGAATGGAGATCCATGACACTCTACTGCTAGGTGACATCATCACACTTGCTCACAAGCTGGTCAACTCCTTCATATACGCCCCCCCTGAAGGGCAAACTACTGACACGGAGCATTGTGCCATCCCTAAAGGAGCAATTCAAAAGCGCTCCATGGTCACACTCAAGGGTTACACACGCTTTGATGTTGAAGTTTTGTCGTCGGAACTCGCCTACTTTCTTGAAGCTTGGAGAAAGAAATTCCCGCTACAAGACACCAAACCCTTGGTATTGCTTTTCCCTATTGAATGGACGCTCCAACCCGCCTCCCTAATTGTGAGCCCATCACTTGCACTCAAAGGCACCGATGTTTCACCGCTTGATTTGTTTACAACAATCATGTCAATCCCATTGATCAAACAATCTATCAAATGTGCACTTTGGCGTAATGCGTACTCCGTCATTCTTTATGTTGATCACACCAATTTACCTCGTGATGCAGTTACGCCACATCCATTCGAATGGTTTGCTCAGCAATTAAAGGAATACAAGTACCTCACTGTTCATGCGAAAAACATGAAGATCCCTTCCTCCAACCCACTCCCTACAAACACTTCAATTGCCACCTGCGACAAGGTACTACAAGCCCTCTCCACCCCAGAGAGAAATTCGATTAACATTGCCGCTCCCATGTCATGCTCCTTTCGCGAAATCATGCGCACTGTCGCACTGTTTGGCCAAATTCTTGCAATCAAGCCGCATTGTGATTCCATCCCTAACCTCCAACTCTTTAAAGCCACCTACCTCAACCCATCATCAGCAGTCCTAGCTCACGGCGAGAAGGTGGGCTCAGTACACTTCAGCGCTGGTTTGAATCAAAACGACCTCAAAAAAAATACCATGATCAAAGAAGGTATGCATAACGGTCACACTCGATGGGATTCCATTCTAAGGCAAACGAGTGCACTGGGAGACCTGAAAGCACTACAAGCTGCAAAAACTTCACTCGCGATCCCGTTTTCACACCCGATCCCTGAAGAGGGCCCACGACACGAGGCCAAACACACGCAATCGCCATCCATTCCAAAATCCACTTCCATGACTTCCCCCCAACTCACTGCTGCACCATCACACACGTCAAGAACACCATCGTCCTCCGCCAGGAAACCGAAACCCTCTCCGAAAAGTGACTTCAAAAAGAAGCTGCAGAAATTTCAAACGATAGCAGAGGCCGACGACGATTCTCTCACTCCCTAGGATGATGAAGACATGGACCCAGAAATGGCAAACTCTGCCAAGACACCCGATCCCAAACCACTACAGTTTGGATCTCCGGGTATTGCACAGCGCACAAAATCCAAATCCAAACCACTCAAACAAACACCACCACATGCCTCCTCCAATCCTCCAGGACCAAGTCCGAACAAGAAAAAGGAGGCACCCAAGAAGAAATGATTCTGCACCACGAATCTTTTTCTCCCGGAGTCCCCCTCAAACTACATTCCCGACATTTGCCGCATGTTATATCAATTCACCGTCTCTATGCTGCACTTCTCACTATGAAACTTCACCAAGAACTTGCAGTCAGGTTCACACAGGAAAATGTGTTCACCGCATCGCCAGCAGTGACACATACACTCTGTGCACTCTCAGACCTGATGCATCTCTTGCTCACGCAGGGGTCCCATTTGACTGTACCGCCTACAGCAATATACTCCTCACAGGCAACAGCAATGACGTATGTTCTGATAAGTTCACATGAAGCATGCAGTCACTTCCCGAACGCAAAGACGCAACTATCTACATTTCAATTTCTTCCGAGAATTAAGTTTGCTGCCCATGCAGTTCAGCTAGCACCGCCTGCACATGTTGAACTCAAATTCTCAGCACACTCTGCCTACTTCACCCTACAAGTGCCTGTGCACCGAACCCTCTCATCAGCTGTGCCAGCCACGCTGTATGTTCAAACACTATTCATGTATCTCAACCTCACACCTAACCCAATGCTCTTACTCATGGAATTGAGTCATAATTGGACGGCCTGTGTCTCTTCAATTTCTACACAGAATCCAGGAACATGCTCGGGGTCTCCCCCTCTCGTTTTTGCGCTGCCACGGCTCTCAAACCACAGGAACGATGTCATTTCGAGTTCACTCCCTGCTGTGGACCGCCTGTCACATGAATTACCTCATATTCAGCATGCTCACTTTGGCAAGTGCTTGAAGGTGCAGCTATTGCATAGATGCTCACTCTGGTACACTAACACATGCGGCCTGAGGTTTGCATCTCACGTTCATATGAATTTCTCATTACCAGTGAACTCACGGTTGCATCTGACGAGACTGTCTGGGGTAAGTGACAGTGATTCTGGCAAGTAATTGAAGCTGCGGCTATTACATGGACTATCACCTTGGCAGATTGACACATTCGGCCTGAAGTTTGCATTTCAAGCTCATCTGAATTTCTCCCTGCCGATTCTTTCTCAGCCGCATTATTCCAGACTACGTGGAGTAAGTGGCAGTGATTCTGGCAAGCGCCTAAAGCTGCGGCTATTGCTTGGATTCTCACCTTGGCATACTGACACATGCGGTCTGAGGTTTGCATTTCATGTTCATTTGAATTCTTCCCTACCAGTGATTTCTCAGCTGCATTCCCCCAGACTGCTTGGGGCAAGTATCAGTGACTCTGGCAAGTGCTTGGAGCTGCGGCCATTGCATCATTTCTCACCGTGGTTCACTGACATCTGTGATCTGAATTTTTCATTTTCAGCGATTTCTCAGCCGCATCTTCCCAGACTGCTTGGAAGAAGTGACAGTGATACCAGAATATGCTCTCACACCAACGCCTTTGGACTGCTTCACCTTGGCGCATCAAAAATTGATGTTTTGACTACAGCGGATACAGCACCTGGCCGTTTTCTGAATTGCTTTGCTACTCGCATGAGATCCAGTCAACCAAATGCTGTCTGTTATTCCTCTCGCCAATACCACATCTTGTATCACTCTGAGCAAGTTTTGGTGCTGCGACAGCCCTTTCCCCTCAGCGCTAGCCCATCACATGAGACGCATTCCATCAGCTTCAGTAACTCACTCACACCACACTTTGCGGTCACGTGTACTGGAAACACGCAACTCAAGCAAGGCTCTTCACTTTACTTCACATATCACATCATATCCTCACATCACATCATATTAGTTTCCCAAAAGCCGCAGCCAGCCCCACAACCCCCTCCCTATACCAGCACACTCGCTAGACCGAAACTCAACACAGGCGCATACCACAGGCGATCCCTTATGTGAGAGACCTGAACACGATATACAACATACCCCTCCCCCCTCGATCATCCCACGGCCCAGGAAAGGAATCAAACGTACGCCTCCAACGATCACCAAACTCGTTCCCACCCACCTGAACTTTAAAACAAACAACTTACAGAAAAAACAAGCACGCAAACATATTTTCTCCCACTTCACCTCAGGAACTGACATACTACTTCTTCAAGAGGTCCCAGACACACCACTCTTGCCCACTTACTATTCCAGCGGGCAACACAAAGCCAAACTACACTTCAATCTGTGTAACTGCAAAGCACGTGGATCCGCAATCGTTCTGTCAGCACGCATTGCACCATATGCAACGCCACTGCCTAACCCCGACACAGAAGGCTTGATCACCGCTGTGCTACTCCATTTTCCTGGTCATCCAGCTCTTCTCATTGCATCTATCTACGCACCTCCCCCCTACAGATCAACCATTGAATCCACACTGCAACCCCTGCTAGACAAATACCCCTTCCACATCCTCGGAGGCGATTTCAATGCAGTTCATCAATCGTTGATTGACAGTGTCGACATGGTCACCCCCCCCTGCTGGCCCTGGCTCAGCGGTCACCTGTCAGAAACAACAGGCACACTACTTGACTGCTGGCGCACCAAACATCCGCTGGAGCGCTCTTACACAAGATATTCAACTGCATACCGCACAAGCCAGTCACGTATTGATTTCTTCCTTGCATCCCCCCTCACACTTTCTGTTTTTCCACTTTTGAGCTCTGAGATCGAATGCTGAAAGAAAACTACAGATCACCACCCAGTCAACCTCATCATGCGTTCTCCGGAACTACCAACACACTCAGAAACCCCACCAAAACCAGACCTACTGAAAAAACTGAACTCACAGGATGCACAAGCACTCAAAAACAAATTGGAGCCACTGAACACTTGGTGCGCAGAGCACCTGTCACTCCTGCCTAACATGTCACCAGACATAGTCATACAATACACTGACACACTCATACACCAACTCACGTCCGCATATTACTCTTTCACAAACCCCTCTCCACAAAAACCCTCAAAACTGGAACACACCTTCGCACAACTCGTCAACTCACTCCCCCCCCCAGACGATCCCAATTTCCTGCACAAGATATCACAGCTGCATGACACATACTCCCAATGGGAAAAACAAATTTCCAAAAACAACACAACCAAGCTACACAGAGCACTAGTCAGAGGTTCACAAATCAAAAGGACTCTGAATGAAGCACTGAACCCACAGTCAAAAGGAACAATGGCACTGAAAGACCCCACATCATCCGAGCCAGCAACATCAGTCCCACAGAAATGCTCTGAAATTATGTCCCACACATTATTACACCTCGGTGGTGACCCACACTTTTCCCCACCAAAACAACTGCTTGATACTCTTCTGCTCAACTCACCCCAATGCCCCAGTGAAACAAAACATTCAGCTCCCCAGCCCATGAGTTGGCAATTCTTCACACAGCTACGTTCCTCAGCAAAGCCTACTAAGGCAGCAGGACTGGACAAGTCCAATCTGTACATATTCCATCTCTGTCCGCAGAAAATTCAGGAGTGGCTCTGGAATGTGTGCAATCTGTTTCTGCACTCGCCACTGCCCAGACACTGGACAACAGCCCTCGTCTTCCTGCTGTACAAAAAAAAAGATGTCACAGACCAACGGAATTACAGACCAATATCACTACTCCACAGCATATATAAAATAATAGCAACACATATACGGGAACAGCTATCACACCACGTGGAGAAGCACAAAATCATGCACCACAGCCAACACAGAGGCCTGGCAGCACATCGCACGGCAGACCACATATATCACATAAAAGCACTACAAATCAAAAACAAACAAGCATATCACCTATACATCGACTTCAACAAGGCCTTCAATAGCATACCACAACAGGCACTCATCTACACACTACAATACTACAACTTACCAACACACTTAATAGACACGTTGAAACACTTATACACACACCCCTACGAGAGGCCACTCATCAATGGCCAACATATGGGTGAACACAAACAAATCAGAGGAGTGAGACAGGGCTGTCCTCTCTCCCCATTGCTCTTCAATCTCTACCTAAATATCATATTACACACCCTTCCGAAAGTTTGTGCCTTCACAGAGAGTGATACCATCCATTCATACATTGATGACATACTTATACGATCAAACAGCCCACACATAATCCAGAAAGCATACACATTTTTTCACACAACAGCCAGACAGTTAGGTCTAGACATGAACACAGACAAAACAGAACTACACGCCATGAATAACATACCACACATAGAACTGCGCATAGACCAAACAACAACACTGTCAACGAAAGACACAAACGGTAAACCACACACACATTACAAATATCTGGGCATACACCTATTCACAGAAGACTCACCAAGACTGCTACACACACTTCTCATCAATGAAACAAACAGCTACTTCAACAACCTCCAGTCACTTCCCCTCACACACTCCGAATACATATCACTGATCAACACTGTGTTAATACCTACATTACAATACAGGCTCTTGGCACACAACATACATATCACACAGCTGCATTCCATCCAATCCCTGATCTGGCGTCGCCTGTGCCAACTGGGACACTTGTCGTCAGTGACGTCACCAAAAGATATATACCAGCGAAGGCCACTGGGTGGTCTCGGCCTGAAGCACTTTCTGTATGCATATCATGTCCAGAATGTCAATCAGGCTACACGTTTTCTGAGCGGTGAAGGACCAGCGAGTTCTACACAGACGATTTGCAGCACACTACTCAGTCCCAAAACTAATTTCCTTCAGGAAGCCTTGGTTGATTCATGCTATGCACTCAACCTCCTGATCCATGGTTTCGGTCCTTGGAATCCCTGCCCCGTGTCTGCATTATCACCAGGGGCCAACATATATGTCGATTTCCAAGTGGTGGGCCCATGCTTGGGCACGGTTTCAGAAATCCAGGGGAAAAAAGCGAAGGTTGACTTCTCAGGCTACTCAGCAGAAATTGCAGACAAACACAATTTCTCCTTCTCATACCCCCACAGCAACCCAAAACCCATCTCACACTTCTCCCTCTCAGAACTCTCGCCTACTCCCAATGCCAACCAATCCCTCTCTACCTCTGCACCCGCACCACCATTCAGCACAGCAATTTCAGACATGTCCGGCCTGGGAGCCACAGTTCACCTGCCTGCAACACATCACGTCCTCCTACCATCAGATCTCCTGAGCTGGAATTGCACAGGGGCGCTGGAACTACTTCAGGACCCCCTCAGCTCATCAGCTGCCTGGACATATCTCGATGGTTCTGCATCCTTCCCTCACTTCGGGTCAGCGTTTGCTGTTTTTGAAGGTTTGAATGCGCATTCTTGCAACGTCACTACATCAGTTTCACCTCTACAGTCATCAGGGGGCTCAGAATTCTGGGCCTTACACTTGAAATTACATCATCTGCAAACACACCCAAACCCTAACCCACTGCAATTTGTCCTTTGCGACAATGCGAATGTGGTAGATTGCTACAGGCTTGCCAAACACCCAGACTTCAATTTATTTCACAAGCATCCTTCAGGACACTGGATCAAGTCATTCAGGTCAGCCATTGTGCAGCTTTCTGCTCAGGGTGTGCGAGTAGAGGTAAGATGGATCAAGGCCCACAGAGAATTCAAAGGAAATGAAATTGCGGACGCTTTTGCCAAATGGGCGAGTTTTGCAATTTTACCAACCTCACTGATCCTTCCACCACCCCAAAAAGGAAGCATCACATGGCAAGGCATGCCTGTCCTTGGTAAACTTACACAAAAATCATACAGTCATCTCCTCCCCAAGCACATGCACACAGACATCAAGCTGCCCGAGAGCTATGACTGGTTTCAATCTATCTCCTGGTTCTGGAGTTTGCCATTCAAATGGTCTGCGGGTATATTCTGCACTAAGGGATACAACCCACATTTCAGAATGGAAAAACACCCCTGTCCTGCCTGCACACACCCTCACCCCATGGACCCAATATCTGTCACAGCTCTGTGCACTAAGGCAGCTCACCTCCAGCATGAATTTATTCACGCATGGCCAGCACCATTCCAGGCCTTGGTGTCAGAATGGTGGCATACGCCCCCCTCAGCCAGACACAAACGCAATTTCATCAGAACACTTCTTCCAATCCCACTATATAATCATCTATTTTCCCGCATGGGCCTAACAAAAAAATCATTCAACAGCCAGTTGAGGGCAGCTTTGAAAGAAAGGAGAGACAAGACAACAAAGGCAGTCAAAGCAGCCAAGGATTGGCTGATTGAAAACCCATTATGCTTCCCACTCTCTCCTGCAGTTAGCCTGAATTTATGGAGTATGAAGGGTTCACCAATGGGCACATCCTTTTCTTCCGCCCCAAAGCGAAAGCCACAGTACCATGAACCTGAACCCCTGCCCTCGAAGGTCACACATAAAGCAGCTACCAGGACACCAAAGAGGGGCAAAAAAACACCACACGGGCCACTAATTCAGCCTGCCATGCGCCCACAATCATTGCCACCACCTCAACCATTCTTCTCTCCTTTCCTCTGGGATTTTTTTCAGCTTAGGCCACCACTAGAACCACCTCCAAGTGGGGTTACTGTACATACTTAAATGTACATACGGTAATGTCGGTGTGACATGCACAATGGAACAATGATGATGACGTTATGGGTGGCGGCCAACCCCGTGGGAACAAAAATTGTATGTCGTGCACTAATTGTACCCTGCTTTTATGGATTGGCAAATGGATGAAAATAATTGAAGGTAACTCCGTTAAGAGTACACCCGCTTTGCTACCAAAATGTTTTTCTGATGTTTTAGAAGATGCATCACCCTTTGTGTGAGAGGATTCTAACAAACCGTTTGCAACAATTGAAGGTGCGCACACAACGTGGATGAGTGCTTTGTAAGCTTGCTGCTTGTAAATGAGAGAAACTTCGTGAAAAGGACACCTTGACTCGTAGTTCTGTTGCAACTAAGGGAAGGTAATTCCGTTAAGAGTACACCTGCATCCTGCGTTGTGTACTAATAAGTGAAGGTAACTCCGCTAAGAGTACACCTGCAACCTACGTCGTGCACTAATTGTGTGTAGGTTTGTTAAATTTGCAATGTAGCGGAATTGATTGCAAGTCTGTTAATCGTACCTCTTGAATGCTAATTAAAATTACAATTTTAGAGGACACGCAATTGCACGCGAAAAGGAAAGCAATGTGTAATACATGCAAGAGAAGTTTTCCGTGTTGGTGGGCGCCATACAAGGAGCATTAGCGAGTTTCGAAGAAATAATATAAAGACGATGCCTCATGTATGGCAACTAGGTAGCTAACGGAACATGTCTCTTGCACACCCAAGAACTTGGAATCGTTGCTTTACTAGTGCGTCCGACGGGTTTTTGTCGGGATGCAGTTGGAGACTGAGAGTGTGGTACTGTAATGTTACCAGGGTACTATCTGCGGCTCCTAAGAAGTGCAAAGCATGCTCGCGGCGTTTTCGTCGACTTAAATTTTCGTCCGTGATAAGGATGAACCACTTCTTGATCTCGTTCTCGGATAGCGTAGCATGATTTACCGGAGCTTCTTCTTGCCGTTGTTTTGCTGTTGGCGGCTCTTGGCTTGTTGATTCGGAAGGACGGCTCGAAGTGGACATGTTGCGTCTAGTATTCGACTGCTTGTGGTCCTCTGGTCGACTCTTCTTGGACCTTGGCCCGGACTCGGAGTTGGATGACCCCTTCTTTGAGGAATGTTTGCGAGAACTTTGGTCGGCCTCGTGTCCACTCTTGGGATGCGGTTGACGGTGCGATTGGTAGGGTGGTGGCTCACAAGTTCGGGTACGTGGAGGCATATTTGTCTTTTTTGACTTTGGAATTTTTCTTGTAGGAGTGGTCTGTGCCGGTGTGGTATGTGGGTTTGCCCCCGTAGTCCCTTTACCTGTCCCACTCTTCCTACGGGTTGACGGATGCGGAGGCTGCGGCGCTTTGGGCGTTGAAGACGGACCACTTGCTGAATTGGATTGGGGGTTGCGAATTGCAGCTTCCATGTCGCTGCTGGTGACGGTAGGAAGCGGCCCACCCTCCGTCATTGCCCAGTCCACTGGTTCATCATACTCTCTCAAAGCATCTTCATATGCCCAATCTTGAAACGTATTCACCGTAGAACGCAAGCTGCTCGTATCGTCGGCAAAAAGCTGGAGAACGCTTGCACAATACGTCAAGAACCACCGTGGCAGTTGCCCGGTGAGTCGATTGGTCTGACACCATTGCATGGCGAGCATGACGACTCGGAAGCCACATGTATCGGAATCGGGTTGAGTTCCATAATGATGCCATGTAAAAGACCATCCCATTTTACTCATAATTGCCCGGAACCATGCGCCACAGGTAGATGCGTTATCTTTAGGATCGTGGACGACCAAGGTCTTGTCTACAATGGAAATGTCCGTGACCAACACGTAGTGAACTCCAACAGTGGAGTGCTGCGAGGTGAGTAGTACGGGTAGGGCATCTCCCAGAGTATACACAACCCGCGACGTCGGAGGATGTTGCATTATTACTGCCAATGTCACATCTTGGATGACCGGCTTAACGGAGGAATTGCCCTGTGGCAACAAGACCTCTAGTAAGCATTGCACTGCTGCGCATGACAACCATGCACTCTCCAATAAGTGCACATTGTTCTCCGTGGTATCGCTCCTTTCTTGTGGCCAAAAATCCTCTCCAAAGTAATTAAGTCGTGGCTGCAAATGGGGGAAATTATCGATGGATGACGGCACCAGTCGTACAGGTCCTTGTGAATGTGTAGGCGCTGGTGTAGATGATGGATGTTGAATGTGGTTTTGCTTTTGTAGGATGCGTTCTTGAAACTTGGCTTTGGTTCCAGAAGTTGATAGCTTATGTGCAGCACACAATGTCCGCAATTGCACAACCGACATTTGAGCCAAGTCTTGGGCCGCAAACACTCGTGGGTTATTACACGCGTCCAATAGTTTGAAGCCTTGTGCCGGTTGCCGTGTAGCACCAACCGGTCGTCCTTGTTTGCGGATTTGCTCCGTTCCATCCTCGTTTAGATCATCAATGTCCAAAGACAGCTTGTCTCCACGCAATTGTCTCTCAATATACGACCAGTATGGAAATGACACATATTGGATAATGTGGAGCATGTTGACCTTCAATATCCGAGCATCCAACCGCTGTGGGAGTTGACTTACGACACTCCAAGCACGATGGACACACATAATTCCAATTATGAGTGATGTTGTAAATTTTCTTCGTGGATAAGGAGGGATTCGGCTTGGTGGTTTGGGAGACAACACGTTTGTGGCCACGAACCAGTCCCATAATTGCACGTAATACGGATCAACAAGGAAAGCGTCACGACGGTAATTGAGGATGAATAGGCCTTGGAGTGAACGAGCGCATGATAAAGCAACATATGCGTGTGCTGCGGCAAAGAAAGCTGCCATGTCCACCCATACGCGGTCGTAAGAGCAGCCCTGCGTACCGTGCACGGTACATGAGTATCCGGGAAGCATAGGGAATTGGATTATTTTGACTTGCACGGACGGGCCGTACACCGGAATAATTTGCTGGAAACGGCAGATGGGGTACTCCCTTGCGTGCCCCACCGGGCTTACCACAATGACATCATTTGACCATCTTTTGATCACAACAAGTGTCGAGTTAACGAGTCGATTTTCGATGGACACATTGCGAATAAGCCGTGCCCTCATGCCCGCTGCGACACACACTTGCTGAGGCAGCACACGACGATTGCGAGAATTGATGTAGTCGCACATTGCTTGATTGGTAGGGGCACCACCCATATCAACGTAGCTAGCATCGAACGTAACAATGCTTGACCCCAATTGAGCCATGAAATGTTCATTCCATCGGTTCATAGCATTTCTACGGCCAACCAACATGGGGGCATCCTCCAAGTCTTGTAGTGACACATTTGAATTTAGCGCTATGCGTTGCTGCAGAATTAAGTGGTCCTCGTCACTCTCCTCTCCAATCCGCACACGATTAAGCAAGTTAATGAAATGTGCATCGTCTTGGCGCATTATGTCCGTCAGCACAAACGGAACAAAATGGTTTCGAAAGAGTGCACTATCAAATATATCCAAATCAACAGCGCGTAGTTGCAATGGATCACCTACGAGGAGCACTGTAATGCCACCAAAAGGTTTGCGCTTGTCGCGGCGTACCTTGTGTAGCACATCATGGAGCGTGTGAAAGGGCTTGTTGGATAAGAGGGAGAACTCATCGACAATAATCATCTCGGCAGTTCGAATCATCCACCACAAGGTTGTGCCTTCCTTTGTTTGCCACTTCAAGTCCAAAGATAATGAGAACAGGCTGTGGATTGTGCGTCCTCCAACATTTAGGGCGGCTACCCCACTAGAACCACAAACTAGGATGCTGAAACCAAGCGCTCTTAACTTGGCAATTAGCAAGCGAACGACATAAGACTTGCCGGTTCCCGCAACCCCTGTGAGAACAGCACACAATTGCGCAACACTACTTCCACTTGATGTGCGGCAATGCGGGGAAATATCCGGACCATTCTCCAGAGGTTGCCGTTGAAAATGTGCAATAAAAATGTCAAATACCCGGCGTTGCCCTTGGTTCAAAGCATTCACAAGTGCCTCTGCTGCACGCGTGTCGTCAGCATTAATGAATGCCCTTAACTCCTCCGCCAATTGGGGATCCAGTTCAGCTTCCTCGTCCATTGCTGGTTCATCTTCTCCAAACCGGTGCTTTTCAAGCTCATCTAAATCGGACATGTAGGTATTGAGGAAGGTGGAGTCTATGATCTCTTCGGCCATAAGAACTTGTGCAAGAAGTCGCAAACGCTCAACGGAATAGCCACGTGCTTGGGCATTGTTTAAAGTTTCTCTTGCCTCTTCCGCATAACCCCGAAGCAATCCTCGATGAATACACCCCTCCATGTATGTTTTAGTGACATTGTTGGATGAAAGGAATTTCCGCTCGTGGTCTGCTTTTGTGAACGGCTGTGACAATAATATCTTTTGCAAGAAATACAATTCTGCATCTTCTCCATACGGGAGGTAAAAGTTCCACCTTGGGATCGCAGTTCGCCTTCGCAGAATCCACTTTTTCCCCACCTCGTCCGTGAATGTCTTCTCCAACGTTTCTGGTGGTGATGGCCACCAATATGGTTTATTGCCCTCATCGGGGCGTACATTGGCTTGAAAACGATCTCCGCTCACTGCATCATCGGAATCGCTAGAAGGAGAATCATATGCAAAGTCCTCTGCTGGATTGCTTGCTATAGCTGTGGAGCCTCCGGGTTCACGTTGTGTTCGGCGATAATAGCGATAGTAGTCGGGGTACTTGATGGGTAGGGCAGCAATGGGGCGTTCGAAATAGTGGTCATAGCGATCCAAATACCAAACGTCTGTGGACGTATCTTCGTCTGGGAGATGCTTTGGACGCTTGAGCCGTCCTAGTTTAGGCCATGGATCTGTAGGAATCCATACCACCTCTCGGCTACCTCGACATTGATGGATTCCTAAGAGCATCATGCCGTTCTCCATGCGTCCCAATGAACGCAACTTGAGCAAACGCTCCACATCGCTTGCATCGGGCGAGATGGTAATGGGCACCGTCAATGACTTTGCTGGCTTTGTGAGATATTTGGCGAGATATAATTCCCAACCCAAAGATGTTATCCGTTGCACATTATTGTGGCACTGAAGTCGAACCAACAAACGGCGATTGTGTGGAACAACACATGCATCTTCGGCTTCATATCTGCGATAAAGCAAGCGGACTCCACTGTCATCCAATTCTTCTCTCTCCTGCGGCACACTAAAGGGATAACCTGACTTGCACTTGGTGCATACACGCCCACGACCAATATTGAAACATTTGTCGGGGTAGCATTGATGCACCATGTTGCACTCCTTGTACAGATCCCGTAGGTATGCTGTGAACTTTGGATCAAAGCCGTCACTTTCACGGGGCATTGTTGCGCAAACCACATCGTCCGGAATGCTGTTGGCTTCACACCATACCACGCCATGCAAATGCACCCGGCCTCGCTCTTGATATTCAAATCGAAACCAATAATCCCGCACCTTTCCAAATGGACCATTTTTGCCAATAGCCAAGAACTCTCGCTTGAATATCTCCACCCGCTTGTGAAACGCCACACAAGCCTCCATATCGTGGCCATCTTGGATTGGCTTGTTCGGCCCTGTGTTTCTGGGGTATTCTCCAGGCCACACAGCTCCTGCACGGCACCCTTTTTGCACAGCAGCTTGCAAATCGGCCCAGTTGTCATTCATGGTCAACGTGATGAAAAGGTCCGCTTTGCCAAGTTCACGACTCATGGCTGTAAGATCTAAATGTCGCGAGGCCCAATAAGAACGGGTTCCAACCAATTTTGAAAGTACATAAGTTCCATACCGATAATACGGGTTGACCTCGGCCGTACCTTTATCGGTCCCCTCGCGCTCGAGATTGTGATTCATAGAATTTACACCGTCTTGGTAGCATGCACGCGGCCTTTTGCCTTGACTGGTAGCCGGAGTTGATGGCGATGTTGTTGACGTTGCTGCATATTGGGAACTAGATGGAGGGTGTTGGGTGCTTTGGGTTGCGGATTGTGAAGATTGACTCGGCTGGGTGCATTGACTTCCTTGCTGACACTCCGAGGACGACTGTGGTGATTGTGAGGTAGATTTTTTTGGCGCCGGTTTTGGACCCGTTGAACTCCTTGCACTTCTCAAATGTGCTGCAGTAATGTCCTCTGCCCGATCCGCACGTTGAGCCTTGAAATTTTGTTGATTCCAAATGAATTCGTTTTTCATCTCTTTGCTCACTTGGAAAAAGGACCACCACCGGTCCCGAAGCCATCGGTTATCAAAGGCAAGATAACGACTACGGTAGCAGGCAGCACATCCAATGCCGCAACCTACGGTATATCCACCAATGCCGCCAGGATACAAATCGGGCCATACACACGGTTCCAAGTTGGGGTCGTTAAAATGCAAATAAGTGTCATTGGCCAACGATTGAGCGGCCGTGGTCACGTTCCCACCCGCTCCCCGGAAGGGTGTCCGATGGAGGAAGCCCACTTTGTCCGAGTGAGGAGCAAAATCCGGAATGATGTTCCGTGGGGCATCACACTCCACAGCCCAAGCAACGTACTCATCTTGTAAATGGTATTCCAAGCGTTTCCCGTACTTGTCTTCATACGAACGCTGTGTCAATGTGCCCACGGTGGTGGCCGCATTCTCCAAGCATTGGTACAATGTCTCATAGTGCGCCAAGAATCGAGAATAAAAAGGGTGAATTTTTTTTAGCAGCAACAACGCTTGGTTCATTTGACGGTTGCTTTGCTCGCTGTCCTTGGGCTTTTGGTAATCGCGCAAAAAATCCTCTTTCATTGTCATGAAACCATAAAGTGCATTGTAGTGTTGGCTTGGCTTGCGGCCGACACCAACGGTACCAATTGCATGGTGCCATTGCTTGTGACGAAGATCCACGTGCTTCAGCTTATTTGAGTAGAGGGCCCCAAGTGCAATTTGTCGCTTCTGGTACTCGGTGAGGTCCGCAATTTTTGAGGGGATATTGTAATGGATGTCCCCATCCAAAGTGTAGCCATAGTTGATGGGGTCATACTTCGCGGAATACTTGCTACAAACGTGGCAAGCATACATACGTGTAGCGGAGTGCCAAACAGGAGTGTCATACACCACAAAGCGACTTGTGCTACGTGCAGGAGATCGCGGGGGAACTGGAAACGGTGCATTTTTGTACTTCAAGTAATTGGCGAACATCTCGTTGCGGAATGCAAATATCCCACTTGTAACCAAATCGGTGGGTGGCACGCCAAACAAAGTCTGTGTACGTATCTCGTCAGTATTGCGTGGAACCGTAAACTTGTGTCCCCCACCTATTGGGCCCCAAAGGAGTTGACCACACCGGTGGCAAAGTGCATCAAAAAGTGGTGAGTACAAAGTGTCCAAACCATCAAGCCATGAACCGGTTCGGACCCCCGTGGCCATCTTGGGGTCACTTTGGGTGTGTATCTATGTGCCGGCAAGCCGCCATTGGCTGATGTCATACTCTCCCATCAACCTGATCTAACCCGATGTGATAGTGTGATAGGTTTGGCCATTCCGGCTATGAGCGGCCATATTCAGTACCGAGGCGCCGCCAGCTGAGATTTATATATCAGAATATCAGGAATCAACAGGGTTTTATTATCATAATGTTTCCGTAATTTTTCAGCCTTTCGTTCTGATGGTCAATGTATCGGCGACCGTCAGTTGGCTCGCGATTTTGCGTTAACCGATTGGTTAACTGTTATTTCCAGATATTTTGGCGGAAACCCCGATGAAGGGTCAGATTTCATCAGTAAAGGGTTTGTTGCTTCCGCAATTTTCTAAATAAGCACTCGCAATTTTAATCCGAATTTTTCGCGATGTCCGAATCGGATTTTCGACTTCGACATCGCCGCACTTGATTTGGTCTTCTTCGAGTGGTCATACTCTTTTCCCTATCAGGGTCCTCCGTGGGAAATTCCTAATTTCAGGTTGACAGACTACAATAAAATCTTTTCCTGAATTTTTCCGATATCACTGATTTCTGCCCACATATTAGGTATCACTCGATCCGCAATGTCCTGGCGCACACGCTGATCACAATTTCAACAACAGCTGTCCAAAAAATCGATCATGGGCAAAGATCGCACCGTGCCAAAAGCCGCAGATCCGAGCAAGTCCATTCGCAAATCGCGTGGCGCAATTCGAGAAAAGCGACCAACAGCTGAGGGATCACAGACGCAACGCGGCTCTTCGGGAAAGCAGAACAGATGAAAAAGGAAAGGAGAATGATCAACAACCCCAAACTCCCAAATCAAATCAGAAAACAAACGCCGAGAAAAACACTCCAGACGCAATTACAAGCCAAAATGCGAGTTCAAGCCCAAACGGCAAATCCAAGCGCCACAAGACAAAATGGATTCAAAAAACCACCCCGCAACCAAACCGTGAAACGAAAGAGGCCGTCAACGACGACACCGTCATCAACACCCAACTTCATTACCATGAAAAGCCAACGGTGGATTTTGCCAAACTTTCGGAAAAGCGCAACAAGAGTTGCAATTTCATCCCTATGGAAGACTTGGAAACCCACCAAACCACCAACCTTTTTGTGAACGGCCCCAATGGCAACTCTCCATCTCAACTCCACCAAGACCTTCAAGATGAAAAAGTTCCGGAAGTCTATCAATTCGAATCTCAAGACAACCGAGTATACTCCGACTACATTACCATGTTACCAACCGAGGACATCATCGCCCAATTCCACAAACAACCTCATGAAATACATTTTGGGGGCACCGACTACCAACACTATTTCAACGAGAAGTACGAGTATTCCGCCCCGTACCCAACGGAAGATCATGCACGAGCCATCAAAAATGCAAAATTGGTCACTCCCGGAAATATCACAACCCTCAACATCATGGCCAACCTCTACGAGTCCCAAACAAGAACTTTCATCTTCACTCCCACCACAAAATTACGACTTCAACAAGGACGCCTCGCACAACACATCCGCACACGTGTCCATGCTGCTCAATGCTCTTGCGTCGCTCGCGCGTGCTAAAATACATGTAAGGGGCACGCTAATTCTTTTGGTATCAGACCCGAGAGTGTGTGAAGCCACGACCGGGATTTGGGATTACTCTCAAGCCTATGCCAAAGCAAGATGGTTTATGGTTGACCAAAAAATCTCCCAAAACTTTGTTCCGTTGAATATGGTCCTCAAGAATGATCAAAAACTTTTTGACACTTGCTCCGCCCCACACCCTGAGGGATATATTATGATTACTTTGGACAACCTTTCCGAATTTCAATACACACCGCCCAAGTTCTCTCCTATTTCGCCGGGCCATGACCTAGCGCAAGCCGAGGCTTTCATCTCTCCACAACAAGAAGCCCGTCACACACCACCAATCACCGATTATGTCAGTATTGACATTTCGCGAGACCTCGAAGTCCTCACCGAAGAAGATGCTTTCCAATTTTTCAACAAATTAATCAAACCCGACCTCCAAGATGCCTCATCCATTACCTCCACCAATTGCGCACACTACCGCGGGGAGATAAAAAAAAGGGGCTCGCCCATTGGCAGCACCCACGCTCGTTTCGACATCGAAACCAACTCAGCCCTCTCCTCCCAAATTGCCAAAACCGTTCAATCCCATTACCCACTAGACAGGAATCCACTCATTATGGCTTTCCCCTACAACCTCTCCGCCCATGAAAATGCTTTCATGATCTCCGCCTCAAAAAGCTCCGCGAAAAACGGAGCCAAGCTTGAACCCACGGAGCTTCTAAATCGAGTGGCCTCTCTTGAAAAAATGAATTCGATTCTGCAATTCGCAATTCTACGCACCAAATACTCGGTATTGGTGCATCTGGATGTCCACTCCATTCCAAGCAACACCGAAACACGAGTTTCAAAACTCAAATGGATGAACGAACAATGCAAGAAAGCCGGCCTCACTTTTTTCAATCACGATAACACATATGCAGTTTTGTCCGACGCTCCACTAAGCTATCGTGCTAAACCCTCCTACACACCAACCGACGCCAAATCGGTGGTCATTTGTGGTCCGCGCTCCATAAGTTTTAGAGACATCAACAAAGCAACTTCGCTTTTTGGTACCTTCACCTCCATCCAACCGCTGGAATCCAACCCAAGTGCCAAATCACACCAATATTTTGAAGCGCTCTTCCAAAACTTGGGATCCAGTATCCTAGCACACCAAGAAAAAGTTCAAGGCATCACTTTTACATCCGGTTCGCCCAACCTCTTGAAAAAACAAAACATCATTGATTCAATTGCGAAAGACCATGACACTTCTAAATGGGAAGCCACACTCTTGGCCGCCAAAGAATTTGGCTCCGAGAAACATTTGCGCTCCATCAATGAGCGATTGATCGTGGCCAAGCCCCAATGACTCCCCACCCACCCACACTCTTTCTCTCATTCAGTTCTCTATGTCTTCACCAAGTCATTACTCAGAGATGCGGATTCCCTCCGTCCTCAATTTCAATACCAACGGTATGAGCTTTTTATCATGCTGCCGATTCTCAAAGCGATAACATCTAACCATCCGCGATGCATCACCTCGCAAGATATTGTGCCACGCATCGATAACAATGCGAACACACTGGAACGTACACTTCCCTCACAATGCATCCCGCATGCCGTGTGGATTTCGCTCACTCATCTACGGGGCGTCAAGATTTTGATTCATCCAAGCCACGACCGGGTACTCGTTTGCACGCCTAGTGTCACTGTGCCCTATCAGTCGCCAGCAAGTGGCCTGACTGATTTCTGTCATGACCGGATGAAGAGTTTATCTTTTGGCATGTGCTTCCTTCTTGACCCAGTCGGGTTACGATTGCCAAAACGGCCTCACGTTATACTCGAGGACTCGTCAAGATCAAGGAATGTCTCGGAAGTGGTCAGTGTTAGACACGTGGTCCCATCTCTCTCATCATCATGACGCCGTCAATTGATATCCCCCTCCCACCGGGAGTCCCCCAACCACCAAGTTACGATACCAACATTCACAAAGCACCTAAACCTACCACACCAACAGACAACTTAATCCACTCCAAAACACGTTTAACACTCACTACTCACAACACTGCCAAAAACATTGACAACCTAGACGCCATTATACTACGACACCAACAACAAGGAACCGACATACTTTGTTTACAGGAAATACCTACCGCCCCCTCCTTACATTCACTCCTAAACCTACACACTTTCACAAACATATCTTCTGACAAATCCAACGGCACAGCGATTATCATTCACTCCTCCCTATCTCCTTTCGTCACGCAAATCAAACACGACAAGGTCAATGGATGCCTTACTGCCATCGACCTTACTATACCAGGCTACCACACACTCCGTATCATTAACGTGTACAAATCACACCACGCTCATCTCCGGCACAGGTTAGAGAAAACAATCTCCGCCCTCCAACAAGACCAACCGTGCCACATTCTGCTCGGCGACTTCAACACATATCTCCAACCCTCTCTAGACACGGCTAATATCAAACACAATAAATACTGGCCTTGGCTCCACGACAAGGTACACCCCACCAATCCTACCACCACACCAACCCTCATTGACCTGTATCGTAAGGACCACCCAGAGACAAAACAGTGGACGCGCCCTGCAAACAAAAGGCTCCCGTCTCACACACGCATAGACTTGATTCTCTCCTCTCCTCTTTCCAACACCATTTTCAAACCTTTCAACACCTTCATTGATATTCACAACGACATCTCCGACCACCGACCCGTATCCACTTCCATAGCCATCCCTACCAATCCGATTAACATATACAACATCCCACACAATTCCATTCACTACCGCCCCCTAAGCAAAGAAGAAAAGTCACACTTTACGTCCCTCAGTAAACCTCTTAACGACTGGCTCTCCAAACATCACGACACTCTCTTCCAACAACCCGTTGAACAACTTATTCCTCTGACCGACTTCCTGTTCACCCAACTAGTCACCACCTACAAAAAAGTCACTCATCAAGCACACGAACACAAACCAACCAGCGTGGAGAAACAATTCCTTGACGCTGTAAATAATCTACCTTCTACTACCTCCAGTGCACACAAAACAAAAAAACTTCAAACACTACTCAATGACTGGACCTCTAAAAAACAAGCACAAGCGCACAAGAAACTCCACCACTCCCTCATTTCTCACAAGCGCATAAAAAAGACAATCAACAACATTCTCAACCCGGGAAACACCACTCCCATCTCTCTCTTTGACCAAACTGGTCAACTCACCACCGACCCTTACGAAATGTGCAAATCTATGGGACACGCTCTCTCTTCCCTGGAAGGCCCCCCGGATTTCGACACAGACCCAGCCTTCATCGACACACTCATGACTAACTCCCCAAAAATACCCAACGACGCTCCACTACCACACTTTACCAGAGACTTCTTCAACCTTCTCTTGTCGAACGCTAAACCACACACCGCACCTGGTTTCGACGACACATCTCTCTACCTTTTCTCCGTCTGCCCCCCTGACATACAAACCTACATTTACAGCCTATGTTCCCTCCTTATCGCCGACCACATACCTTTTCACTGGCTTAAAGCAAAAATTTTTCTACTTTACAAAAAAGGCGACCCCCATAATCCTACAAACTACAGACCAATAGCATTACTTAACACACTTTACAAAATCATAGCTTCTTACGGTGCACACACCCTCACTTACTACGCCACAACATACCACCTCACCAACAACACACAGTATGGCGGACTTCCTAACCACAGAACCACAGACCACATATACACTATGATTGCCAACCTATCACTGCACCCAGACATGTACCACTTATATCTTGATTTAGATAAAGCATTTAACTCCGTTCCTCACCGAGCCTTATGGCAAATACTCTCCAACTACAACATACCTCACTCCATCATCAACCTCATCCAAAACCTCTACGCCTGCCCCCACGACTTCCCCGTCGTCAACGGCTTCGCCCTCTTTGCAGCCCACTGCATAAGGGGACTTAGACAAGGATGCCCCATGTCCCCCATACTCTTTAACTTCTTTGTCGACCCCATCATTAACCACATACAATCTCTCCTACCTAAACACGAATTCAACGACCTTTTCTCCTTCATCGACGACATCGCCCTCCAAACAACCTCCCATGCCACTCCACACAAAGTGCTTCACTTCCTCTTTATCCAAGGGCCTCGACACGGCCTTTCTTTTAACACGACTAAATCCGAACTACACGCCCTCAACAACGCCACCCACATCACCATTCGTATTAGTCCTACCCAACATTTCAGTACCTTTACCGATGACGGCGACCCCAGGGTTTTTTATAAATACCTGGGCACCTACTTTTTCAACAAACAACAAAACCCCAGCATGCTCCAACTTCTACTTAACACCATTCACGCCTTTTTCGCCAACATATCCACCCTCCCTCTCACACACAACGAAGTCATAAAACTATCCAACATACAACTGATACCTACCCTCACCTACCGTTTAATCTACAACTAACTCCCGCAACAGGACCTCGACAAACTGGACACCACAATTTGGAGTCATATCTCCAAGTTAGGCAAACTATCCTTTCGTACCCCCAATAAAACCAAATACTCCCCCCCACACACACTAGGTTTAAACATCACGAAAATTTCTATCGTAACCCACATCCAAGCCATCAACCATATACTGCGCTACACACACGACGGCGGACCTTCCCACACCAACGAAAGAGTCAAGTACACCTTGCGCTACAAGGCCACTGACCCCAACACCATGCAACGCATGACTGCCCACTCTGCTAGCTTTTTAGGTTTCCACACGCACAACATACCCACAGTCAACCCATGTCTCCCTTCTCAAATCCCTACACACACAACAATCGAAGTCGCCTTTCTCTACTACCAATCCAACAGCCACCCACCAACATATTCCATTACGAAAAATGCCACCCATACCACAAAAACGACCCAGTGGTTCCGAGGCACAGTCGACCACCCCACGCCTCAGAAAACCACAGTTACTTTCCCTGACATGTCCACAATCCTCACCCCCAACCACCAGTTTCGCTTCCTTACTCTCCCCACATCCCAAGATATTTCCAAACCTTCCAAATCTCTCTCCATACCCGACACGGCCAACTTCCCTTTTCCTTTCACTAGCACCACAACCACTCAAAATTTTATTCAATTTACCCTGAAAAACAATCTTTCTCCCCCAAACCCTCAACACCTGCACTACTGGGGGTGCCACGATTTTTTAAACTCACTCGACGCCTACCCTAATGCTACGATTGCCTACACCGACGGGTCGGATGACCCCACAGCTAACACGCCATCGGGCGCCGCCATCACCTTCAACACCACACCGCCAACAGCCATCTGCAACACATCACCGGTAAAAGGATCTTACCCAGCAGAAATTTATGCCATTATACTGTTTACCTACCTCCAACACCTCGACACTCTCTCTCAACCAATCATTTTTGCCATTGACAACCTGTCGGTTTGCTCCACACTCCACCAAATACAACATTTCAAAACTAAACCCTTCGCTTCTAACGCTAATTGCTTCGCTCTTTGGTACAACTATATTTGGGAATTTCTTCACAACACCCACCTTCACATGATTTTCACCTGGATCAAAGGACACGCTGACTTCGCTGGCAATGAGCACTCTGACAAAATTTCTAAATGGATATCACTCAACCTCCACCAACACCCAGAACACCACAACCCCGACGCTTTTCACTTCATATACCACAATCATACACCACTGCCAGGACGCATTACACGCAAAACTGTCAAACACCTACTTCCAAGCCATAAACACAACAACATACACCTACCCTCTAGCACCGACTTCTACGCCCACACATCGTGGTTTTCCAGATTACCTTTTAAATGGACTAACGGACTGTACTGTTGCACCGGTTTTCTCCCCCATTACAAACTCAACACATATCAATGCCCCAAATGCCACACTCATCACCCCCTCGACCCCATAACAACGGTGACCGAATGCGACACAGCAAGACCTGTTCGTCACCTATTTTTTGAAGTCTGGCAACAACCCTTCAAACAAACAGTCATCGACTGGTGGCTACATGCATCCAAAGGTGAAAGAAGAAACTACATCCGCACGCTCATTCCCAACTCACTCAGTAATTCACTAAGAGCAATCCCACCCAACACTCCCTACTTCCAACACCTACAAAACCTAAAAACAGCCTTTAAACACAGAAGAAAACGACTCAAAACAGCACTGCAAGAGACACAAACCTGGCTCAGACAAAACCCAATTAACGATCTGCACTTACTCCAACCAGATTCCGAAGACAACCCATGGAACAACCAATACTCCATCTACAGCACTTCGTCTCACAACCCCACCTTGTTGACCTACCCAAAAAGGACAAACACAACAGTCACCAATAAACACCCCCACAAACACAGACACGTTCACAGCAAAAACAAAAAAACCAAATCCCAACTACTTAATTTACAGTAACTACCCACTTAGGAACACGTTACCCTAAAAAAGCCATCGCGAAAAGAAACTATGCTCCGCAAGCGACTGGGGGGTTTCTGCCCCGCTTTGGTCTCCGGGTGACGAGTTTCTCCCCCCCTCTTTTCCTTTTTTCTTTTTGTCTTTCTTTCTGTCCTCCTCATCTTCACCACCTGCGATCTGCACCCCCCCCCCCCCCTGACACCAGTTGGCAGATCCTTGAGATGGGACCACGTCAGCATTTTTTGATGCTCTTTTCCAGCTCCGTCTCGCACACCTTCCAGTCAATCATCCAATTTACAGCCTTTTTCCCCAGCCATTGCTGTCATGTGGTACCTCGGCATTCACTGGTGGTATGAACCAGAAGGTTTTGGATACTATCATTGCTGGTTCTGGATACCGGAACCTCGCGAGCCGTCCCCGGAAGTCCTGTGGTACCTGGAGTAAAGGAACACAGCATTCCAGTGCTCCGAGCCCTTACGCTGCATGCCATCAGATTGATAAAGTACCCTGACATCCTCGTTGCCGTCTCCTTGAACATTGAAGTTGGCCTGTGAGTCACTAAGCCTGTGAGGTCAATTTGATACCGGCAACAGCTCATTTACTTCGGTTCTCAGAGCTTTCCGAACGCTTCTGAAGTCAGTGGTTTCCACTTAACTGGAGGTCCCCTGATGTTCTAAGGCCGTGACTATTTTTTTTCTGTTTCTGACTTCTATATATAGAGTCCCTTTTTTTTTCGATTCGTCTTGCGTCATAACACCAACCACAGGGCTAATGGCGAAGCCACAACCCACAGTAACCAGGCCTTTGGTGCATTTTGGAGCAGGGTCACACCCCCTGAGTTACTGTACATATGGCTGCTGTCCTTCGATGAACTTCGGCTCGCCATGAACGCTCACTTGCCCGTGGTTAGGCCGCTTTTGTGTTATGCTCGCCGGGGGGCAACCCCCATGCACCAAAAAATACTCTTTTCCCTATGCCCGAATCAGGTTTCCCTTATACTTGCCACCCATTTGACTTGGAGATATAAGGGAAACAAAAGTGAATCGTGGGACCACTTTGAAGGGCCATATCTACGCGCGAGTGTGAGGAAAGAGAACAAGGAAGGTTGGGTTGCAAGCGCCTTAGTCTCAACTTAATTTAGGAAGCATCAAACGCCTTTGGTGTGTACACATGCTCGGTATAGCAAGGGATAAGGGTCAAGAGGGTAGAAAGTGATATATAACTCTTGGACCGTGCAACCGAATATTTTATTGCGACTTTCTGAGTGTCTATTTTTTTTCGGGCTTTCCTCTTTGGTGCAATTCTTGTACATGCCCGCCACCGTGAGACGACCGGTGTGCTGAACGGAAGCCCGCAGCCTGATTTGGATTGTGAATTGGGTTATTGCTGTATTCGTGGGATCTTGTTGCTGTTTCAGGGTTGAAGGAGGATTTTATTTTCTATATTTTTGGACTTTGGACCCTTTGGAATTTGAGGAATGCAATCACTGATCCGGAGTAAATCAGCAGGGGTAACAGGCGGAAGGGGCACAGCGGGGGCCGGTCCTGGTAGGGACCTCCTTTAGCCAATACTCTCGAACTGACTTCAAAGAAATGTTGGACGGCGATGATGCATTAGCACGGAACAACTCCCGAGACACTGTACGAACGACCCCGCAATGACGACGCCCCGATGCCTTGATGTGCTGCTTCTCTGGCGTATTGCCGTGTCCACCAACGATGCCCTTATTCCGTTGCGATTCTGGCGTGTTGTTTATGCCTCCGAAGGAACCCTTGGCCGCTTGGGACTCTGCGGTGTTTTTCTTGCCCTTGTCGGCTTGGGACTCTGAGGTGTTCTTCTTGCCTCCACAAGACCCCTTGGCCGCTTGCGACTCCGCGGTGTTCTTCTTGCCTCCAGCTGAACCCTTTGCCGCCTGGGACTCCGCGGTGTTCTTTTTGCCCTTGATGGCTTGGGACTCCGCGGTGTTTTTCTTGCCCTTGTCGGCTTGGGACTCCGAGGTGTTCTTCTTGCCTCCACAAGACCCCTTGGCCGCTTGCGACTCCGCGGTGTTCTTCTTGCCTCCAGCTGAACCCTTTGCCGCCTGGGACTCCGCGGTGTTCTTTTTGCCCTTGATGGCTTGGGACTCCGCGGTGTTTTTCTTGCCCTTGTCGGCTTGGGACTCCGAGGTGTTCTTCTTGCCTCCACAAGACCCCTTGGCTGCTTGGGACTCAGGAGTGTTCAAACTTGCCACCGTCGATGCTTGGATCCCAAGTGCGGCGCGCTTTTGCAATCGCTTCATAAGCGTGGCGCGCAACTGCGCATGTCGCCGACGGATGGTAGGCGGGGGGACTTCGCTATGCAGCTTGATGAACTCGGCCACCGGGAAGTCAATGTCCGTGTCCAAGCATTGTTGCAACTCGTGCTCCCAGCGATTTGACATGGTGCGAAATAAAAGGTAACTCCGTTAAGAGTACACCTATACTCCAAATCCAACTGCCGAGAGAAAGAAAAAACATTAGTTGGGAAAAAACAAAGTGACTACTTGGGGGTTGGGAAAAAACAAAGTGACTACTTGGGGGGTAGAAGCATCATTGATAATGTTGGTGACGCCTATACTTGTACAGCCTCAAACCCAACCGGATGGCAGTATCTTGTTTTGCATTTGGTGGGCCTTACTTATCCTCCCAAAGAATGAGCCCCATTCCTACCCACTAGTACCCCAGCCCAAACGGAACCTAACCTTTTGGTACCCGTGGAACAACAAAGCACACAAACGGCAAAACACAGCAGGGAACTACTCGTCCCTCTTGTACCAAACACTCCAGCCTATTGTTGCAACTCTTGCCTCTTGATTAGACATGGCGTGAATGTGAAGGTAACTCCGTTAACAGTACACCTGTACTCCAAGTCCAAACACTAAGAGCAACGGGCAGAGAGGAACAAAGCACACAAACGGCAAAACACGGCAAAGAACTACTCGTCCCTCTTGTACCAACTCTTGCTCCCATGATTAGACATGGCGTGAATGTGAAGGTAACTCCGTTAAGAGTACACCTGTACTCCAAGTCCAATCACTAAGAGCAAAAGGCACGAAAGAACAAAGCACACAAACGGCAAAACACGACAAGGAACTACTTGTCCCTCTTATACATGGCGTGAATGTGAAGGTAACTCCGTTAAGAGTACACCTGTACTCCAAGTCCACTCACTAAGAGCAAAGGGCATGGAAGAATAACGCACACAAACGGCAAAAAAAGACAAGGAACTACTCGTCCCTCTTGTACCAAACACTCCACACTATTTTTGCAAGTCCTGCTCCCATCATTAGACATGGCGTGAATGTGAAGGTAACTCCGTTAAGAGTACACCTGTACTCCAAGTCCACTCACTAAGAGCAAAGGGCACAATGAACGAAGCACACAAACGGCAAAACACAGCAAGGATGACTCATCCCTCAGTACCAAAAGGGACACAAAATTTCACTTGTTTTTGTCCCATAGTGGCCCATTTTCAAGGCATTTTGAGATGCTCCATGGGCCACAACGCCCGATCTGGGGCTCAAAACAGGCTATAAACACTTTTCTGAGCCTCCCAAATGGCCCGTGATCACTTTCAAAAAATTGCGTTTTTCACCCAGTTTTTGACCCATTTTTGGTGGTGAACCAGCCCCTTTTAAGGCATTTTGGGATTTTCCGTGGGCCAAAACGCGGCACCACGGGCTCAAAATGGGTCCAAACCACTTGTTTGAGCATTCCGAATGGTCCAGGATCACTTTTGGAAAAACGCGTTTTTCACCCATTTTCGACCCATTTTTGGTCCCATAACGGCCCATTTTCAAGGCATTTTGGGATTTTCCGGGGCTCATAACGCACCACCACGGGCTCAAAACGGCCTAAAAACACTTCTCTGAACATCCTAAGTGGTCTAGGAACAACTTTGGAAAAAATGATTTTTTTCGCCCTGGGGACCCTGGTGGACCCACCGTTGGCCCCCAACGTGCGCGGGCCGGGCTGCCCTCCGGCTCCACCAAGTGACCAGTGGTACGGGGGTGTGAGTGGCTCGTTGGGCGATTCTGAGGCTTGGAAACCACAAAAAGTGGGGGCTTGCGGGTGGACTAGGCGCCCTTGGAATTCGGATTTGAGCCACGTAGCCCAAGATACGCCCCGTGCTTGGTTTCGGGGTGTTGGTGCACATTGCGCAGATTTTTTGGGCTTTTTGGCGCCTTTTTGGGCCGTTTCTCGGACATATTGTGGAATTGAAGGGCACTAGAGAGCGCTTTGACACGGTGAAGTCAAGCCGCACGTGCAATGTAGTCACCATTTCCCTTCGTTTGGGCGTTTCGCCCGGGGCTGTTTTTGGCCCAAAACTGCGCAAATTTGGGAGGGCACGTCCCGACTTGGCACCCCCGCCCCGGGCCGCCACCGGGGAGTTTTTAGCTCAAAACTTGGATTTGGCAAGGCCACCACCTAGGCTCCGAGATGGCTAGAGTAGAGTAGAGCCCGGAGCGATGAGGTGGAGCTATGGCCAAAACGGTGAGGAGAAGTGCTTGTTGTTGCTTGCTTGTTGTTGCTTGCTTGTTGCTTGTTAGCTAGATTTAAGGGGAGAGGGGTGTAGTAATATGTATATATATATATATATATATATATATATATATATATATATATATATCCTCCAATCTACAGCCCTCTCCCGACTCTAGGTGGCTCCACCACACGGCTCTAAGGTACGTGCGAAGGGCACAAAGTGGTGCATACATGTGCTGGAAGGGGCTACACTCGGTCAAAACGGGCTCAAAACGGGCTACAAACACTTGTTTGAGCACCCCAAATGGTCCGGGATCACTTTTGGAAAAACGCGTTTTTGACCCATTTTTGACCCATTTTTGGTCCCAAAACGGCCCATTTTCAAGGCATTCTGGGATTTTCCATGGCCCAAAACGCGCCACCACGGGCTCAAAACGGCCGAAAAACACTTGTTTGAGCATCCCAAGTGGTCTAGGAACAACTTTGGAAAAAATGATTTTTTTCGCCTTGGGGACCCTGGTGGACCCACCGTTGGCCCCCACTGTGCGTGGGCTGGACGGCCCTCCGGCTGCACCAAGTGACCATTAGTACGGGGGTCTACGTGTCTCGTTGGGCGATTCTGAGGCTCGGAAACCATAAAAAGCTCGGGGTTGCGGGTGGACTAGGTGCCCTCGGAATTCGTTTTTGAGCCACGTAGCCCAAGATACGGCCCGGTCTTGGTTTCGGGGTGCTAGTGCACATTGCGCAGATTTTGGGGCTTTTTGGCGCCTTTTTGGGCCATTTCTCGGAAAAATCGTGGAGTTAGAGGGCACCAAAGGTCCCTTGGTCACGAGAAGGTCAAGCTGCACGTGGAGTGTAGCAGCCGTTTGCCTTCGTTTGGCTGTTTTGAGCCCTTACTAGGGCCGTTTTGGGCGAAAAACGGCTGTTTTTGGCCCAAAACTGCGCAGATTTGGGAGGGCAGCTACCGACTTGGCGCCCCCGCCCCGGGCCGCCACCGGTGAGTTTTTGGCTCAAAACTTGGATTTGGCAAGGGCACCACCTAGGCTCTAGTAGAGTAGAGTAGATGGCTAAAGTAGAGTCAAGCTCGAGGCGATGGGAAGGTGCACTGGCCAAAACGGAATGGTGACGTGTTGTTGTTGTGGTTGCTAGCTAAATTTAAGGGGAGAGGGGTGTAGTAATATATATATATATATATATATATATATATATATATATATGTATGTATGTATGTAAGTGTGTGGATATGTGTGTATGTATGCGTATATATATATATATATGTATATATATATATATATATATATGTATCTACATACATACATACATACATCTATATATATTACTACACCCCTCTCCCCTTAAATTTAGCTAACAAGCAAGCAAGCAAGCAACAACACGTCTCCGTGCCGTTTTGGCCATTGCCCCTTCCCATCGCCTCGGGCCTGACTCTACTTTAGCGATCCTAGAGCCTAGGTGGTGGCCTTGCCAAATCCAAGTTTTGAGCCAGAAACTCACCGGTGGCGGCCCGGGGCGGGGGCGCCAAGTCGGGAGGTGCCCTCCCAAATCTGCGCAGTTTTGGGCGAAAAACAGCCATTTTTTGCCCAAAACGGCCCTAGTAAGGGTTGAAAACAGCCAAACGAAGGCAAACGACTGCTACACCCCACGTGCGGCTTGACTTTCTCGTGACCAAGGGACCTTTGGTGCCCTCTAACTGCACGATATGTCCGAGAAACGGCCCAAAAAGGCGCCAAAAAGCCCCAAAAACTGCGCAATGTGCACCAGCACCCCGAAACCAAGACCGGGGCGTATCTTGGGCTACGTGGCTCAAAAACGAATTCCGAGGGCACATAGTCCACCCGCAACCCCCCACTTTTTATGGTTTCCAAGCCTCAGAATGGCCCAACGAGACACGTAGACCCCCGTACCAGTGGTCACTTGGTGCAGCCGGAGGGCCGGCTAGCCCACGCACAGTGGGGGCCAACGGTGGGTCCACCAGGGTCCCCGGGGCGAAAAAAAAATTTTTTTCCAAACTTGTTCCTAGACCACTTGGGATGCTCAAACAAGTGTTTTTCGGCCGTTTTGAGCCCGTGGTGGCACGTTTTGGGCCATGGAAAATCCCAAAATGCCTTGAAAATGGGCCGTTTTGGGACCAACAATGGGTCAAAAATGGGTCAAAAACATGTTTTTACAAAAATGATCGTGGACCATTTGGGATGCTCAAACAAGTGTTTTTAGCCCGCTTTGAGCCCGTTGTGACCGAGTTTGACCCCTTCCACCACATGTATGCACCACTTTGTGCCCTTCGCACGTACCTTAGAGCCGTGTGGTGGAGCCACCTAGAGTTGGGAGAGGGGTGTAGATTGGAGGATATATATATATTACTACACCCCTCTCCCCTTAAATTTAGCTAACAAGCAACAAGCAAGCAACAACAACAACAACACGTCTCCGTGCCGTTTTGGCCATTGCTCCGTCCCAACGCTTCGGATCTTTTGCCCGTGTAGCCATCTTGGAGCCTAGGTGGTGCCCTTGCCAAATCCAAGTTTTGAGCCAAAAACTCACCGCTGGCGGCCGGGGGCGGTGGCGCCAAGTCCGGAGGTGCCCTCCCAAAACAGCTCATTTTGGGCCAAAAAAAGCCATTTTTCGCCCAAAACAGCCCTAGTAAGGGTTCAAAATAGCCAAACGAAGGCAAACGGTTGCTACACTCCACGTGCGGCTTGACTTTCTCGTGACCAAGGGACCTTTGGTGCCCTCCAACTCCACGATATGTCCGAGAAACGGCCCAAAAAGGCGCCAAAAAGCCCCAAAATCTGCGCAATGTGCACCAGCACCCCGAAACCAAGAACGGGCCGTATCTTGGGCTACGTGGCTCAAAACCGAATTCCGAGTGCACCTAGTCCACCCGCAACCCCCCACTTTTTATGGTTTCCAAGCCTCAGAACCGCCCAACGAGACACGTAGACCCCCGTACCTGTGGTCACTTGGTGCAGCCGGAGGGCAGCCCGGCCCACGCACAGTGGGGGCCAACGGTGGGTCCACAAGGGTCCCCAGGGCGAAAAAAAGGACTTTTTCCAAAGTTGTTCCTAGACCACTTGGGATGCTCAAACAAGTGTTTTTAGGCCGTTTTGAGCCCGTGGTGGCGCGTTTTGGGCCATGGAAAATCCCAAAATGCCTTGAAAATGGGCCGTTTCGGGACCAACAATGCGTCAAAAGTGGGTCAAAAACGCGTTTTTCCAAAAGTGATCCTCGACCATTTATGATGCTCAAACAAGTGGTTTTAGCCCATTTTGAACCCGTGGCGACGGGTTTTGGCTCATGGAAAATCCCATAATGCCTTGAAAATGGGCCATTTTGGGACCAAAATGGGTCCAAAATGGGTCGAAAAGGCGTTTTTCCAAAAATGATCCCGGATCATTTTTGATGCTGAAACAAGTGTTTTTAGCCCGTTTTGAGCGCGTTTTGACCGAGTTTAGCCCCTTCCACCACGTGTATGCACCACTTTGTGCCCTTCGCACGTACCTTAGAGCCGTGTGGTGGAGCCACGGAGAGTTGGGAGAGGGGTGTAGATTGGAGGATATATATATATATATATATATATATATATATATATATATATGTATATATATATACATATATATATATATATATATATATAGATGTACATACATGTATTTGTATATATATGTATATATTTTACTTGGAGGGAGTAGAAATTGAGTAGAAGGGAGTGGATATTCACTTGGAGGGAGTTGAAATTGAGGGGCAGGGAGTGGATTTGCGCACAGCGCTAAACGTGTTCAAAACAGTGAAGCAAAGGGCAACGCTCGCCAATCACACATCTGTCAGTAAGGATTTAAACAGGTGATTTCACCGAAGAAATTGTAAGAGCGGCCGAACGCTACTATCAGATGTCGATCACATGAGTGAATGGAAGGTGAAATTCGAAACTCTTGCAGTAATTAGAACAACAACATAAAGCTCATACCTTTCTGTCAGTTGCGGTGGTTTTTTCAGTTTTGCGTGTCGCCTGTTCGTGCGCAGTCTTTCGCAGTCTGCTAGGGCCGCAGTCTGCATACCGTCACCGACTGCTTTGTGCCGCAATGTGCGCGCGCCCGCCTTCGTTGGAGCATGTTGACGAGCTCAGAAATTGAAATTTCACGGATCCAAAAGGACAAGAGTAATGCTGACCAGAAATATGAAAGAATCACTAGAAAGCTCCTGCCTCCAGATCGATTTCGGCCTGGAAAAGTGGCGACTCTCATTATGTAGCTAGCCCGCCCCGCTAATCCCCCTAATCCAACATGTCACGTCATGTTGCGTTCGTCGGGTAAGTAACTTAACACCGGCCCCCAACCCCCTACTCTCTCCATGTTCCTCAAAAATGGATCGCAACCAAGCAATATCTCTGAGTGTCTAGTTTTTTTCGCTTGCATATGTCTTTTTTTGCCTGTTGACGTGCTCCGCCTTCGAATATCCTCGCCATCGAGATCCGGCACCATTTGAAAAGAATTGTTACTCAAGGGATGGTCTCAATCGACATGATGTCTAAAAACTTCTACATTTATACCCCCCCCCTTTTCTTGTATAATGGCTATGCCACAATCCAAACCAAAGTGCGAAGTATGTGCAAAGGAAACCACACCCAAAAACAACTTGTTCCCATTAACCTATCAGACTACCGTTGGTAAACACTACGATGTTTGAGCATGCAGCAGCACAAAACCGGGATAAACGCCACAGTGTTGGCTTTTCGATGCCAAAAAGGGTGCCCTAGAAAAGGGCAAGAGCCAACATGCCCACACAAGTTGTTGAGCCGTTGAGCCGTGCTCGCTTGTTTTGCATTGTGCAACACCAATTCCTTGGCCACCGGTGCAATTTGCCGACATTAGCACCACTCGGTAGGGAGAAAATGTTGGGCCAACCAAGTTGCATGCTTCGTAGCCAAAGCGAGCCCCGTAGTTTTGGCCCCTAGTGAAATGCAAGTAGGCAAAATGGCTCACCACTTGAGGCCCTCGAAGGCACGTATATGCCATAAGGGTAACGCTTGATGCTTATCCCACCGCTGATACGAACCTTGTGAACTCCATTTGACTCCCTCACAATGTCACGCTTTGTTGGTGGTGGTAGAAAAAGACTCTACACGAGTGTGCCATCCCTTACAGATTATGCGTCATGGCTCACACTAGTATCCTACCGGAACAAAGGGAGATGCAAATGGAAGAGTTTGAAGCCCTGAGGGCGATCTATGAGGATGACCTTTCCGTGACCCCAACTGATAAGCAAATGAGGTGCACCCTCTCAGCTCGGGATTCCACTGAGACTACGTGGACGTTGGAAATGTCGATTCCACTGGGATACCCCACAACGGAGCACCCGAAAGTGAGGGCCGTTGGTGTCGGGCACCTCGAAGATCAAACGTCGAGCAAGACCATGCAGGAATTCGTCAATAGCTTGCCACTGGGCGAGCCCATAATATTCAGCATTTTTACAAAGTTCACTGAAATGTTGATGGAGGGACGGCAAGAAGTGCGCGGCACCGTCCATTCCAATGCAGCTGAACAACAGTCGGCCCACGCACCACATATGCCTGCAAGTGAGGCGGCTAGTGCCATCGTCCGCCAGTGGATAACGTTCATCGGATTCTACACAAAGGCCATACGAAAGGCATTTTGTCATGCAGCCACGGACTACAATTGTACCGGATTCCTGATGCCAGGGAAACCTGCGGTTGCTGCAGTGGAGGGGCGGCCGGAAGACATTGCCGAGTTTCTAAAGCACACTCGCACAGTGTTGTTTGCCAAAGTGCCACCTGCGAGCCGGAAGATGACTGTGTCGTTGTGTGATGACACCGCAGTGGAGCGGGTGTTTTTGGGGTTTGAAGAGGTAGAGCTTCACACTGGGAGCGATCCGGCGACCAAGTCTGCGCATAAGCGCAAGGATATGGCGGACCTCGGGAAATTGCAACAATTCCTAGAAGACAAGGGATTGCAGCATGCCTTCAGGTTCATTTTTGACACTGCCCTGGCGAATGAAGACGCATAGCCGTCGGCCCGATTGCGGACGCACGGTGCTTCATAAGCTTCCAAGTCAATTAGCCGAAGCGCATTGCTAGAGTGCTTTGTGTGTGCATTTGTGTACACATGTGTGTAATCTGCTTTCTCGCTTCCATGGTGCTCGATGCTCTTGTTGGTGTGTACACGGCTATTGGGCAATTTGATGTATCTAAGTGTTTGAGTGTTTGTTTTAAAAAGGTGCCTAACCTTATGCGCCTGTTGTTTGCACTAGCTCAGTACAACCATGCGACACTGTAGTCCTTGCTATTGTGTGTGCAGGGGGGTGACGGGAGAGTTATGGTGTTTGTAGATCTGTCAGAGATAACTCTGGAGTGGAATCTAAGATTGGGGGCCACACACAATGTGCCCGCCACTCTCAAGGCCGTGTATTCAATTTTGTCCGCACTGCCCAGCACAAGGCATGGTGCAGTCTCCAAGGCACAAAAGCAGCTGAGTGAAGAACCATTTGGCTCTTGGCGGCTAAATGCAGGCCTGATCACCCCCCCCCCCCACCCCGGTGCTTAAGCATGCGGGGCACCTCCAACTTGATGGCTTGGGTAGTTCGTCCCACTGCTCAACAGGGCCCTTGGTCGACGTCGTAGCTCCCACTCCCCTGGCAGTGCCGCCGCACTTCACAGTCGGTCATCTGCACAATGTGAATGTGTGGAGGCGCGACATCCGATGTGGGTTTTGTTGCGCAAGGCTGGGCTTGGCACCACAACCTGTGCATCATCCGTGGCGGGCTGCTGGGGGAGTGCACCCTGTGGGTCACGGGCAGTCCCCAGCAGCTCTGCAATTGGGGCTGGGGTCCTGGGGCCCTCGTGCTGGAGCTGCAGGGCTGCGGGGCGTGCAGCGGGGGATGCGGCAGGGGGCGTCGGGTTCCTGGTGGGGAATGCGTGGCTGTTGGTCGGTGTTGATCGGCCAGCGCTCCGATGAGGCCGAGCGTTGCAAGGTGCAGTGGTACTGGGCCCTCCAGAGGGCACAAGACCCTCGGCAGTGATGGTTGGGTTGATCTCTATGACTGGACCACAAAACGGACTGAACGAGTGTAATTAGTGCTCAGAACATTTCCAGAATGCTGGAGCGCGTCCTGTGCTGCAGGGCTGCAGCGATTTCTGTGGACCGGTATTCCACTCAGCACTGATTCTTTTCCTGTGTGAGCTGTGCAACACGTGGCATGCCATTTGATCAGACGGCCATCAGTATGGGCGGGGACAGAGAAATGCAATATCCTCCACACCAAGAAGGGGCATCTACACCGCAAGGCGAAGCACTCACTTGAGGTTGGATGCTTGTGTCTCTCACTCCAGTTCTGGAGGGCAGCGTAAACAACGGACGATCGGATCAGCCATGGCATGGTGGCCGAAGACACCACGCCGTGGGACCAGCTCTGCTTTGCACAACAGGGGGACGGGCGCTTGAAGAAAAGGCCATCAGGGCACGCAACACCATTGTCAGAGCGCCACGAGGCACTGTTTCCGCAGCTTTTGCAAGGCGGCACGGCGGCCTGGCCCTGTCCTGCCTCTGCGCTAACCTCTGTATGCACAGCGTGAAGGACCTTAATTGGCTACTTTGTTTCCGCAGCTTTTGCAGGGCGCGGCAGCGGACCCCGCCCCCAACCCCCCCGCCGCAGCCGCCGGCCGGGCACCGGCAGAGGGAGGGGCGGCCACAACGGCATCGCACCCCAGTGACCACCCCAGGGAGGGGGCAGAGGCGCAGGAGGGCAGCCAGTCGGCAGCCCCGCAAGGGAGGGGGGGGGGGCAGGGGGATTTCAGCCAGCCCGCAGCACACTGCCGTCCCATGGCCGCGGGCAAGCGACCGGTGCAAGCCGGGTCGCCTGGGCTCTCGACCCCAAGCAAGCCCAAGAGGGGTCGGGGGGCTGCAGGGGCCGGCACAGCAAGCAGGGCATCAGCACCAGGACACCATCGCCCAGCCACAGCACGCGGCCTTTTCGCTCTGGGTTTCACCAGATCGGCTGCTGTGATGATGCCAGGGGATGAGGGGAAGGGGAGAGAGCCTGCGCCCCCGGGAGGATCGGAGACCCCGGGCAAGGGGCACGGACGGGCCAACAGCGAAGACACCTGAGCCCTTGGCGCAGGTCCTTCTCTCGCGCCGTGTACACTAAGGGTGAGGCTTGGGGGGCGGCACGGTGGCTCTGCTACGTCCTGCTTCTGCTGCGCTGACCCCTGTACGCACAGCGTGCAGGACCTAAATAGGCTGACCTGTTTCCGCAGCTTTTGCAACCATGCAATTTAGCGGACCTTTCTCTGGTTGTCTGTGAAGATCAAGCTTTCCCGTGATTCAGGGCAGGAGATGGTATTTCAGGGATGCTGATGACTGTCCTGCCTCCCTTCAGTATGTGACTTTGATGAACCTCCATAGAGGGTGCCTTGCACGCGTTGCGCTGAGGCCCGGTTGGCATAGAACGGCAGTATCATGGAATGTTGCCCAAAAGCGGTCGTAGGGGCCATAGCATCACAAATGGGTGGCCAAGGGTTGTGTTTGGTTGGAATTAACAATGTTGGGGTCTAAGGGGTCTGGGAGTGGGCAGTGACCTTGTGCATTCGAAAATGTTGGTGTGACTATGTTTTGCCTCCTTTGCTTTCCACTGGACACATGGCAATGAATGCTGACCTTTTGGCGCCGAGCAGTAATGTCTTTTACCTGAGAGGCACCACAGGGGAGTGTGTGCCTGCCACTGTTGGGGGCCTCTCATCCTTCCTGGAGTGCGTCGCCATCAGCTATGAGCGCTCAGTCCATACGCAGCTGTGCTGTTAGGCCACCGCGTCCCTGCTTGAAAAGGCGACACGTCTACCTCAGCGTGCGGTGCGCTGAGGCACCCTCATAGACATGGCTGTCTGGGCCTCAATGCATTGCATTACTGCTTGTGTCTTTTCACGCTGCACACAAACAACGCCCTTGTTGGAACATAAGGAGGTGTTGTTTCCGTCATTTTCAGAGTTTTTGCCGTTGTTCTCACAAGGGCGCAGGGGGGTACCAAAGCACTGTTTCCGTGCATTGCATCCTGGATCCCCTTCGGCCTGAGCCAAAGTCGTGGTTCCCCCATGTGCCGCCATGAGGCGGGGATCTGCAGGTGACCTCTGTTGCACGGAATGGTCCACTGCGCTGAGCTTGTTCTGCACTGCCCCATTGCCTGCGTTCGGCAACTGCTGCCTACTGAAATGCAGAAATGCACAGCAGGCAGCCTGGATGTCCCTCACACCTCCACATTCGATGGCATCCTCTTGCATAGTGCTCCACGTTGCCTCACACTGCTTTCCAACCCACTACATTTTGCCCAGGTCTGGTTCCATTTCACCTTGCAGGTGCCCATGCATCAGTTTGTCCTTCATAGTTATAAAGGGTATAAGGAGTCAGCAGGTGAAACATACTTGTTATTCAAGATACCTGCGACACCACCTTAGCTGGTCGAACCCCCGAAGGTCACGGATGGGCTGCAGGCCTTTCGATAGCAATGCATTTACTCTGAAAAATGACCAGAACAAAATGATGGTGTTCTAGCAGCAAAGTGCAAACAGAGCACTTCACCATGAGTACAGTGCTGTTAGAACAAACACCATCAAAACAACACGCCACACCGCAGTCCCAACACAAATTGCAAGGAGTTTCACAAATGTTGAAACCACAACATATCAACCGATGAAAAACGCGCATGCAATGCTCTGATAATGTGCATGCCGCTGCCCATACCTCTCTGAATGTAAATTGTAAGGGTGTAATGGGTGTTAGTCAGCAACAAGAATACCACCAACGCCCGTGTTGGACCTCTGGTTGAAGTAGCAAGGCGAGATGTTCAGGAGGAGGACCAAGGTATGAGTCGCCCCACCTTTGCAGCTGCATATCGCATCCTTTCACGGCAGAAGGCACTGCAATGTCAGGCTCACATGTGGCGGAGCCCCATGTTGTCAGTCGCCTGTCAATGCAGCAGCCGACACTGCGGACCTCGGTCGCTCCTGCACATCCCCTCCACCAACCCAACGCGGTGCTCCTGCGGCTGAATGCGCCCGTGCCGCCAGTGCCAGGCACTGCAGCCCATTCCCTTAATGCACCCCTGGGTGACGCGTCGCTCGTCAGCACTCAGTCCCCGGGGCTGTGGCTGCTGCTGTTTTGCGGCATTGCCTCCGTAGTTGCAGCCCTGAGAAGAGCCATGGTGGGCATCCAACAGTCGTCGGTATTCCTGCAGCCCCATGCAGGGTACCAGGCCATGCTGGGGATAGCAGGAACGTCCATAGGTCCAAATGACGACGAAGATACTGCGAAGTCTGTTTCAGCACAGGTATCAACATCTCTGTGTGGGCGCGTGTGCACTATGTGTGTGTAGAGATTTATCAGGCGGCAGTAGGAGAGAGAGGGAGAGAGAGGGAGAGAGAGTATGTGTGCATGTATTCTGGGTCGGGGGAAGGGGGTGCTTGGGCCTCTGGCCCTGGTGAATTATCCGGCCACTGGCGTTGCTGGCAGTAGTGACCCCATTGTGAGTGTTGCATCCTCCATTACCATGTTTAACACCACACATTCGTCTCTGCTGTCACTTTTCAGGGCCTTTGTATGCAGGGGATTTGTGTTGCTTACACTGGCCTGATGAGAATTTTCTGACACTCCAGCGTGTCTTTGCCAATGTGTGTCTCTCTCTCTCTCTCTCTCTCTCTCTCTGTGTGTGTGTGTGTGTGTGCGCGTGCGTGATTTGTTTGTCACGTTTATTGTGTGTTTGAATCCCAGCAAACGATGCCAGCAATAAGGTCAGAGCATTCCTTTCCACAGAAAGTCATCTTGGCATTGCATGAGATCTGGCAGGCAAAGCGTCTGAAGGACCATGCGCATGTAAAAGCACTTCAAGCTGTCGTTCGGCAAGCCATTGACAAAGTCTGCCGACCATTGCACCTTTCAGGGATTGTAGTACTGCCTCCTCAAAAAATAGTGATGTGTTTACAAGCCTTCTGCCTCGGTTGCACGGCGGGTGGAAGAATGATGCACACTGTGTGGGGGTTTGATCTGACAATAATGTATTATGATCATATGCATGACAGTAGTCATTGGACGGTTATCCGTTGCTGGTACGGGCAACATATGACCCAACGGGCAACATATGACCCAACGATCCAGTCCCAGTCCCAACAAAGTATCCATGGAAAAAGCATATTCCGGCGTACGCCGAGGCACCATCAATCTCTGCAAGGAGAGACTACGGCCCCGGCTCAAGTCCTTTCTACTGGCTGATTTATTCCAAAGGATCAGAGTTGTAGTGTTTATGCTCATCTTGCGGATGGGACCAGGTACACCAATTCATGCACAAAGAGGAGTTCCAACCTGCAGATGACAGAATAGGATGAGTATGTCAAGACCCATATGGTTCGTGCAGCGGGTCATACAGACGGCAGTTCAATAGGCCATTGCGCCAAAACGGACTTGGGGTGTTGCTCCAAATGGAGTCGTTGAAGTCGCCCGTGAGTATATCGGATTGGTGCGTCTCAACGAAGGCATCTTGCCTCTTCTTGGTGGCTGCTGTTGGGAGTCCATAGTAAGTGAGGACCCGTAGTTGTGGCTTGTTGGGAAAATGCAAAGTAAGTCCCAAGAAAGTCCCATCGGGGTCTGTAACGAGCGAGGCACTTTGGTTGCTGTCCATGAGCACGAAGTGGTCCACTATGTTGCGGACGAGGAAAGCCACTCCACTGATGGTCCTGGACGGGTGTGGGTGATAGTAAATGTGCCACTCAAGGAAGGTTAATGTTGTTGCCGCCTCTATGTTGGGGAAGGTAGGCTTAACTTCCTGTAAGCCGACAACGTCGAGGCGCATATCGGACAAGAGCTGCACGATGGTGACCCATCGGTCCCAATCAACCGTGGGGCGCCCAATATTGAAGCGCACCGGAGGCCTCCGTCACTTGGCTGCGTGCAACCGGCAGCAAACTTGACCAATCCCTTGTTTAGTGCGTTATATATTGTTGCCCAATGATCACTCGAGGGCCCTGGGTTGAGCTCGATGCCTCCCCTGAGCCACAATAGAAGGGCTTCCCAGGGCTTTAGGGGCCCAAGTGCCCCCGAAGATACGTCTTACGGACAAGCTAACCGAAAGGCCGCCCCCTGTCCCAGCCCCGGCAAATGTGCGCCCCACGATGTTTCCGCCTCATGCTATGGGCCCACCACGTGCGCCGGGGCAAGTGGTGCCTCACCCGTGATGGTCCTATCTGCCAGGTGATCCCTCGTCCCGCTCCCACTACAACGAGCTCATGTATATCGGGGAGGAGTGGATGCCGCATGACGTGGCTAAGGGGGAATCCTTGCACTGCGCGCGCACTGCGCGCTACTTTTAGACTATGTTCCCCCCGAAGAGCCCCTAGGCACGCCCCTCGGAAACACCCTTAGAATTATGCGACCCAAACTGGACTGGAGGGGACCTTGAGGGGGACCTTCCTGGTTCTTGTGGCATGGTGAAAGACCAGGGGCCTTTGGGGGGGAACTTGACTGTGTGTTGGGCAGCGGAGATGGAGGGCAATCAGGTGGCGAGTCTGAACTTGGGATGGCAAAGGAGATGGACTCCATCTTGCATTGCCGATTCACCACTCTCAACCCATCTTGGTAGTATTCCAAGTGGAGGAGTCCGTCTTGAGCCGTCCCAACCACCGTGGTAGGAGGGCGCAGGCCATTGGAGCGGGTGTAGAACACCTTATCCCCAATACTAAGATCCATGGAGAAAATGGGCCTGAGAAATGAGGAGGGAAGTATGATGTCCTGTAGCAGGCACCGTGAAAGTGTATCACCATATCAATCAACTGAGAAAAAGAGTAGATGTGGTGGAAATGGGCAAAAATGTGTGTAAAAAAGTAGAAATGGGTGAAACAGGGTGAACATCCAAAAATACCAGATCCTCGATGCATCAAAACCTACTACCAAACAACAATGATGCCCAAAGTACTACAAAGTACGGGTTTCCACTACGGCCAAACGCCCAAATTGTTGCACTGCGCGCGCACTGCACGCGCACTGCGCTTAAGGCGCCCCCTAAAGCAACCCTCCAAGCAAACGAGGAGGCACACGACCCACACGTAGAATCTCAGCGTGCCCCCAGGCTAGGGTCACTTGCGTGCTAGTTCGGGAACACTCCGCTGTGCGGGCGTGGGTGGTTTGGGTTTTACAGCTGGTTTGTGTGCCGGGGCAGCCGCCTGTGCCTTGGTGGCGCTGATCTTGACCTTAAGGTCCTTGGTGGTGAAGGTCATAGGTCGGCGTTTATCTTGGTGGTAATGGTTGTGTTTCTTCTTCCGGTAGTATGCTACCCACTCTATTTCAAAGCGCTTCCAGGTGGCCATCTTCCTCAATGTTAATCCTGCTGCGTACCGTGCACCCAACATACCCTGCGCGTCTGCGTGCATTTTTTCTAGCGTCGTTTTCATGATCCCATACGCGCCTACCGGCATGTTGAACCCGGGCATGCAGCTTAGGGTCCATGTTTAACGTAGTGTAGTCCATATCTGGTCACGGATGTCACCTGCCGCCACTGACTGCAACACCGCCGTCCCCAGTGTGGCCAACAATTTCACCTTAGTGCGCCTTGTCATCTCTCCCGTTGTGTACGCCCGTACCTGGTTCTGTATCTTCTTTATCTTCGCCCAATCATCGCTCAGACACAGTTCACTATCAATGTGATGGAGGCAGGATGACCTTTGCAAATTTGTGTAGACATGCTGGCCATAGGAGCCCTGCAAAGCAGGAGTCCACCGCCAATGAACAATTGAGCACAAGTTGTCTCGCGGGTCTGATTAAAAGGCACCTCTCTTCGGCCCATTGTCAAACTCTGTCCTAATAATAGCCACCCCCAATTGAAACCACCCGCGATCTTTGCTTCAGCTTTTGTCATTTTCCTTGCCCTCAGTCGAGCCCCCCGGTGCTGATATTACACATCCCTCCCCAAGAACACCACACCTCTCTCCCCCTCATTTCCTTACTTACCTGAATGCTGGCCTCAACTGATGCCCTCGACACATGCCCGGCGTCATGGGTACTAATCTAACACAGCAGCAAAGGCCACAAGCTTCATGCCTTTAGCTCCTGTAAGCTCACATCCCACCTCATGGCATTCATGAAAGTGAGAGAGCCCAGACTGCTTTAACGACGAATTACGAAAAAGGAAATTCAGGTGGACCACGCAATTGTTCATATGAGCGCAGTTCCCACTCCCACGCCTCGTACCCTAGGACAAAGAATGCAATAGTGATCACTGTGCAATGATGCCTCAGAATGGGTGATACACAGAATCCTACCGCTACTTGTTCAGGGGGAGATCCTGCCCCCACCGCAACACCGACTGGGTATGGTAGGGGCATGGCACTCGGTTCTTTTCCGCAATGGCTTGGCCCTAACCTACCATTCTCCAGCTCTTTTGAGAGCTACCGGTGATGCGACTTGGTCATGGGGGATAAGATTCTGGAGGTCTGGATTGATGCCAGATCCTCCAATCCACAGTTCCATGTACTATTTAACAAGCCACTTGTTGTTTGTTAGCTTCACCCAACCAGCCATTTGCTCCCCCTTTAGTATATTTCTTTGCTTGTTGTGGTGCAAGCCCAAACTTCAAGCAGCCGTACACAATGATGATCAATGCCACAATCAGCCGGAACCAAACACCTTCTGCCCCATAGGCCACACCATTTGTTCATGGGGGTCTCATATTACACCTCATGTTACCCACAGGTCAGCTTGGCGGGTGTGTGCAGGTGTTTCACGCATTATGTCCACTGCAATATCATGCCTGTGCCTAAATGCAAATGCCTGCTGACCAGCCTAATGGTATCCAAGCACTCAGCTCTGCTCCTAGGAATTTCTTGAGGTGTGTGGTCTATTATGGCAAACATTTTTGTTTGTCGACTTGGGCTTCAATGGTGCATTTGGACATAGCAGTGACCCATTTTACAAGCCATTAGTTTGCTACTTTTTCGGCTATGCACAATTGACACTAGCGGGGGGATATCTTTCAGCCTGATATTGTACCGGGATAGCATCCGTGTATGCGGAACCCTAATTGGGCCTTATTTGCCTACTGGTCGCGCACGAGGTGCTTAGGTGTGTAAGTATGTTTGCACCGACACCGCATGTGTGTATAGGGTCTTCACTTACCGTATGTGTTCCTATGTTCGTTCCAAGCACCAGATGCCCAATGCCACGTGAGCCACCCCACACCCCAACCACACTAGACGCCACAAAACTAGAGGACACAACGCCACTTTTTTTTACGATTCAATACGTGCATTCGATTGCGCGTGTTGTTTCAGGGACCAAGCCAGAGAAATGAGGTGTCAATACCTCAGGGATCAATCTATTTCATGCAGCGTTATGCCCAAAGGCTAAGAAGGGCGCCGGTAAGTAAAGTGCTTTCCGGTGTAATCGGTCACACGGTACCTCTAGCTCACATGTCAAGGGGGGCAACTGGCACACATCTTGTACAAATGATGTTTCGGTGCCTAGCAGTGTGTTTTGGGGGATGAGCCCAGTGTCAAAAAGTAAAGGGGAAAACCCCATACCAAAACTTTGGACAAGACTGGCAGGCCTTCATTTGAAACCGTCAAGAAACCCAATCTCTCAACTTCTTGCCATTTATCTTCACAAAACATAATTTGCTCCATACTCTACACTCTAGGTGGAAACCCGTACCCCCATTAGGATATTGTAGATGTGCTACCATTCCCGTACCCACACCCAAGGCATGCTTTATTGAAATTCAGGGGGATCAATGTTGTCACATTGTTGTTGTCGCTTGCAATCCGCTGGACACAAAGATTGTGCGCCTTCCTATGCAAGAAAGCGAAGCCGTGGCACTATTGAAGCCATCTTAGATTGACTCATGGTGAGAAATGTCGTCACAGCTTGGACCTCAAGTCTGAGTCCTTTGCAATCCAGCAGAGGATTGGGGGACATGTATACACCCCCCCACGGACCCAAGGACCTTGCAATTGCAAGGAGGTATAAGGGACACAGCTGCCCTTGTTTATTCAACCACATCTGGGCCTGATGGCTGTCCTGGTCTCTTCGCGGTGCCGAAGGAATGTTAGCCCCATGCCGTACCACACGGTCGCCATGCCCACCTCTGACCACCGACTCGTCCTAATGACCACAGGCCTCACCTCCACGGACTGTGAGTCCTTCATCACAGCCACGCATCTCGCCAAGAAGTGGAATGTTGGGCAAGAGCGAGCCGCCGTATAGGAAACACAACGCATACTTGCCGGGCAAGACACCCCAATGGACGTAGTATCACGCGCTAATGCGGTCCTCAAGGCGGTGGCACAGGCCGTCATTTGGTAGGTGAAGCGCACCAAGCGGACCCGCCTCAAAACTAACGCACAACAGTGGCACAAACATTTCCAAGTGGTCAAGAAGCGCATCGCGTAGGAGCTGCGCGAGATGGCCAACAAGCGCCTCTATACCATGTGTCATGCTGCCCTCCTCAAAGACGGGGTATTCTTCCGCTTGACCAAAAGCTAGACACGCGGACCATTGAAGCCCACGCAAAAGCAACCCAGTTTGGACGTGGCGCGCGGTTTGCGAGCCAGCTTCAGTGGCAATCCCCCTATGACATGCCAGCCGTTGAAGCACTCATCCCGCAACTCATCCCATAGGGGCACATGGCAGATGGCCCGCCAAGCTTCGATGACTTCAAATGGGCGTGCAGGGGCAAGCGCAAGAAAGCCGTGGGCCCCGATGGGGTTCTGCACCGCTTGTTGGGTAACCCTAACCCTAACCCTAACCGGAGGATACACTACACACGTTGTATGAGGGGGTGCTAGAAGTGTGGAGAACAGGAGATATCCCGCGGCATTGGCTGCGGCCCGAAGTGGTGTTGGTGTACAAGAAAGGGGATCCTGACCGCCCCGAGAATTATCGACGCATTGCCGTGACCAACAGCATATATCGTGTTATCATGAAGTTGTACAAACCCCGTCTGTAGCACCTCGTGGACCGGGTTGCCAGCCCTGAGGAGTATGGGTCAAGGCCTTTGCACACCGCGACTAAGCAAGCTACGAACTTAGTCAACTCCCTCCATGAGCACGAATGGGGGGACGGGACCCCTTTGTGGTTTTGTTGGATGTTGCCAAAGCTTTCCCGTCCACAATCCATAAGGTCATTTTCTCCATCCTAAACCATGCAAGGCTCCCGCCCAATTATGCGGCCGCCTTCCGCACGATCTATGCACATACCGACGCATACACGGACATACAAGGAGCACAGATTTATTTCAAACCCACGCGGGGCGTCAAAAAAGGATGCCCCTGCTCCCCGCTCCTGTTGGCTATTGTATCTGAGTTGTTGATCAAGCGTTCGATCGCCAAGTACCCGGACACATTCGTTTATGTTGATGATATTGCCATCATTGTCAAAGATTGCTCTGAATTGGAACGACTCCTCACCGACCTCTCCGCTTGGGGGTCCCAGATTGGGATCCAGTTCAATCCTAACAAGACGGAAGTGTACCACTTCCACAGACCACGGTCCTCGGGCGCTACCTTAGAGGGCGCTCAGCAGGCAAAACACATGTGGTGGGGACATCATCGCCTCGAATTCAAGAATCCCATGTTCACTTACTTGGGCCACACCATTGCTGGTGTTGTATATAGGGGTAAGGCTAGGGATGCGCTCTTCGCCGCCCTGCAAGCTCAGGTAGCCGCACACACCATCCTCCCGTTGACAAGCTTCGAGCGGGCACAAATCGTCTATTTGGTACTCATCCCCAGGTGGGTGTATAAGAGTCTCTTTATGTGGGATGTGTGCTGGGGCAATCGCATGGAGGCCGCCTTCGAAGATGTTGTCCTACAGCCTCCCCGCGTGGAAAAGTACTTGCAGTACCGCATCTACACGGACGTCACAGAAGGGGGACTGGGCCTCCACGGTGCATCCTGGGCTGGGTTATGCGCCCTTATCCAGCTAGTCCAATGGGCCTTGCGAGTTCCACACAAGCCTATGATGAAGCGTACCAACTCACGTCATCTCCCATACATGGTAGAGAAGTACCGCAAAATGTTGCTGTCCTTTGGTATGGAAATATGACGCCTCCCTCGCGCCGGCCAATCCGCGGGTCGAAAGGCACCCAAATGGACACACAATGGCCTCGAGTTGCTCTTCGATGATGAGGACTCCGATGACTATAGGTTTGAGTCGCTTGTGCCCCACAAGTACCCCCAATCCCTGCATCCCAAGATTGGCACTAGTCCCGTGCAACCCAACGTTGTGCAGGGTGTGCCTCGCACCAGCAAGGGCAACCCAGTGGGTCGACGTGGTACAGTGACGGCAGCCTGTTGGAAGGGCGAGCCGGTGCAGGGGTGGTCAACGGACCTATGCGCATCCAAGCGAGAGTGCCAGGCCCACAGACGATTTATAGGGCTGAAATGTACAGCGAATGGATCGCGGCGTGCCTAGCCCAACCGGGGGATTCTATCGTGCTTGACAACTGGGCAGCGGCCCGATGCGTCTCCAAGCCACCCACCCCACAATCGTTCGACTATGACTTGCACGACGCAGCGTATCAGCTTATCTCCACCAAGTCACTCCCAAGTATGTTGGGCGCACGGGCATCGCGACCCCAAAAAGGCGCATAGCCTGCAGGATTATCAAGACAGGATTGGCAACGAATTGGCCGACCTCGCAGCCCAAGCAGGCAGTAGTATGCACTCTTGCCGCGGTCGGGCAGCACATCACCCGCGGATATCCTCTTGAACAACCATGTGATGCCGGCCCCAGCCCGTAAGTGGTTCATCAAATCACGCCCCCAGAAGCTGGTACCCGAGGCGCATTGGACGTCATGGCTGCCTTTGCGCGCGGTCAACCGGGATAGGTGGGGTCCATGGCTGTGGGGGACACTGCGATGGCCAGGGTATGGGGCACCTTGGGAAACCGAGCCGGTGCTGTGCCCACGATGTAGGCAGCGCCATGGCCCCACAGTGTAGGAGTGCCTTTTGACATGCCCCTCCGAGTCCCGGTTTTGGGACATTTGGACCGACACATGGGAGGCATGGAAACCGTGGTTGATCATCAATCAGTGGCGGCAAACGGCGTCCACCAACGAACTACGCATGTGCACCCGCTTGCAGTTCCTGCACTCCCTTCAACAATCCTTCCTCTCAGTTCTGGCGCATTGGAGGGTGGTAGTTGCCACATGGCACTTCCACATATTCCAGCCATGGGAGGCGTGGGTCGTTCACAAACTGCATCACGCCCCATCTTTCGTCGGCAAGAAGCAGCCCACGCACCTCGTCCCACCTGGTGCCGCGGCCCCTGCCGCAGGTAGCTAAACCTACGGCCCGCAACATCTGGAACCAGGTGAGAGGTGTTCTGTCGATCCCACCGCGATCAGAGCCACGTTTCACAGATACTGCGCCCACGGTGGAGGAAGTTTGGTGGCAATTGACACAAGCAGTCACCACCGCTGAGCGCACATGGATCTTGGTGGCCATGGCCCGGCACCGCCACGTAGCACCGCCGCGCAAACCACCCAGAGAGTCGTCGCCGCCACCGGCACCAACACCGGCCTCACCGCCGTGTGAGTCTCGTGAAATCCATGCCGGACCTTTCTTGGAGCAGGCAAGGCGGGCCATGTTACACGCCCAAATGCAAGCCGCACGACTCTGTCTAGAAGAGGTGGCGCAGGCACTTGCCCGACAAGCCATCACACGGAAGTCCCTCTTCTTGGCACACCACCACGAGCACTTGTCCCGGCAAGCGTATTTCCTGTGTAAGGAACACACAACGCGGTGGTACGTAGAGGCGCGACACGACGTCTACCAATTGACCTGGATGGCGGACTGCCGCCGACTGTGCTTCCGCCAGTGGCGCATGGCCGTCCTCCCCAAGCTCGCCGCGGCATCCTCTTGTTGGGAGCAGGCTCATATTTCGTTGTCCACCAACATCCAAGCGGACGAAGTGTCCGCACGGCGGCATATGTCTCAAGTGCACACAGTGACGGGACATCCGAGGGGCCGCTGCACAACGCATGAAGCACTTGCGGGACGAGAACCCACTTGAGATGCACAAGAAACTCAAGACAGAGGCACTGGAGGTTCCCAGTGATCTCCAGGATATGGAGATCCCGCTCGAGGACATGGGCGATGTCATTGTCTTGGCTGGATTGTAACACCCCTAAGAGGTCCTGTGCAAAACGGGGCAATCGAGGTGGGGCAAGGCATGGGACTCGTTCCTCCCGCCACTCCGCCGCGGCCGTCTTGGTCAGGGTAGGTCATACCAAACCCACAACCAAAGCTGGCCCTGTCAGTGACCCATGACCTGCCTCAATGGACGCTTGGTACAACTTCGGTCACAAGTTAAAACAAAAAGGGATGTGTAATATCGGCACCGGGGGGCTCGACTGAGGGCAAGGAAAATGACAAAAGCTGAAGCAAAGATCGCGGGTGGTTTCAATTGGGGGTGGCTACTATTAGGACAGAGTTTGACAATGGGCCGAAGAGAGGTGCCTTTTAATCAGACCCGCGAGACAACTTGTGCTCAATTGTTCATTGGCGGTGGACTCCTGCTTTGCAGGGCTCCTATGGCCAGCATGTCTACACAAATTTGCAAAGGTCATCCTGCCTCCATCACATTGATAGTGAACTGTGTCTGAGCAATGATGGGGCGAAAATAAAGAAGATACAGAACCAGGTACGGGCGTACACAACGGGAGAGATGACAAGGCGCACTAAGGTGAAATTGTTGGCCACACTCGGGACGGCAACTGACTGGAATTGCCGATAGTGCCTCTTTTGTAACTACGCGCGCAAGATAGTGTGTCTGAAATGTACAGCGTGGAAGCCGGGTGCGTGGCGGTGTGAGCTATGCCGGTGCGAAAACGGAGAACAACGTGCGCTGTGTCACCAGTGCCGCCAACCAAGGGAGGTGAAGCAAGGGCGGCCCGAAAATTGCTTTGCAAGGGGGGGGGGGGACGGCATGGGCGCCCGGCGAAGGAGGGGGGGGGGGGTTTCAGAAATGGGCTTCCGTGCCGGGCCCTTTGTTTTGTGTAAGGACGGATGTTGCCACCAAAGGCGCCGGAACACAAATTTTGCCCCGGAAAAATTTTCCTCACAAAAACATTTTTCCCCACATATGTGTAGTCAAAATGATCAGCGCGACGTGGGGATCATTTTGAGCCATGTATGTTGGGGTCGGACCCCCCCCCCCCCGGCACGGCAGGTAGGGCAGCCGCAGCCCAAACCCCCCTCCCGGCACGGCGACCAAGGAGGGGGAGGGGGGGGTTGGGCAAATGGGCTTCCGTGCCATCCCCCCCCCCCCCGCAAAGCAATTTTCTTCCCGCCAAGGAGCGGTGCCACGGAAGCCCGCCCCAAAAGGGCTCCTGTACACGGACCCGAGACCAGCAGCGCAGGCACAACCTGCCATGGTCTTCTGTCCATTGCACAACACACTATGAGTGATGGTGCCGCCCATGGCCCTCCCACCATCCTGCTCTATGTCCTCCCTCTCACATGTTCGCCAGCCAGTATGCATGGGTGTAAAGCTATTTGCTGTCTATGCCATGAGTTATATGTCGCCTGCCCAATGGATCACCACCTTTGGTGCTTTACTTTATTCTCCGTTTCTTCGCCAGCCTGGGTGGTGCCGCTGCCTCTTCCTCCCTGGCCCTGCCCCGACGGCTTGCACTGACGGCCTCCCTGTACATTATAGCTACTCTCCGCTCATGTGACCCCAACAGCCCCGCCACGTACTGACGAATCTTCTCCATTACTCTGCGATACACTGCCTCCAGCACTCTTTCAGCCGACCTTTGCCAGACATTCTCGGCTCGCTCCACCCACTCGTCCCACACCGGCTGCGGTGCATGTACCCGTTGGATGTTCATTTGCTTGAGCAATGACTTCCCTTGTTGGTACCACCGTCTAAACACCTGTCTCACAATGCCCTTGGTACCCTAGTGGTAATGGTTGTGCTTCTTCTTCCGGTAGTATGCTACCCACTCTGTTTCAAAGCCCATCCAGATGGCCATCTTCCTCAATGTCACTCTTGCTGCGTACCATGCACCCAGCATCCCCTGCGCGTCTGCGTGCATTTTTTCTAGCGTCGTTTTCATGATCCCATACGCGCCTACCGGCATGTTGGCCCCTGGCGTGCAGCTTAGGGTCCATGTTGAACGTAGTGTCGTCCGTATCTGGTCACGGATGTCACCTGCTGCCACTGACTACAGCACCGAGGGGAAAATTGTCCCGTACACTGGCCCGCCGACAAGAACGCGGGGGCCATCACCGAAGATCCAAGTTGTTACAAACATTGTGACGCAGCTGCGGCAGGAGCCAGCACCGGAGCAAGCGATGCCCGTGAGAGCCTCCAAATATCGAGAGCATACTAATAGGGCATCCCCGGAAACGCAGCAGGAGACGAAGGAGACCCTGGAGCCTTCGCACCAAGCGCACAAACGATTCTGGGAATGGTTTCGGGTTCACGTAGGTAAAGGGACAAGAGGGTGAGAGAAGCAGGAGGTGGAGCAGGAGCTGCCCGGGACGTTGCCTAGGTCGTGGAGGGATGGTGAGCGCTACCTTAGTCAAGGGGTGGCTGAGCAGTACCTGCGGGCATTCAAAGACCGATGCTCGGGGACGGGTAAGTGAACAGACCGACTTACACGCAGGTGACAGGACCAGAGAACACGAGAGCTATGAATAACATATGGCTGAGAGGCGCGGACCACATGGTGCATATGCAAGAGGTAGATCAGGCAGGTGGTGAGCAGAGCAGGTTCCCCAGGTGCAGCTGGGCACATGATACATGTGGAACCCTCGTTTGTACTATATGCCCTATCTTGGTCCAGGCTAATGCCTGAGAGCTCATACTGTACTCCGCAGAACTGTTGAGCCTGTGAGGAAAGAAAAAAGTGAACTGTGTCTCATCAATCTTGCGGACCACAGTAGTGATTGCATGCATGTGTGTGTGTGTCCGTGTGTGTCTGTGCTGAGCCTTACCCATACTGCTCGTGTACTGGTAGTTGCCAAATCCATATCCCTGTAGTGTAGAATATCTGTTCCAGAGTGAGATTGTTTCTCCTTCGCACTTTTCTCTTGGCCGCAAGAAAAGTGCGTGTGTGTATGTGTGTGTGTGTGTGCGTGCGCGCGCACGTGTGTGTATGTGTGTGTGTGTGTGTGTGTGTGAACAGCCGAGCAGTGGACAGAAATATGCTGAGTGGTCATTTGTAGCCCACAGAAGGGTCAAGCACCATGCAGTCGTGTCTTGTTTGTCTGCATGTGTGCACCCAGAACGGACGATTCAACGGTAAAGTCAGTGCATCTGTATGGGACCTCGGCAGAGGCACAATATGCGGATGCTGCGCCCCCTAAGTCCATGCATCAGCAGCATGCGCTGTCATGCAGCAGGGACTGCATCATGTGCAGTAATGAGGTTGCCCGCGTCTGCGGATTGGGAACACACAGGGTATCAGATCAGGGTGTGAGGATATCAGATGTCATTCTTCCTCCTCCTTTTTGTGGGAATCCTCAGGTTCGCTCTGGTGCAGCGGAGGAGGAGGAATGGAGTGCCAAATCAGTGACTCCATTGGAGCGACGGCTCACTGTGGAACACATGAATCAAGGGGTATGTTTGTGCCACTTCCTTGCCTGATGTCGTCCACCACATAGGCTGCGATGATGGGAGCCTGAAAGTGCTCATTTCAACCACACGTTTGCACTTCTTTTTTTTTTTCACCTCATTGCATGTTTGTGCCCCCCCTTGCACCCCCTTTTCAGCAGTGTTTCATGTATTAGTCCCAGGCATGCAGCGCGTTTTAGCCCCTGATAGAATTCGAGTTGGCGCTCCGGCGCCCTCACCCTCTTCACTGCCTGAAGACCTGCAAGCTGTTGTGCAGCAGCAACCCGCTGAGTCGGAGCGCTGGAGCAGAGGCCCAAACAGTCCGAGTTGTTTGCACCCCCCAGTACCGGCGGTTGCGCAAGGACGTGGGTCCTCAATTAAAGCGTGTCAGAGTTTCCTTGCCATCTCCTTTTTGTGTTCAGCACCAGGAGCACACGATTTACAAAGGGCAGCGAGGGATTTGTTTCATTCTGTTCCGCATGATGGCGTCTTTCAGTGTACACCGCTGCCCATCAGGTTCATGAAGCTGAGTACGCTGTCCGTGGCGCAGTGGTAGTAAAGGCAGCGGAGGTGGCAGCCAGGCTGGCGGATCCAGAACAGGCTGAGCACATGCCTTTCAAGAGGCTCATTGCATGTAACATCGGCAATCCACATGCTGTACACCAGGAGCCCATCACATTTTTCCGACAGGTCTGATGTTCGCCTCTGTTTCACACCCATACCAGAGCGGTCGCTGAGGACACTCACAATTTTGTTTGTTTTTTGACATGGATTAGCAACCGCCCTCAGGGGCCGCCCGAATTGCCCTCCCAACCGGTCACCCCCAACCGCCGTCGGTTACCCCCCCCCCCCCCATCGCCGTCGGTTACCCTCCAACCGCCGCTGGTCACCCTTTAACTGCCGGGCTGTTCCCTGTTGGGCCGCTCTGCCCATTACTCCCATTGCCTTCCCGGAGTTGCAGCCAAAATGTGTGGATGTGTCTATGCGGCCCGCAAGGATTTGCATTCCTCTCTTGATTCACGTGCCATGCTGTTCCATGCCGTCAGGTCGCTGCAGCAGTCACGTACCCGGCACTCCTGGACTTGGACCCCCCGGTGTTTCCGGCCGACGTCTGTCGAAGGGCTACTGAGTACATCAAGGCCATGCCCGGTGTGCCCCTGCACCATCACTGCGAACCACGTGACGAGAGCCGATCTTGAGCCAGGGTTTGGCTCTCTCACAAACAGGTGGCCAAATATGTATCATCCATACAAACGGAGGGGGGTGGAGTAATGCATCGGAACGACTGACAATTATCGGACGAGTAGGAGGGGGATATGCCGCAGCATTCTGCACCGGGACGTCCACCGGCCGGGGAGGGGGCAGATAGGCAGTCGTGAAGTTTGTGTGTTGTTCTTTTGTCCGTATCCCCTGCATCACACATCATCACACAAGAGAGGGTCGCGCAGCACCCGGCGCTCCCACAGCGAGTCGCTCATGGGTGACTACAGGGTCGGCCTGTGGCGACGGAACTCCAGGGAACATGCTTTGTGCCACAGTGAAAGGCGCCCATGGCATTGTCACTGACGATCTGATCTTTTGTCGTTGTATCCCCCAGGGCCTACCCAGGGGTCGGTACACCGTACAACATTTGCATCCCACAGCCGGGGGGGGGGGGGGGGCACCCCCCACCCGCAGGGATCCTGTCTGAAGCCCGGTGGGATCCTGCCCAGGAGGAAGGGCCGCTACAGGTCTGACCCCCCTTGGGTACGTATTTGGTGGCTCTACCAGGCGCTGTCGCACCGGACGGCCTGCCGGGGAGGCGCCTCGGGTAGGGCCACGAGGCACTCCTGTACAGGGAGCCGACAGGGGAATCGGTGTCCGGCCGGATGGTGCTAAGACACCAGTCGGCGCTGGTGCCGGGGATCTCCAACCCCACCCCCCACCCCGGGAGGGCCCTCCTCCTTCTTCTCCTCCCCTACCCCCCCTTCCCCCCCTGGAGAGTCGCAGGCCTCGTTCTCAGGCTCATACGGATGAGTGCCCTCATACTCCCCACCCCCTGCCGCGCCTGCATGTGTGCTGCGTGTCTGCTTGCAATGGACCGGTGTGGTTCTCGTGTTGCGCTGGCGGTCGGTGTTTGCTGCTCTGCTCTGTTCGAGATGATACGGGGCTTAAAAATCCGACCCATGCGGACTGTAGGGCAGACTGTAGGGAGTGAGTGACACGCTGTAACGTTCCTTTCCCTTCCCGCCCCGCTCTCCCTCTTCACCCCCAACCCAACGGGTGGGCACCCAACCCACCTATCCATGAGTGGACGATTCCCTCTTTAAAGGGCGCACACGTACGTACACCCGGAAGTACCAGCCGGCATACTCCTTCAGCCTTGATGGCGCAGCCCCCCCCCCCGGGCCCATTGCTATGAATTGATGGATTCATCCGTCGGGCCCCGTGCAATGTTGCAGGGAATTCTGCGGGGTCGTACACCGAGTCGGAGGGGCTGCTGGTTGTGCGGCAGCAGATTGCTTCGTACATTGAGCGCCGCGATGGTTTCCCCGCCGACCCCGAGATGATTGAGCTCACCACCGGGGCCAGCGAGGCAGTCAAGCGCTGCATCCAGGTATCCGGTTGCCTCTGTCACTGGGCGGGTCCGGCACCAGCTCTGCCATGAATGCGGCGCCTGGCCTCCGCTGCGCAGGTGATCTTTGAGTCCCCGCACGACGGGGTGATGGTGCCCTGTCCGCAGTACCCTCTGTACAGCTGTGCCATCACCATGTTCGGAGGCCATGTGCGGTACTACTACCCCGAGGAGACCACCGGATGGTCCGTGGACATCAATGAGGTGTGTCGGTCCATCGGTCGTACTGCTGTCCCCCATCGTACTCATCTTCCCACGCCATTGCTCACTGGCAGCGGGGGGGGGGGGGGGGCAGAGGCTCAAAACAAGTGTGTGCACCTACAATCGGCCTCCAAGGGGCGGGGGGGGGTCGGTCGGCTGGGGTTGGCCAAGGCCCCAAATGCCCCCACCCCCACACCCCCCACGAGGGGGTCCCTCAGCAATGGCCTGCCTCCGAAATGCGTTTTTCCCCTCCTCCCCCATCAAATCTGATCTGTTGTCGTCGTGTGCCTGGGTCTGCCTGCTGGCGATGCTGAGTGATTCAAGTAAGACCATCCCGCACGCAGTGACCCCTGGCGGCCGTGGCCGAACAACGAGTTCTGGCCGATGTTTTGAGAACGGGGCCGGATGGTGCCTCGTGGAGGAGGCGGTCGTCCAAGTGGATGAATCCCTCGGCTGCTCATCCGCAGATGTCTCAGAGTGCCTTCCCCTTCTCACGCCCTCTGTGGTCCGTTTTGCTGGGCAACAACGTACTTCTTGCCCCGTGGTCAGGGCATCCGGAGCGGGGGCAACACCCCCACCCTCCCACCCCCCTTGGCATCACCGGCGGAAGCGGTATCCACGGAGCACTGTGCCCCTGGAGATGCAGACTGCAACAGACAAGTGGTGTATTTGGAGGATCCCTCCAACCCCAACGCACCAACACCGAACGCAAATGTTCAGCACATGGAAGGCAAATCAATGCATTGAGCCCCCCCCCCCCCCCGGAGGCCACCCGGGGTTGCAAGAGAGGAACTTCCCCGAGCGCCCCAAGGGGAGTGTGTGTGGGCGGTGCTTGGGCTCCGATGGCACAGCACACGGGAGGGCCTGTCGTACCTCTCCTGCCGTGGTGGTGCGGCTGCTGATCCCCATGGACGAGGTACGTGCAGTCTGACTGACATGGTCCACGTGAGAGTGTGGGGCATGCTCGGGACCATACTGCAGAGAGCCTGCCAAGGGGAGGGGTGCGCCCAGCCACTCTTGTGTGCCCGGTTTGCGGGCGAAAGGCTGGACCTGCCGAGGGATAGTCTTCAGCGGAGTCTGAGCGGCACTACTGTCTCTCAGTCGGGGACCGCTGGCCTGCAGCCGTGCAGACCATCGCAGACTGAAAGACACCCATGGCCCCGCTGATGAGGCTTCGGTGGTGCTGACTTTGCACCTGTTTCTCGCGACCTGTAGCCCACACGCTTCCATACGGAAGGCGGGGGTTGGGGGGGGGGGGGGCGTGAAGGTACACCCGTTGCCCATAGCCCCGCCCGAAGAGGGAGTTCCAAACCACCGCAGGCTTGACCACGGCATCCGTCAGCCCCTGAAGTGCGTCCAGATGGTGTTGTTCGGTGTCCCTCGTTGTTCACGACCGGCTGCACTTGGAGGACGTCTGGCTGGCACCCGTTTTCAGTCCGAACACCCCTTTTGCACCGGTGAACGCGATGCGGGTTCTCGTGGGCGGACGGGATGGATATAATAGTGACCGGTTTGGTGCGCATTTCGTCATCGGGGGGGGGGGCACACCATGCCACATTCAGCACAGCCCCAACACACCAACTACTGGGCTGCGCGAACGCGGAAACGATACCAGCAAGAGCACCGGCCGCAGCGGCCAACAGAAAGCAGCGACCCGACGCAACATGCGAAGGGAAGAACGGGTGACTGTCCAGGGCCCCATAAAGGAGCAACAACCAGACGGAATGTCACACAGGGGGGGGGGGCTGGGGGTGGTGGGGGCACTATATCCATCCCTCGTGGGCTGACGGTCTCATGTTGATTCGCCGAACAGGTGCGGAGGAGTTTCGACCAGGCCACGGCGGACAACGTGGAGGTGCGCAGCATCGTTGTGATCAACCCGGGCAACCCCTGCGGGTCCGTGCTGCCCCTGCACACCATCCGGGACATCCTGGCCTTCGCCGCCGCCGAGGGGCTCGTGGTGTTTGCCGATGAGGTGTATCAGGTGCGTGAGGGACCGCCCGTGGGGGCGCACCAGAACAGGGCCCTGCATCGGGCCGTTTGGGGGCGGTTGCTGCTGACGCTGTTTCCACGTCTCGCCCCGCGACACGCGCTTCACTGCGTCACGTGTCCCGTTACACACGGAGCCCCCCCCCCCCCCCGGTCTGCCGGGGCATATGCCACGCCGCTGCGGGTGCAGGACAACGTCTATACCGAGGGCTGTGAGTTCCACAGTTTCAAGAAGGCGCTGCGGATGTTGCAGCACGAGCACAAGGGCGAGCCGGGCCACCCCATCCACAAGGCCCAGCTCATCTCGTTCCACTCCACATCCAAAGGTCTGTCTGTCGGGTCCGGGGTGCCCGCTGCCGCGCGTGGAAGGGGCGGGGACGGGGGTCCTCGGGGCAGGACGGCGACGGCGGCGACGGGGGGCAAAGGGACGTGCGCACTGACCGAAGGCTGTGGGTCGGGGCAGACCCCCGCAACCCCGGATCTGGCGGTGACGAGGGGTGTGGGACACCCCCAGGCAGGTGTCGTGCGGGTGCACCCCGGGCAGGCCCTGTCCGAAAGAGGGACCCGTATGCCTTGGGGGACGGTCGGTGCACCCCGCCCTCGGGTCCCGTGGACTTTTTTGCAGATGTAGGTTCGTGTTTTCGTGGCGAGGTTGGGCTGACGGCCCCCCCACCCCCCCACCCCCACCCACCGACCTGCTGAGTGTCCACGCACTGGCGTTGGAAATGTGGTTTTATAACCCCTTCGCATTAGCGTCCAGGACCTCAATAGGCGCGTGCCCTCATTATTGTGAAAAGTACACAAAGATTGTATACTTTTTATTTAGTTACACAGCACACAGTCGAAGCATTGAAGAGAGAAGTTTCATCACTGTTGGGTAAAATGTCTGCTTCTTCTTTATCTTCAATTCTCCCTTCAGTTGGGTTAGCTCTTGGGCCTTCTGTGGCTGCGGCCTGAGTGAACCTGCGATGCAGTCTCGAGATGTACCTGCTTTGTTGTGTTGCTGCTGCCGTTGTTTTGTGGTGAATCCGCTTGCCTCATGACGACCCATCAAAGAACCGCCGAAAAAGTGCTGCGGTTGTCTATACGTGCCGTTGTGATGCATCATGGCCTCGGCCGCGGTGTCATCATCACGAGGTCGGGCTTGACTGAAGGTGGTGAGCATCCGCTGTCACGGATTTGGATGCAGACGCCTGCGCAGTGCCCTGGTCGTGCCTGCAGGAATACTGGGCGAGTGCGGACAGCGTGGGGGCTACATGGAGCTCATCGGGTTCGGCCCCTCAATGATGGCTGAGTTTGCCAAGATGGGGGCGTCGGGCCTGTCATCCAACACGCTGGGCCAGGTGCGGTGCCCCCCTCCCGAACTGGGGCCGACCCCATGGGGCAGGGATGTGGTGGAGCGGCTGACCACCGCGGGAGGAATGGTCGTGGTAACCCCCCCCCCCCCCTCCTGGACCCCCTCGGCCCCTGGACAGGTGATAGTGTGAAAAAATGCCGAGGGAAAAAATGATCTGGGCCATTCTGGGCACACAAACCTTTGGGTTCCGGACCCTCTCCCCTTCCCTTCCACTGCATCCCTGCCATGGGGAGGTGGGACAAAGGTTTGCACGGGGGGCTGTCGTTCGAGCCCCATTTCCCTTTTTTTGGGGGGGGAGGGGTTGTCCCCATGACAGAGCCCTTATAAAGTGGCAGTCTGAGGACCAGTCCTGGCTCAGAAATCACGCAGCAAAGCGGCCCGAACAAAAAACTTTTTAAAAGGAAGGCGTATGAAATGCCGAGTAGATACTCTGGGGCAGGGGTACCGGGTGAGCTTTGGGAGGCAAGCAGGGACCTCCCCAATTTGAGGGTGGGGAACTCCAAAAACCATGTTTTAGAAGGGATTTAGATGGGTGGGATTGGGTACTGGGGCCCTCCAAAGGGTGCGAAGGGCTAACAACAGGGTATGACAGCACCGCTGGCAGCATCTTTACCAAAACATCACAAATAGCCCTTTCCGCTCAAAAATAGCCATTTGTAGCCCTATATACACTCTTACAACATAAAATGCCTATTTTGGTGAATTATCCTTCACCCTTATATTGAGAACTGTCGTGTTGGGGATTCGGCGGTGATGCCATACGCTATTGCCAGCCCTTTGTACCTCTTGGTGGGCCTCAATACCAAAAATCCCGCCCATCTAAGTACCTTCTAAAACATGTTTTTTGGAGTTCGCCACCCTCCCAAAGCCCACCCGGTGCCCCTGCCCCCTGGTAGATACCCTGCATTTCATATGCCGTTGGAGTACCCCGCACCCCCCCCCCCCAACCCCAACCCTTGCGGGCCCAGGGGGTTTGGTCTGGAAAAGGGCCCCCGCCTCCCGCAATCCCCCCCCCCCCCCGCACCTATGAGCCCACCCCAACTTGGGGGCACACGCAGTCCAGAGCGGTGCATGCAGACGGGGGGCGATTAGGGGCTGTCCGCAATGCTTTGCATGGCCAACGAAATAAACGTCGCAGGTCTGCGGAGGCGGCCGGTGCAGTGGCTCGTCGGGCTCAATTTTTGAATGGCTTCGCGCCGGGTCTGCGACTTGTGGAGTGTTTGAGGGTGTTTGAGGTGTTTGAAGGTTTTGCAGGTCCCCCCGGCGCAGGCCGGTCTCTCATCTGTGCACATCTGAACACATGAATGAATGACTGCCGGTCTGCCCGGAATGCACGGCCCCTCAGAGCCAGAACCAGCCCCCCCCCCCCCCCCCCTAAGCGGTGCCCGCCCCTGTTCATGGCACCTGCTCCAGCGCAGGGCGTTCCTCAGGCCGCTCACGAGTCGACAGGGGCCAGGGTCGAGATGGCGAACGGAGGAAGGTGTGCGCCGCGGTCAACGGCAGGGCGTGTACTACTTTGTTGACTGAGAGGATCTACGGAAATAGTCCATGTGAACACTTCTGTTGTCAGATCTTTTGCGGGGTGATGGCATGCCCCCCTGAGCCCGGGGATGAGAGCTACGAGTTGTATCACAAGGAGCGGTCTGCGATCTTCGAAGGCATGAAGCGCCGAGCGCGGCTGCTGACGGCGGCCCTCAACGATATCCCGGGTCCGTGCCCTGCTGTGCTCTGCGTCTCCCCTTCTTCTCTGTGTTGCGCCATCCCTCATTGTGTGTGTCGACCTCTGGCAGCCCCTGCAGCACGTCTCGCGCCCCTGCATTCACTGGAGGGAGGCCATCCCAGGCCCCGGTGGTCCTGTGCACGCCTCCGTGGGCAGTCCTTATTGTTCTCAGGGTCGTCAGCCCTCCGGTCCTGCATCCCGTTGAGACGCTCCTGAGCGTACACGTGTTTCATTCGGTGACGGCCTCTTTGGCCATTTGTGCGGGCAGCCACGCGATCAGCAATCTGTGCCGCCGACAGAGAATGGCATATTGCACCTCAATGCACTTGAACGGGTGACGTCTGTAGGAGAAGCCCCCCCCCCGCCGCCCTTGGAACCTCTCCCTCCCCTGGACCCAGAATTTATGCTGGTAAAGATGAAATTACCGAAGGACAAGTAGATTTGTGCCATTTTTGGTAGACAGATTTTTGGGTTCCGGACACGCCTCCCTCATCCTCTCCTCTAATACACGCTTGTTTCGCCTCATCTGCTGGCAGCCGCCATGCAGCGGTTGTCAGTTTGTGACTGTTCCCTGATCGTTTCTTTCGTGTTGATTGAAGGGATGTTGTGTCAGCCGATTGATGGTGCGATGTACGCATTCCCCAAAATCGAGTTATCGGATCGAGCCTGTGCTGCGGCGGAGCAACAGGACATGCAACCGGATGAGTTCTACTGCATGGAGCTGTTGGAAGCGACGGGGATCATCTGTGTTCCAGGCAGCGGGTTTGGGCAAAAACCTGGTATTTGTGCATGTCGGACTTTTGGTACACCCACTGAGTGCCCCACCGTAGTGACGGGAGGGGCTGCAAGGGCTCTGGGCTGCTGGTGCACAGCCAGCCTCAGCCATGCAGGGCGTATTGTGCTCAGGGAGGGTGCATGGGCGGAGGCATTGATGTCCAGGTTGGGTCCAGTTCAAGGCCCAGAAGGTGCCAATGGAGGGTTGTGTTGGACCGGGACGGCATGACACGTTAAGGGCAGGGCAGCCGGCCCCCTGAGTCGCGAGCAGGCCCTTCGAAGACCAGTGATTCGAACCTGAGTGGTTTCGTACCCCTCTGCGTATGATCCCCCTGCCACCACGAGCACTACAACACACACACACACACACACACACACACACCACCCTGCACCACACCACACTGCACCGCACTGCCACCCCACCCCACCCCTCGCCACGCCACGCAATCTACCGCATGCCTTGCAATGCAATTCACCGCTGCGCAACACAGCAGGAAACACAGCAGTAACACACACACACACACACACACACACACACACACACACTTCATGCTTCTTTCTGAGTGCGCATCTGCTTTTCAGCAGGCCTCCATGAGCGCACTTTGAGGTCATTGTTGATTAGGAGAGCTGTTTACCCATGGGACCCTCGCTCTTCGTTGCCCACCACCACATCTGCCCTCACCCTTGGAGGAGCATGCGCTCCAAGTCCATAAGTCCATGCAACTTAATACGCAATCCCTGACTGCGCAAGAAGAATCCATGCAAACACATAACTCCACAGGATAACCATCTCTTCACTTTCCATCCATCCAGCAATACAACCCTTCCCAAGCTCAGCATGGGCACAAGCAATTATCCATAGCCCATTTACGGCAGTTGTTGATCCCTCTAGTCACGGGCCACTAGATCCACTGCCCACTGATCCCATTGTTGGTCATCAATCCCACTGATCAATCCCACTGTTATATGCCATTGTGCATCCCACTATCAGTGCACCCATGACGTAGGACACACTCGTCTTTTACGGCCATCAATTGTGTTTTCCCTGACCGTGCAATCTACCAGCCACTGTCTACCGCCACCTACGTGGTCCCCGTGGCTAACGTTTACATGTTCACTAATATCTACCATTGTTTCGACCACAAGTCATTGGTTTCCGTTTCCATTATCTGCTTCTTTTTTTTGTTACCAACCACTTTGGTCGTTGGCCACAGATACCGCGTGTCTCCAGCCATTGATTTGAATGGTCATGGGTTACAAATCCGTGGTCATTGGTCACTGATTTCTACTCACTGATACCACTATTCACCAGTATTTGCTTCTTGGTCGATGTCGCCAAGGAGCTTGCTGAGACAAGCATACTCACTCAAGCACAACCCGTCCCACATTGCGCGCACACTGTGCAAGACCACCCAAGGTTCTGATCCATAACATCCACTCCAAGCAGTTGCATGCATATCTTAGCACATCTGACAAGATATTGGGCATCTTTGACAGATAGCTTTCAATGGGCTGCTGGAGTTGGTGGTAGACCTATGGAACCGGGTTTGTTGGCGACTAGCTAATAGTCTTCACGGGCACTTGCAAAGCATGGCGCTGATGTGTCACTCTTGACGTCCTAGATGGACACGGCACGGTCCTAGATGTGTCAATCACTAGGCACTCCAACGGTGCCCTTATCCTACACGAAGGATTGTCCATGTGGTCCCCATGGCGCACTCTGGCCCCCTCAAAAGCCTGTAGTAGTCCTGCGAAGGACAGCACTACGACTTTGTTACAAGCCTTCGCGTGTAATGCAAGTACCTGGAGTGAACCACATCACCCACTGTTGTCAATATAGGCTGTTGGGGCTTTGCACATATGCCAATGTCAATGGGGGGCAACATTTCCCAGCTGTCGAATCTCCTCCCATGCCCGTACAGATGACAAGCCCTCCCCATGCAGCGTGCTCGCAACACCTAGAGCTGTTATAGGATGACAAGGTCAGGATTAGGGTTTGTGATGACCATGGCGAGCGCATCAAGAGACACCACAATCAGCGGAACATCTCGGGTGGCACTTTTTCGTTGTCTTGCCACCCTTCAAGTAGCAGCTAGGCTAGCCCCCATTGGATTGCATGGTTTGATTCACGTACCGTGGAGCATCCCACTGAATGGAATTCCATGTTGCTGATGCACTTGTAGGGACTGAGTGGTATAAGGTGCAATGGCATGCGTGGTGTCGTGGTGCGGCTGCCCTCTTCCTCTCAGTGGGGCATTGTCCACTTCAGTCCCACCTCCTTTGGTCAGTTGTGTCTTGATGAATGCAACATAAAACAACGAATAGCTTAGGGGGCACAGTCTCATTCATGGAGCATTATCCATTCTTCTAGACCACATTGCACAGCCCACTGTAAATTGAGAATCCTATTGGTGCACATGCATTCAAGCATTGCCCATACCACTCCATGCGCCCACAGACAACTGATTGCAGTAGGACAAAAGCTTGCAGCCACATGGTATGGATATAATGATGGGGCAAACACCCGGCGATTGTAGCACGCCTCCAATGGACAGCATTTGGTGAGACAGAGCCTGCAGTGGTGGAGTGTCTTCAAACCTCACAGCCCTACGTCGCACTCGAGGTTGCAGTACTGTATTGTGGTTTGTCCTCTTTTTCACCAATTGCAACGAATATCCCATCTTTTGTGCATCTTGTGGGTGCCACATAGCGTGCAGTGATATCCAAAAACCGAACACGATTGCAGCACAACTCCAAGGGGCATTGGTTGCCAGAACCCCTTAACTCTGAGCCAAGGGTATTGCAATTCACATGCAGATCATCAACTGCCCAATTTGATGGATTCTGTTGTTCGTGTGCTGTCTTTGCCCTACTCTTATATGCCGTTTTTTTTTAAAAGAGGATTGGCCTCTCTCCATCATTGTGCAGAGGCTGTCGAGCAAGACAAACGTTTATGAGATTCACAGGAACCCATCGTGTCTGCGTCGTGAACGCCAGACCATTCTCCGCATTTTGGGTTGTCTGACACAGCTCTCCTTGTGTTTATGGATGCTGTTTTTCTGCCTTTCTGTCCGTCTGTCTGTGTGTTCAAGCCAGCTGCGTCCATCTGTCCGTCTGTTTGTCTTTGAGTGACTCTGATTGGGTACCTGTACACCATACCATTTTATGAATTAATGTCTCTCCTCCGCATTGTCGCTTTCTGTCTTCAGGCACATGGCATCTGAGGATGACTATCTTGCCTCCAGACGATATGATGGAGGATGTGATCAACCGAATCCGAGAATTTCACCTGCAATTCACCCAGACCTATGCATAGCCATCTCCCAGTTGCACAATGTGACCTGTGTCTACTACCATCTCTCTTTGTTGGTCAGTTTACTGTTGAAATTTAACATTGGATGACGAGGTTTCTGCTGGGATAGAAAAGCAATCTTTGTGAAGTACAAGAAATCACCTCGAAGATAGGTTGTTAGATCAAGCGCAGGCGCGGGCGTCGTATACCCCCCTTTTTTGAGGGTTGTTCGCGTAGCATACCCCAATGCATGGTTTCTAACGTCTGACCCCTTGTAAAATCATCATTTTAGGACCAAAAATAATCCCCCAATGATTTTTTGGATTTTGACCCCCGTATCCCCCCGCACCTGGGTACCCCTTTTTGGGGGGGGGGGGGGTCAAAACTTCTTCGCGTATTGTGGCCGCTGTGTGTGTATTTGGACCTGGGTCATGAAGAACTTTTTACTTGTATATGGACCCCCTAACCCATGGTGGGGGTCCCGGGTCCCAACTCCGGGTAGCCCCAGTCGCCCCGCCCCCCCATATGGCCCCTTGCCGGTGAGGACTTAGCCGTTTTCACGCTGGATAGGTTGTTTTGTGGCACGTGAAAGTTTTTTTGAAATTCGATTTTTCATGAAACCCTTCCGTTGCCCCTAGGATGGGTTTCGGTGATAATTTGGTGACAATAGGGGTACTTGAGCACCCATGGGGACCCACGTAGTGGCCGCTAGGCCTATGTAGCCCGTGCCATGGGCCCTCCGAAAGCCCCAAAATCACCTCGCAGAGGTTGTTAGATCAAAGCCCGGCAGGCGTATATAGGGCAAAACGCCACATACCCCCCATTTTGGGCCTTTTTGGGCCTATTCGTGTACCCTACCCCAAGGGGTTGAAGTGTTAGTTTAACCCCTTGTAAAATCATTATTTTGACCAATAAACACATCCCCAATGAGTTTTTGGTCCGGACCCCCCCAGACCCCCCCCCCCGCAATTGAAACCCACTTTTTTGAGGTTTTGAGGGAGGGGGGGGGGTCAAAAAATGACCCCCCCCCTTTTTCTGGGTCGAAAATCATGAATCTTTTGGTTTTTTTCGATTGTGAGCCGAAAAAATGTTTCCGGGTCCCGACTCCATGGGGTTTCTATGGGGCGGAGTGGGATGAGCGCTAACACAGTTTGTGCAGTTTTGAGCCATTTTTGCTATGTTGGCGGTTTTGGCTACCTCGGGGACCCCGTGCTACCCACTCTGAGGGGTGTGAGTGGGGATGTTTTGACAGTATATGCCTACTAGGATACCAAAAGGACGTTTTTTGCAGTCTCTAGCCTTGCCTAGGGCCGGTCAAACTCCGTGCCAAAAATGCGAAATGACTGTTTCCACCAATAATGGCTCACATTAGTGAATGGGCCGATGCACAACCTGCTTATGCAGTTTTTCACCTTGTACAGCTCAAAAATCAAAGTTTTCGAAACTTATTTTTTTCATACCATGATCCCCTAAAATGACCATCTAAGCTATGTAAAGCATGTTTTGGGCCATATTTGCGTGTTTTTCACCTTATTTGGGTATTGGGTGCGCGGGGGGGTGTCCCAAGGGATTGGTACACAACCTGCTGACGCTGTTTTTCACCTTGGGCAGCTCAAAAATTGAAGGTTTTGAAACTCATTTTTTTGATACCGCGATCACCTAAAATGACCATCCAAGATGTGTAAAGCATTTTTTGGGCCGTATTTATGTGTTTTTCACTTTATTTGGATCTTGGACGCGGGGGAGGGGGGGGGCTCCCAAGGGATTGGTACACAACCTGCTTGTGCAGCTTTTCACCCTGCATAGCTGAAAAATCGAAGTTTCCGAAACTCATTTTTTTAATCTTGTGATCACCTAAAATGACCATCCAAGGTATGTAAAGCATGTTTTAAGCCGTATTCATGTGTTTTCCACCTTATTTGGGTATTGGGTGCGGGGGGGGGGGGGTTCCAAGGGATTGGTACACAACAACCTGTTGATGTTGTTTTTCCCCTTGGGCAGCTCAAAAATTGAAGGTTTTGAAACTCATTTTTTTGATACCGTGATCACCTAAAATAACTATCCAAGGTATGTAAAGCATGTTTTAGGCTGTATTTCTGTGATTTTCACCTTATTTGGGTATTGGGTGCAGGAGGGGGGGGGGGGGGGCTTCCAAGGGATTGGTACACAACCTGCTCATGCAGCTTTTCAGCCTATACAGCTCAAAAATCGAAGTTTCTGAAACTCATTTGTTTTGATATTGTGATCACCTAAAATGACCATCCAAGATATGTAAAGTGTGTTTTAGCCCGTATTTATGTAGTTTTTACCCTATTTTGGGTGTGTGTTGCTTGGGGTAGATTCTCTGCGAGGTGCACTTGCCGAAGGCAATAGAATTGCTGCTGCGCAGGCTGTTTAGTGACATTTGAAAGTTTTTCACATTTCGACTTTTTCCGAAACCCTTTTGCTGCCCCTAGGATGGGTTTGGGTGATCATTTGATGACAATACGGGTACTTGAGCACCCATGGGGACCCATGTAGTGGCCACTGGGCCCATCTAGCCCGAGCCATGGGCCCCCAAAAAGCTTCAAAATTGCTGTTTGTAGGTGGTTCAATGGCATTTGGTGTGTGCACGAACTACGAAGCAGTTTTCCACCCTCTACAGGTCTTCCCTTCGACTCCCCAGGCTGAGTGGCTCAGTTCGGCTGGCCCGTTGTCATGGGGACAAAGAACGCGTGGGGCTTGTTGCCACCAGGGAGTAGAAAGGCGATTGATGGGTGTGAGCGGAAGGCGGAAAGAAGACTCAATGCAGGAGCACCCAAGTGAAACATTAAAAGACCGCACTCGACCCAACCATTGGCATTGACCTCTCTCGGGGTCCTCGTGACCATCCTCCCATGTGAGAGGTTGGTGGTGGTAAGTGGTCGCGGAAGAAGCTTGCAAAACTTACTTACTCTTACTTACATACTCTAGCTAGCTAGTTAGCTAACTAGCTAGTGTAGGAGGTGCATTGATTTCATGGTATTACCCTAATGCTAACGGTTGCGTAAGCATATTAATGTCTCTGGTCCTCCCCCTGTAGGGCAGGGTGGTGAGGAGAAGTGCCGCCAGGCGCTGGTACTGTAATAGAGGTAACCATTCCAGTAGGTGCAGGCCGCAATGTTAGCGTGCAGTGCCATATAACCCATTTTCACCTCTTTACCGATCGCCCGACATAGTTCAATGTAGTTCTGAGCACGGTCCGTGCCCTCTCATGGGTTGCTGAGAATCTGCATAGACTGCATGACTTCTGGTCACGGTCCGCCACTCATGCGTGTGCTGAGACCCTTTCCGGAAGCCTGAATTTGTCAAGCTATTTCATTTGAGCGCAATTGCATTTGAGCTAGGAAGTGATTTGTCCTCATTTCACTCTACCGTGCATCTCATCTTTCACTGCATGGCCGTCAAGGCAAGCATTTGACTAGTGACGTATTCTACTCTCCACTCGGATGGCATTTCATTCATTTCGTTTAGAAAGGTCACTCATTCGTTGCATTTCACTTTGCAAATCTTACATTTCATACTTATTGCATTACTTCCTTATTGCAAGGGCTTGCCCATACCGCTCAACATGCAATATGGTCCGTAATTGATCTGCCCTACGAAGTTCTATGAGCACCTTTTGCTCAAAAGACCCCGAGTTTTGGATCGCAGCGACGAACAATCAATTTGTAGGCATTCAACTTTTGTTGATTCACTGCAAGTTGTGAGGAATGAATCTCTTTTCTAACCCTCACGATCATTGACCTAGGCCATTTGGTTTAAAGACCTAGTTTATCTTCAAATTTGCTACCGAACCACTACGGGTACGTTCCGCTTCGTTAACTTTCGCTAGATCGCCTGGTACAGTCTCAATTACTGGGTTTTAGAGTGCTCAATTGAGTGAGTGTGTCTACAGTATCATATTCTCTATCCCCCCGACCAGACCATCAGCATGACAGACTTACTTGGATTTTTCACACATTCCCTCCCTCATCACACTACACATACAACACACACACAAACACATACCATGAGTCATTTGATTATTCCATTTGTTTTCGTTGGATATCACACTCTGGGGAATTGCTGTAGTACCACATCCATCAAAATTTTGCCTACGAGCCAATTTCTAAGTCATTTCCTTCGTGTAGTTAGTCAGTATCTGCTTACAGGAGCCGGCATTGGTCACACCCCGCCACATCTTTGTTGTGTAACACAAGTGAACAGATTTAAGCTTGGTCACTTAGCATGTGACTTGGCTAATGCATTCCGCGATGTGTTAGTGAAGAGCCCTACGCCGGTAGCCACCGAGACCAGCGGTGCACTACGGTAGGCTCATTGAAAAGGATTATCGAAAGGTATCGAAAGCCTACAGTAATGGGTTTCTACCCTCGCGCGGGTAGATAAGTACTTTCCCTGCAATGCGATAGACCCCTTCTCTTGCGGTAGAGATAGATGACGGAGTTAAGCTCCAAGAGGATAGCCTGAATCCTGTAATTCAGTTGAGCGGAATGCACTCTTCATGTAGGAAGACAGGCCCCCGCACGGATAGCTTTGTACAACCATCTGCTGGGCAAGGGTCTCGCCGTAATTGGTCTTCCGGTGAGGTACAGAACACACTTTAACTACGATAGCATTTTTCGGAGATTTACTACTTCTACTTGTTTGAGACAACTTGACAATGATACATTTCGCGTATGAGGCAGTGGCGACCCTCCAGTCGTGTAGGATATCCGTTGGCTCGCACTAGAGCTAAACGGCGTTCCATGAAAGATCCGACCTTTAAACTTTTTTTCACTTATTACTTACCTACTTCGTTTCCAACCAACCCCAGGGGACCAACCCACCCCTACCCGTGAACAAATCCCCTACATTCACACATACAATTCATCGGTTTTTGTCATCTTTAGCACCTTGTCACAACCCATACATCTTCTTTCTCTGAATTTACATGATGAACACACTTCTACATTTTCACTTCTTCGTGCAAATTATTTGTTTTGGTAATTTAAGTCATTTGGGACATGTCTACACAAATCAGAATTTCTTCCAGCTTCATTTCTCATTAGATTCTTGTGGGCTATGTCCTATTGAGGATCATGGTACATAATGCTGTATGTAACCCAATAGGATCGCGATGCATATTGCTTTATGCTGCCGTGATGGAATATTGATTCTTTTGTACATGATTTCTAGCCATGATAGGTTTCTGATGTTTGAGCTTTGTTTTTAGAGATAGCCAGAAAGTATGAGTAAAAGGTTGGTAATGACGGACTATATCTTTCAACACCTTTTTGGTTGAAGTATTAGTATAAATCCTCATACCCCCAGACGGATCAATCCCCATGGCCGGGATAAGAAGGAGCAGATCCGGGTCAGATGATGTCTACTCATCGTGACTGTCACCTCCCCACACACATTTTGAGACACCTTCTACCGGCTAAACTAGTCAACAGTTGGTCATTACTGATGCTGCCTCGCTTTCTCTGTCCATGTAATGCAGGCCAAGAAACCCATTGCATCAAATAGGTACCAATGCATCCATTGCATTAGGTAGCCACATGTAAAGCGTCCGTTGAGTAAGGTGGTATATCCTCTCTTTGGATGACGAAGACAAGCCTGTCAATAGACAGCGTGGGCAGAGCTTGAATTTTCAGTTTAACCCCACATGTTGCATTTCATTCTCAATTGGTATTGATTTTCCGTATAGCTCATTGTAATTTTTACGTCTACATCCGGGTGTATTACCCTTACCCTCATTGTTTGCCTGAAGATTGAGGTTATCATTGTTCATACTTTGTATGCTAGCTTTTTGCTTAGTGTTTCTCATGTTTCATTTTGAGCCCTACCATACCCAAGACTTAGGAACTTTACCCTCTTGGGTGGAGATACATCTTTACCTGTAGGAAGGGTGAAGTAAGACACTACATTAGACACTCAGAACATTCAATATGAGCGTGCCTCATGCCCATACCCCTCCTTATGTTAGTTTATCAGCTTGTCATGAACATTCTTAGCGAATGTGCATGAAGCTTAGGAAGGGGGTGTAATAAGTCAGGGCATTTGGGCCTCTCAGAAGCTTTCTGGAGGATCTCTACTAGACCTCTCGGAGCTTGAAGTTCCTAGAACACTAGGATATTTGTTCATATTTCGCTTATATTCCAAGCTTATAGCTTACTGCTAGAGTCTACTGCTCTTAGGTACACTGCAGAGAGTAGAGATCTAGGATACATTAGTAGCCACACATGAATAATCACATCTCATATGCTTATAATGTGATTTAATCATGTTTTATGACATTTTAGAAGGTTCTAATGTATTAGAAGCTATTCTGAAGCTATTTGGAAGCTTTAGATGGCCTGTCGCGACTGTCGGCGCCTGCTGTCGGCGACAGCAATTTACGTAATGTTGACAAGGCCTGTGATATGATAGACTACTCAGAAAGTTGCTAAAATATAGGTTTTATTGCCTTTTTAATTAGAATTTATTGTTATATCAATTTTCTTGTTATTTAGGCATGTGAACCCGTATTACAGGACCAGCCACTTGGTCCAGCTCAATGTTCGTTCACGACTTCGTCTTCTTGCTGTTGCCTACTTTGTACTTGCCAAGGGAATCAATTGGAATGGAGAAATTCATTTAAAACAATTTGATTTTGAAGTGCAAGACGAGGACAAAAGGGTTTACTGTGCACCCTAAGTAAGTTGGCAATACTAAGTACAAGCACAATACAGTCTGTTTGTGCTGATGACTCGCTGGTATTACACGCTTTCAATTTTCAACATGTTTATGCAAAATTGCTGTTACATTCTTTCTACCTTTCATGAAGGCCCATATCAGAGGGTTTTTCTCAATTCTTCTTATTATTTTTTTTATGATGACAGCTGGCCAGCCCGGAAAGAGCTATGATGCATTAACACCCTTTGGCAAACGCATGCGGAAACTGCGTTTTGAGCAGGCACACAAACAATGAAAGCAAGGTCTTGCCAATAAATGTAGGGTTCTGCGTCCCACGCCACCAACCAAGCAGCCTCCAAAGATGCCATGCAGGTATCATCATGTGCAAAATCGGAAGCGTGCAAGACCGGCGAGTCCGCAGCAGGTTATCAACACTCTCAAGTCACGCGTTCGCACAAAAGCCACGAAAAATGCACATATTGAGGCCCGGGAGCGCACGAATTGCTGGCGGAACAAAGTTAGTGACTTGGATAAAGAATTGCTGGAGGGTGTTGCATTACGACGACGCCACAGGGGGCAGCAATGAGCCCGTTTCAGGTACTGGACATGTATTTGTACCTTGCTGAAAGAGATGAATGCATGCATGAGGGTGATTACTCACCCTCACTATTACTTTTCGTGGATGCCTGCAACCTTTACGGAGACCGTGAGTTGAAGTCGCCCGTCTTCGTCTTCACTTTACCTGAGGCCAAAAGTCCGCATGAGACAATCATGCAACTTGCAATTGCACACTATGTGGGGCCAGATGATGGGCATCAACTCAAGTGTCTTCTCAATACGCACACAATGGTGCCTGCCATAGAGAAAGCCCTGACACGCGGTGTAAACGTGAAACCGCTTCGATTAAAGACATACCCAGATTTGGCCCAGTTGAACACATTTCTGGGGACTCACGGTCCACAATGCAATGGATGTTGTCCTTTTTGCCCAGCAACAAAGGGGAAATTCGTGCTACCAACCTTCACCGGCGTCGAATTGCGCACTTTGGCCGACTGGATTGCAATGAGCCCCGTCCCAAAAGTACTTCGTCTTTTCAAGCATGAAAATGACATAGGTTGGGATGCACGGCACCTATGGGCAAACATTTTTACCCACCCAATTTTACATGCCCTTTATCTATACGCAAAGCAGAACCTCCCAAACCACTATGTGCAGAATCTGGTCTCTCTCTACTGTTCAGTCTTCAACGCGTCGGACAAATCTCAAAAGTATTATGAACCCGAGAGGATGCCGTGCTGATTTCAAGTTAGACTGTAAAGAGGCAAAAAGGGTACTGTTCCTTAATAGCTTCTGGGAAAAACTGGCAAATATTTTCCCCAAGTTCGGTAAGGATCCTGACAGCATGTGCATTGCACACCCACTGTTGAACAATGGATGTCCTCTGCCTGATCCAATTCAGAGGTATATCAAACTGATGCACCTCCTGGGACAACAAATTTTGTACATAAAGCCCGAAGCAGTGTCAATTCGTGACTCCTATGCTCTAGAGGCTCATCGATTATATGGCTTGGTGGGTCTCAACGCCCGTCGATATGGCCCAGGACTGCACATTTTCCTATTTCATCAAACCCCACGCATTCTGCACTCAGGAAATCTGGTTGGGGTGTCCACCGAGGGGGGGGAACACATGCCCAAGCCTCATAAAAGAATTACAGAGCGCACACCAATAAATTGGTTCAGTAGGTGCCCACCTGGAATACTGGATTGTATAACTGGGGAGCACGGGTGCTGGGCCTGTGGTTCTTACATGAAGAGGTGCCGTACAAGCACTTTGATCCTCTTACTCTACCTTCATTCTGAAGAGAGTCTGCCTGTGTTGGCCCTTACCCTCTTTCTCCTCCCATGTAGGTTCGCTAGCCCGTACCCTCTTCCCCCTCCAACGTAGGTTCGATGCTCAGCTCGCCTAGTTGCCATCACCATCTACGCCCTTGATTGGAGAGGTGTCAGGCGGCCAGGTGCAGGACAAGAGGAGCACCAGGGAACGGCGGCGCAGCCGGCCTTTTGGAAGGGGGCCCTACAGCAGGCACATGTGTACTCCACGTTGACTCTTGGTGTCTGGTTTATGACGCCGATGAACGCGAGGAGATGTCTTTTGAGGTGTCCATTGAGGAGGTGTCCTTTGCAACCAAAAGACATAAACTAGACCCTGCAGCACTTTGTGATTGCGCTTGAAATGGAATCTGCTGATCCTTTTCAACCCTCAGTCTTTTCTGTGCTCCAGTAGCACACTGGGATGCCTACGGGCTAGGCAGTTCTCGCTGCATCTTATGGTCTCAGAATAAGCTTACCGTAACTAACTTAGTTTTTCTCAATTTCAGCCATGAATGTCGATGATATTGACACGTACCCAGTTGGTGCTGTTGTCAATTTCCAACGTTCAAACGGCAGTATTGTGTATGCCAGGATTCTGGCCCCTCAGAGCGTGGTGCCAACTACCGGACCACCACATGCGATATTGTACTCTCCTCGCGATGTTCTCGAGGCAAAGTGTCTCTGTTTTTTCTGCAGAGCTTTTTCTGCAGGGCGTGTTTTCCTCAAAACGTGCCCTGCCTGAAGTTGCCCTGCAGCCCACCTTTTGCCAATGCATTGTCTTATCCAGCTCAGGCAGCCATGAAGCCCCGTGCAGTCCTGGAGATAAATGTATCCCAAAAGCTGAAATTTGTGTATCTGTAACTCTTGGGTGTGTGTATCATGTGTGTATCCCAACTTTCAAGAGTGTGTATCACATGTGTGTCCCACCCTTTTCTCATTCTGGCGTGCGCTTTTTGCGCTCTTTTCTAGACATCATTTTAAGCCAAGAAAGCTTTGCTGCACAGATTTACAAACTGGTAGCTGTAGCTCAGTTGGTGAGGCACTGCTGTGCTGAGACGGTTGAGCGTTACTTCAATTCCTGGCATGCACACATGTCAATTGTGCTATGTTCCACATGTGTGTCCAACCCTTTTCTCTTTTTGTCTCCTGTGGGGGATGGCCAAGATCTCGTTTCTCTGTTCATGGATTTCATGTATCACATGTGTATCCCAGGCATCTGAAGTTTGTATCGTGTGTGTATCCCCCGAAAAAAAGTGTGTATCTTGCGCTAGCGGTGATACGCACTATCCCCAGGACTGGCCCCGTGCCGCCCCGGCTTCTGGTGGGTGCCCTCCCCTGTGGAGAATATGAAACCCGGTCCCATCCCGGTGACTTTCAGTCAGAGCCCACGTGGTTTGCAAGTTTTTGTGCGTGGCTAATGCTTGTTGTGTTTGCATGCTTGGTGGTTCTTTTGAATTTCAGTTTGGTTGCACTTGTGGGGAGTCCATTTGGGAGTCCGAGGGAGCCCATTTGGGGAGCCGATACACACATCAGAAATGTCGATTGGTGATCACCTGCAGGTTCGTCAGAGAGGGTGCTGGAAGGACGGCGCCATGTGTGATGTAATCAAGTTTCGTCAGGGCATAGGTGGAGAAGGCGCGGATCCTACGCACGGGCTTCGTGTGATCCTCTGTGGCTAACTGAGACCCAGTATGACGGAATACGGGGACAACGTTCGCCAATGTTTGTCGGATTGGGAGTTGGAGGAGCGTCAATGGGGGACCATCAATCTTTGTCAAGCATAGCTGGAACACGAAGCAGAATGTGACCGGAAACTGCATTGCGCTGCGCTGCGCTGCACTGCACTGCTACCTTGGTGGGTTGTGTGTGGGTAAGGATTCCCAAATCACCTCATTGGTATTGCATAGCATCCATGAATTTGCAGGGACTCACCAGTTTTGCTTGACCCTGTGCCCCCTGCTGACAACAATTGCAAATGGATGCAAACGCATTTGGCATTTACAGCGTAAATTCAACACTACCCAAAACGAAAGCAATGGCAGCAATGCAGCTGGTGCACTGTAGATGCCGACACATCGAAAAAATTTTGGTGTCTGTTTTGAATCATCATGGAACAGGCACTCATGAGCCTGACTCGGGCTATACAAATATTTCTTGTCCAGAAGACACATATGGCACTGGGAAGTACCAATGCGCGTTTCTTTTGGCATCCCTTTCTGAAGGAGACGGACCAGGAGCTGCACCTAAGGGCCAGGGGGAGTGTGCGGTGGCGCAGGTAACTGCAGAGAGCATGCAATGCACAGGGCGCAGCCTCCCGTCATCACCACATGACATGTTGTGATTTCATCCCCCCCCCCCACTTGGTCGGACTCTGGGAGGGAGAACATAACCCGGCCACAAAACCAATTAAGCCGATTCCTTGGTTCAATTGTTTTACCACGTTCACTCATTTTTGTCATACATTTTTGGCCGGTTTGCAGCCATCTTCATTTGAATGGCCATTATACCCGCCCCATGATCGGCCCAACACGAAACTGCGCGCCATGATCCAGGTACCTACAATGAGCAGGGGAAAATCAATTACATTGAAATGATATTTTTCTGGATCAATGTTGAACTATCAGTTTCGACCCAACAGCGAACCTTCCTAAAAGGATCTCAAACATTGGCTCCAACCCTCAACGTCCACGTTCCGTGTCCGTTGAAAATGCGGAGTGGCAGAATTCGTTTTCATCTGAAATTTGGCTGTCCACTCTGTAGCATACGCGGATACAATGCTATTTACACCAGGCGCCAATGCACAGGGCTGAGCAGCAGCTGCAGCCTGTTTGATTGTGGTGAAACCGGTAAAGCCTCGGGCACCAAGTCTCCAGAGTTTGCAGCACAAAGACTGCGCTTAATGGGCAGAACTGACGCCTTGGTCCAAGGAACACAGACCCTTTGCAGCAGACAGTATGACCCCGTGGCGTCATTTCATCTGCCTAGTCTTTTTCCCCTGCGATGGATGATGCACTGCCGCCCCCTTCCAATCCTACGGCAGCCTTTGAGACTTCTGCCGGATCCTTCATGGTGGAGATCTTCCTGGACTGGATGCCCTTGACTCCCAGCAACTTCATCCAGTTGGCAAAGACAGGCTTTTAAGACGGTCTGCAGTTCCACCGCGTCATCCTCGATCTCGTGGCTCAGTTTGAATGCCCCCTTTCCCGCAATGCCAAGAAGCTGAAGAAGGCCGGCACCAGTGGCCCTGAGGGGGGCTCACAGTTCCCCAATCTGGCCACAAAGGAGATCATGCACCTACTGAACCAATATATTGGTGTGTGCTCTGTAATTCTTTTATGATGCTGGTGCATGTGTCCCCCCCCCCTCGGTCGACATAGGTTGCCGTGCATCCCAACCTATGTCATTTTCACGCTTGAAAAGACAAGGTACTCCTGGGAATATTACCAATGGTTGCACATGAGCCCCACCAGCAAGCCCCATGAGGTAGATGTGCTGCTGAGTTGCGGTGTGGAGAGAGTGTTCAACATCGGTTCATCTATTCTGCCCCATCATATCATGCCTGTTGGGATGTTTCTGCCCTCGTCTTGGTGTTCGTCTGGTTAGAGGTTTCTATTTTCTCTCAATAATGGCAAGCCCGATCACCGCATCATGTCCAGACTACAAATATTTGAAAAAAGACCCAAACCATCCCCACTGCTGCCTCTGCTACGTGGAGGTCTCCGAGATCCCCACGTCGTGGACGTGGCATGTCCAGGGGAAGCAGCATAAACCAAAGAACGAAAAGCTGAAGTTGGAGGAGGCGCCACCAAAGGGAGCAAGGAAGCGAAGACAGCGTAGTCCAAGTGTCAGCAGCAGAACAGGCAGCGAGGAAAGTGATAGCAGGCCATCATCACGCCAGAGAACAGACTTATCAGAGACAAGAAGCAGGAAATCTCAACGCCGCTCCAGATCGCCCTCATGCAGCCACCAACCAGACCATGGCAAAAGGATGAGCGTGCCCAGTATGTGTGCTGCCACGGGGCCAGAGCTTTTTTAGTGTGTGTCCTACCCTAGGGTGGGTCTGTGAGAATTTTAGGCTGGGTGGCTTCCAGGTTGGGTAGGCCATTGTGGAGGATTTTGCGTCGGCGCCTGGTCAAGGCATTTTGCCTTTGGTGAGGCGTTTTGTTTGTGGTAGTTGGGTGGGTGAATGTCCAATAGCATTTGTGGGTTTTGGGGTTTGCCAAACATCTGGGTGGGTTGGCACACAGTAATGAGCTTTGGACTTGGACAACCTTGCCAAGGCCCACCCGTCTGGTCGCCAACAGGGGATAGGGGTGGCCAAGCCGTAGGCCTGAACCATCCAAAATGGTTGCTTGCTGATGCCTCTTCTCGCTGGACATGAGTATGCATCTCAAGAACTCTGCTGTAGCCTGTGAGTAGTTGTTAACTGCTTTGTCCTTAGGCCCTATCCCTCGGAGCAGGAGGGACTCGTCAGAAGCACCAAGCAGTCGATGACAACGCTCACCATCTTCGGACTTGGACAACCTTGCCAATGCCAACCACGACGGGAGTGACGGAAGAGTTCGTGGTGCGGCAGCTACGCCGGCAGGACGAGGTGGCTCCGCGATACCGAGTGCGCCATGTACCAGAGAAGGAAGAGTACTTGAGCATCCGGTGGGATGCCCGGGGGAAAGCGAGTTCCGAGGTCTTACGAGAACGGCATTGCGGGAAAGTAGCCTGGTAGACGGCGCGGTGGAGATGTGGAGCGCGGCGCTGGGACCAGGATCCACCGTGAAGGATATGGCCTGGGTGTACCAAGAACAAGTGGCCTCAAAGGTGGCAGTGCAAGTGCAAGTGGTTCCGTCATCAGAGAGGGACGTGTACAAGATGGCGGCCGCGGCAGGCAGGATCTTCTCGCCGGACATGAGTATGCATCTCAAAATCTCTGCAGTAGTCTGTGAGTAGATGCAGATGCAGACGCAATGAAGTCCAGCGTCAGGAGTTCTGAATTTCGAAAAATTGAATGATTTTATTGAGCGGTGGTGTTGGTGATACATAGTCAGCTTCAGTTTTGGAGAACCCGTGGGGGTCACATGTGAATTATTGTGTGTGTGGCTCCCCCCACCCTCTGATCCCCCCCTCCCCCATGCGACTACCGGGCAGTTCCCTGCGCTCTGCCAAGTTGAATTTTGACCATGGAGGTAGGAGCACCCTGGGGCAATGCCTCCTTTCTACCAGTCGGAGCCGCCCTGTGTGCTGCCCAGCCCGCTGTTGGGTTTTCTTTTTGTCCTCCTAAGAGGTCTATATGTGCTTGTCCAGGTGCAGTCTGTGGACGGCTATACCCGAGCTGCCCTTTATTTCTTTCGCCTTGGCAGATGGAAGGGGTAAAGGGGAAAGGCTGCTGCGCCAAAAATTGCAGCCTGGGAACTGTGGGCCCCCTTTGATGTAGAGTCGGATGTCAGCAGTTCAATTCTGCCTGGGAACTCTGACATTCCTCTCCAGGCAGGTGCCCGTCTTATACTTTGCATGTATTTGCACTCTGAATCAGCAAGGAATGCTGTTTTTTACGCCTGTGTTTGATTTCTGGAAGTGCAGATGCCTGAGCTCTCCAGGCAGGTGCCCTTCTTATACTTTGCATGTATTTTCACTCTGAATCAGCAAGGAATGCTGTTTTTTACGCCTGTGTTTGATTTCTGGAAGTGCAGATGCCTGAGCTCTGTTTTCATTATGCACTTTGTGCGATGTTGAACCAGATGCTCAGATACTCAGAGTGGTGCGGCTTGTTGCGACTGTCCCTTGTTTTCATTACCATTGGTGGTTCCTTGGACTGAAACGTGTTTGCAGTTGTATTGCACCAGTGTGGACCGATGAAAATAACCAAGGTCCGAATGAAAATCACTGAGTCACAAAGCCAGGATCCGCGTTGGGAACCAATCGATACATTGTGCTTGCGAGCCTTATGTGGAACCACTAGCACCCCAGGGGTAACGCGGGGATGCACAGAGCAAAAAAAGACGCCTTATGTGGAAACACCATTCAGCACTTCACCAGCATGAAAATAGATGAAAACTCAATTCCACCAACCAAGAAGCTAGTTTGGAGCCTTCTGAAAGTGAGTTGCACCTACTACACCAGCTGGAACATTGTACAAAAGGTCAAATAAACGTTGCACCACCTTTTTGTGCAAAAATCACTTATGCTTGGTTTTTGTAAGTGAAATCAGCTTCCGTCTACTGACGCGTTCCCGTGGGGGGCCTGGCCACGGGACGCTGCGGGGGACACGCACAAGCAAGCAGGCAGGCAAAGCACTGCGCTCACAAGGGCATCCTCATGCTCGTGTCATGTGACAAAGCGTTTCAGGATCCTTGCCACTCTGAAACAAGGGAACGAAGGTATGTACAGCAACACATCAGGATATGTACACATGGGGTTAAGACTGGACTGGGGTAAGGGCATCACAAGACAATAGACACTCAGTCCCAACTCATATCCCAATCCCAGGTCCGACCCTCCCAGTGGCTGGCAGGGGCGGGGGCTCAAACACAACCCATGCCCTACTCAGTCCGGACCCTGAAACCCTGCCAATAGGGGAGGGTGTCCCGCCGAGCCACAGGCGAGTTCCTGGGAACCAAGGCGCTCCAAGGCCAACCAACAGTGGCTCCCCATGCTCTTTTGATGGCAGGTCCCAACTTTCCTTTTGAGCCAGAGATTAGGCCCTGCCATTATCCCCTAGGAGTTGGTAACTGAGAATGGGCTGTTTCAGCCCAAACTGACATTAGCTCGAAAAACTCCAAAATTGACCCCTCGTCCAGACCAGCCAGAGGTAGTGACGAGGCAACTGACCCTATGCCCTTCAAGTATGAACTCCCTAGAGCCCCCACTCAACCTGGCTCCCTCTGAGTTCCCAGCATCAGGGCGCCACGGTTTCGCCATGTGGGGTCATGATGCCAAAATCACCAAAATTGGCGTCATTCCCACGACTAACTCGCCCGGCCAGGTCAAGGCCAATGGCTCACAGGATAGGAGGCAGGACCTGGGACCTATATCTGAGTGCACGACTCAGCATTGGGTCCAGATTTTCCATGGACATAGACATATGGGGCCGCCAATTGACCACACGGGGGGTTGAAATTCGGGTCCCAAAAGGGGGTCATTTTGGCTGCTCAAAATGAGCCAAGATCGGGGGTGTCCTCAATGGTATATCTCCACGCCGCCTTGGAGATCGGATCCTCCATTCCATATGCCATCCACTGGGAGTCCAACGGAGACTCACATGTACTTGGCTCTCAAGGATCTCCATGGCCCTCGGCGTGGTGATGATCCAAACTGGGTCCACAAATGCCAAAATGGCACAATCGGTCGTCTCGGGCGACCGGCCAGGGTAGGAAACCTTGGCGATCTCGTCGCGCCAAGCCTTGACTCACGACCCTTGATATCCCCTTTGGTCCCATGCCTTCGGATTTGGCTTGCTGTCACACTGGCTGCTTACTGTTCACCGAGGGGATGACCACACGGACGGGGCAGAAAGCAACATGCGGTGCAAAGGGGGGGATCATGGATCGCACCAAAAGTTGAATTACTCCGGATGAGCCGGAGGAGCAAATACGAAACTCAATGGTGTTCAACCCTTGGTCATTTGCTACAATAATCGCCCCTCCTTTCTAGCTGGATCCCGTGCCCCATGGAGATATGGTAGTTCCAATATGGCATGCAATGGCAAAAACAGCGAAATTTGGCCAAAATGGCCCGCACTCATGATTCCATATCTCCATGGCCTCGGCGAGGATCCTTTCCACCAAAGATGCTATAGACACATGGGACTTAGATCCCAATATATGCCGCTTGCCAACCCTCATGGTCGCCTCTAGCTATTTTCCCCATTGGAGGGAAAGTGACACACAAATGGGCCAGAATGGCAACATACCCCAAATTGGGTGACTCACAACTCTCCCTTCGAGAGGAGAGGCCACATGGGGAAACACCCCATTCGATGCGGGTTTATGTGCCCTCTTCGAATCGCCCTTACCCTTGGTCGAGTGGCGCACCCAACATGGGGGGTGAGTTCAGGGGGAGAAGGAGTTTGTGGCCATACTGGGCAAAACGGCCAAAATTCACCCAAAAGTGGTCAATCGAAAAATCGTATCTCCGTATCACAAGAGAAAAGAGCCTCGGACTTTTGCATGGATGCAAACCGAAGCTTTGTTTCCCTTTTGCAACAAGGGTTGAGGTTCAAAGCATAATGGAAACATTTTTAACACCTCAATCCTTGAAGCACACTATTTATGGGAAAAAGTGCATATATCGGCGATATTGGTATGTACATATCTTAGGGTCATTGAGGAACAAAAATATGAGCAAACATTTTTGGAGTAGGCCCATAGTAGGTGCCTTCAAATATGCGCACTATGGTTAGATCTTCTCCGCCCACTCATGTCAGTAGTGCTTGCATATGAGCGTGTGTGCAAAGAGGCAGTATGGCACGCGTGCTCACAAGGCGACATTATATAAAATAGAAGACAAGGTTGTAAAAAATCAACCAAGCCGTCCACGGTGTCCTTCGTGGTCTCTACTTTACATATTACCTTGATTCGAGGCTCAACTCCCCATAGGCTTCGAGTACCAGCCTCAAGGGATTGGCCATTTTGGCCTAATTTTGGACCAAAACTTGCCCTTTTTCGAAAATAGAGTTTTGGTACGCATTGAATTGCGTGGAGCCATCGTTGAGTTGGCTCGAAAATCAAAAATGACCTAGGGCTTTTGGTCTGGTGAGCATTGTGTTCGGTTATTAACATTCATGCTCACAAGGCCACAAAGTTAGCGTTTGCGCACGCAAACAGCTTGGGTTTGCTAAACCCATAGGCTGCCTAAACCATCCCTATTGCCCTCTTCCCCATGCAAAGTGATATGCCCACATGAAAGGGGCATGAATGAAAGGCATAAGGGGGGGATGTAGGGTTCCGTCCGAACTAATGGTCCTTGAGAACCATGAGTTCGAGCGATCGACGGAAAAGCTTGCGCGCTGCTTTTCTCTCAGACGCAACGGCGAAAAATTCTGGTGAACACACCAGATGAAAGTACAAGAAAAACCCTCCAGATCCAGCCCTTAAGTTCCCGTGGAACCTCAAAGGTACTCGAGAAAAATCCATCACAAAACTCGCCACGGAGAAGCGACGAGAGCGCGCGAACAGGCGACAACAGGCGGCGATTTCACGACAATCAGAAATCGCGGTAGAAATGGGGTATTTCACCGATTTCTAACAGAAAATCGACCAGGACAGTAAAATTATCGTAATTCTACATCGATTTAATGGTTAGGGATCAGATTCCAGATCCCGCGGATTAGAGGACATGGATATCCCGCTGACAGCCGGTGTGAACGGCTTCCGCACGGGTGTGACGGCTCACAGGCCTCTGGGCCATGGGCCATAGGTTCTGGGTACTGCTTCACCCCCCTCCTTAGAGCAAACCCTGGGGGGGCTCGATAACACCCAAGCATGGCAGCGGGTACCCAAGACCATCCCCCGAAGGGGTAGGGGGGTGTCACATCCTCACTCCAGGCCGATTTGCGGGTTAGGTTGCCATACAAACCCACGGTAAGACAGGTATGATGCCGTACTTGTTAGTTACCGCAAGTATAGTATCAAGTATCAAGTCCCGTGTCCTGGCGGCGATGGTTCGACATCCAAAGGACCCGTCAACCCATACCAGGCGCACCGGGTGCCAGCTGCGACGGTCACCACCACTGTAATAGTGGCATACACGGCCAACATAGGTGTCACACGACGACCGAGGTGGTCCCACAGGTCGAAAGCGACCACAAAGATCCATTAGGCTACCCCAGGCTTCCCAAGGCCGCAGGCTGGGGGAGAGCCCCCACGGCTCATCCCTTGGGCGCACCATGTCCATATCCACGACGCGAGTCCAGAGTGGTAAAGCCGCCGAGCTCCTCCATAAGGGATCGGGCATCAATGCCGTCTTTTCCCTCGCCCCATTACCACGAAGGCCATGCATGGAGGGGTCCCCATGCAGTCTGGGCGGAGGCGTCCTCTCCTCAAACCATCAGTTTCCCAGGCAGACTGACAGAGGTCAGGACAGCGGAGGTCGCCACCCGACTGCAAGTGCGTCTGCGAGTCGATAGGCTCACACTGGGACTGACAGTGGCGGACCGCTGGGAGTGTAGTCAGGCAACTGGGCTTCCCGCCTGGCGCAATCAGGATCTCAGCACATCACAGCCACTGGGGCATACAGTATCACGGGCACTCAAACATGACAATCTGTACTCAGGTACTGGTCCGGGCTGGACCTTATGTAAGAAAATGTACACGGCGACTCAGGGCGCCATTCTATTCCGATTCGTGTCCCTTCGGGGGAAAAAACAGTCCATATCTCGGTGATGGGCTGACAACACGTAACATGCAGATGCACATATCCAGGGGGGCGGAAAAGTGAGCAAGAAACAGGTAAACAGGCGTGTAAACACACTCTTGATAGAGCGCCAAAACACGCCCTAGTCAGGATAAGGAATATGCAGGAGGGTGGACAGAAAGACGCCTGAGTTCAGGCCATATATAGTCTGCAGACACACGTAGACTGGTCTGGATCCCGCAAGTGCCATGGGACCAGACCACACACCCACGAATTGCTATGCCGATGACAGCGGCATCCGTTGCGCAACGTCGTATGCCATCCGCCCTGGTTTCCAACGAATTCAGCAGGGGGCTATGGCCGTCCAGGGGAGAGCTCAGAGCGGTGATCAGGCGCCTCTGGCTGCAATCGCCCGGGTGAGTGCTGCCAAGTCCGAGACATGGAGCTTGGTCTTGTGCTTGCGGATGTAGTCCATGAAGGGGGTGTTAATCCGCGGCACGAATGAGGACACGGGTTCCCAGGTGTCGTGGGACGGCCCATAGCCTCGCCAACGAACCTTGAACTCCAGGCCTCCGGGTGCCGAGGCGTTCGGAGGCTGGGCCAGGATCTTCTCGACGGTATAGTCGTCCTGCTCAGCATAGTCGTCGTCCGAATCAGCCTCATGTGCGGCATAGTCCAGGGACACATGTTGGCCACGGAGGTCGGGTTCCCGCACACGGAGCTGACTGTCTTGGCGCTCCTGGAACTGTCCGTGACCGACCTTGATGCGGTAGGTGTCCTCACCAATCCTGCGGACCACCTCTCCGGGTGTGAACCAGCTTTTGGTGCGGTCGTTGCCCATAGGGCGGGGTCTGATCACCCACACCGGGTCTCCCACCCTGAGTCTTTGCGCTGTTGAGCTCGGGGCGGACTTCTGACGCTCAGCATGCTCCTTCTCGAGCTGCTGGCGGATGTCCCGCGCCGTTGCCTCTTGCCGCGCGAAGAATTCCTTGGCGTCCATGGCCATACCATCACCAGACAAGGGAAGTCCCCAACCAAGGGGGTCCCTGCCGAGCAGAATCTGGTGAGGGGACAAACCACCCGGGGTGGGGGTGTCATGATGGGCCTTCAGAGCGGGCCACATCTCCTCAAACCAATTCCGACGTGGATTGGTGATGTGAATCTTGCGTAGCTTCTCGAACAGCTGCCTTCCAGCCACTTCAGCCCGGCCGTTGGACCGGCTGAGATAGGCGACGCTCTTGGCATGACGTATTCCCATGAGGGAACACATGGCCTTGAACCAGCCACCAGTAAACTGGGGCCCTCGGTCACTGCAAATGGTGCGGGGGATGTCAAAGACGGTCAGCCAATGACGAATCATCATGACTGCCACTTCCTTGGCAAGCAACCCCACACAGTCAAAGATCTCCTTGCCAATGTGAACTTCGGGCATGGACAAGACGTCCATGGCCACGCTCTCCATGGGCTGGTCAGGCACCGGAGTCCAGTGGGCTTCCCCCTTGACGTTCCGGTTGTCGGGATTGCAGGCCTGACAGACCAAGCAACCCTTTCTGACCTTCTTGATGGCGTTGTAAAGACTGATCTGGTCGGCTTCGAACCGGCGCTGCATATTCAGGGCTTGCTTCCTGACCCCTGGGTGCATCATCTGGTGGTGCCAAGCCTCACACAGCTCGAGCACTCGGGACTCTGGGACCAGCAGCTTACCATTCCGGTAGAGCTTGCCATCCTCCTCAGTCAGCCCCTTTGGCCACTTCTGCCCGTCATCAGGGTCGGTCACAGCCCTATATTCGGCCTCAAAGGCCTCAGACCTGGCGTAGTCGTTGGTCCAATCATCCTGGAGGCAAGATTCAGGGAAGAGGTGCTTGTCGGACTCAGCTCCCTCAGGGGCGAGTACTCTGACCGCTGTGCCCATCCTCTTTCCGAGGAGGGCATCCGCAGCCATGACGACGAAGCATTTAACACCCTCCTCCTCCATCAGGCGCTCCATTTCTATGATCCTCTTGGCCTCAGCGGTCTCAGTCTCATCGCCATGGGCAGAGACATCCGTCATGCCCTTGCTGGCGGGATAGGCCCACGTACTGAGACAGTCCGCCACGGTGTTGTCCTTGCCAGGAACATACACAACCGTGAGGTCGAACTTGGCCAAGGTCTCATGCCATCTTGCCCGTCTGGAGGCGGGACTGGAGGGGTTGTCCACGTGCTCTTTGTGCCACGACTGCAAACTCTGATGGTCGGTGCCGACGGTGACGGGATGGAGGGCTATGTACCCAGCCCATTTCCTGAGAGCCATGACGATGGCATATGCCTCCTTTTCTGGGGGCGTCCACGTCCGTCTCTGGCCTTCCGCCAGGACTCGGCTCCAGAAGGCCACCGGCACGTGCCTCCCATTGTCAAGCACTTGTTCCAACACAGCGCCAACGGCGTAGTCGGACGCGTCTGTGCACAGGACGAACCCTCGGTCAGGATCCACGAGGTGCAGACCCACTGCAGATAGCAGCACCTGCTTCATCCCCTCAAAGGCACGGTCGGACTCTTCATTCCAGACCAGAGCCTTCTTGGACCCCTTCTTGGTCTCCTCTCGGTTGCCCTTGAGCATGGTCGTCATGGGGGTTGCACACTCGGCATACATCTTGATATACCCCAAGTAGTAGTTGCAGAACGCCAAGTACGCCCGTAGCTCAGAGACCGTCTTGGGCTTTTCCCAGTGCTCAATCGCAGCCACCTTGCCAGGTATGGGCTTCCGCTGCCTGTTCCCAACTACGTGGCCAGCGAAGACCACCTCGCTTACGGCAATGGTGGCCTTGTCACTGCTGCCCGTGAGTTTGTGTCGAACCAGGAGGTCCAGCACTCTGGTGACGTCCCTCTCATGTGCCTCCAGGAGCTCCTCATAGCTCATACTGGGGTCCCCGGACGCGATGATCCCGTCGTCCACAAAGGGGTCCGCACAGTCACGCACCGGCTCAAGCAGGTTCGCCAGCATCCGCTGAAAAGCTGCATTGCCGTTGGTAACGCCCATGGGCATCATCTTCCACTGGAGGGGTCCAAGTGGGTCGCTCATTGCTGTGCAGGCACAGGACTGCTCGGCGAGAGGCATCTGATGATAACCGTGTTTCAGGTCAATCACCGTGAAGATCCTCCGCCGGTGTTGCTTTTGCAGCATGTCCTCAATGAGGGGCAGCGTATAGCTGTCATGCTGCGTTTGGGCGTTTAGACCGCGGTAGTCGACCACGAGCCGCCACTCTCCGGCCACCTTCTTGGGGACGACAAAGCACGGGGAGGCCCATTCGGAGTGGCACGGCTCAAGCCAGCCCCTCTCGATGAATTCACGGAGGATCTTCTCCATGGCCTGCTTTTTCTCGCCCCTCAGGGCGAACTCCTGGTGTCGGTACACATGTGGGTCCGACTTCAGTCGTATCTTGGCCTCGCCATACGGTCCAGGCACCAGTGGGGGAAACACAGGTTTTCCGCTGAGGAACGTATCCCCATACTTCTGCTTCAGCCTGGCCCTCAATGCCTGGATCTTGGGGCACTCATCGCACTCCGCCTCGGCCTTGCCGGGCACCTGAACCACTGAGCTTACTTGCGGGGTGTCACCGCATGGTTTTGGCTCTGGTGGTCATCCCAGGTGGCCCAAAGGGCCATCTCTGGTCTTGCCTCTGAACAAATCACCATAGGTGGGCGGGTTCCTGCCGATTGGCTCGTCCTGCCTGGACATGTGGTCCAGTACCCTCCTTACGAAGGTATTCCCATCATAGGAACCGGAGACGATGGATTCCACCTCCCACCAGGCTTTGTCCTGGCCTTTCCCCTCACGCTGGCTTCCCCAGTCGTGAAAGGGCTGATCCATATACCCCCGAACCAGGTCCAACTCCTCTTCGGTGAGGAGGTCCTCCGATTCTCCGATGTCAACAGGGGAAACCGCAAAGCATTGCCTCCAAGGCTCCGCTATGATACGGTTGACACACACGAAGTCCGTGGTGTCGGCCTGCTCGAGGCTCCCATCCACATAGTGGAATTCCGTTGGCGATCTCTGGGGTGGCATGGGCTGTCCCTTAGCGTCCTGATAGACACTCTCTCCAGCCGGTAGGACGACCTTGTTTAAGGTCATGTTGGTCAGTGAGACCACCCAATCTCGGGTGCTTTCCTCCTCGGTGCATCCCATAGGAACAACCAGCACTGCCTTGGAGCGGTCCTTGCGAATCTTCGCTACCGCCCTTGGAATGTCCCATCGGGGGCAATGGATCCACATCAAACCCTGATGCGGACCCCAGTGCTTCTTCCACGCGGAGTCCTGGGTGCTCCAGTACTTCTCGCAAACCCGAAGATGGGCGGAGGTTCCTGAAGAGAACGCATCCAGGTTAAGATCCGAAGCTCCCAGGTCCGCAACCACTCGACTCGCCACTTCCGGCATTACGCCGTACTCCTGGTTTGCTGGCCCAGCTGGCTCAGTCCCCAGCCCGGCTACTTCGAGCTGATTGCGCTCCGGGTGGATCCATCGGCACTCCACATGGTGCTCAGGTGACGAAAGCCACGAGAGCTGGTCGTCCTGGTACAGGGTCATTGAGGCCTGGGCTGGAAGAACGCCGGAGTCCGTCTCCATCATGAAGTCGTACCCAACGATCATGTCCCAGTCCATCTGGGCCTCGTAGAAGCAACCTTGCAGGAGGATTTCTTTGCCGTGTTCCGGGCGGCTCAGCTCACGGTGGTTCACGAACTGCAGCCCAATGGCCGCTTCCCTCGTGCCTCCCACCATGTACTGGCCTTTCGCCACCTTCAGCCTGACAGGCCTCCGACTGTCGGTCAAGCACTCTGGCGGAAGTAGGCCAGCCTTGACGAGGCTGACCTGAGCTCCCGTGTCTACCAACACGTCGAAGACCTTCTCCACTTCCCCGCATAGGGCACAGACCTTAAGATGCAACTGCCGCTCACGCCCAACACGGCACACGGCGTGCAACCTCAGGATCTCCGGCCGTTCCAGAAGCTCAATAAGCGACTGGTGCAGGTCGTGGACAATGGACTCTGGCTGCCCATCTGCAGCATCCAGCTGCGGTCCGGGTGATCCTCCGATATTCTCGGAGAGATCTTGAAGCACATCAAATACGTTCTTGGTCGCGAAGGACGGACGGGTGCCAGGGTTCGTGCCTTCACTTGCCCCCACCCTGCCACTGCGACTGTCTTTCGTCTCGGGTGCCGGACCGGGCCTCACGCCCGCGGCAATCCCTTTGTGCTCATTGTCTCCCGAATGGGATGGTGCGGCGCTTCCCGCAACACCATCCTGCGACCGCCCTAGCTGGGGCCCTTGGCTGCAGGGGCTCCGCTAAGGGGCGTCGCTTGTGGTAGTAGGGGTACTCTCCTCCGCATCAACCTCGTTGACACCCTTCTTCTTTCCCCCTTTCTTACCCTTCTTGTCCTTGTCCTTGTTCTTGTCATCCGACTTGGGAACCCAGGACCTCTTGATCTCCTGGATCTCCTTGGCCAACTTGGTCCCCACCGACATCAGCTTGGAGAGCTCGTCCTTGGTGACCTCCACCTTGGTCTTCCGGATACCCTCGGGTGCACAATTTTTCGACCTGTGCACCTTCTTGTAAGCCTCTGTGTCGGCCTTGTGTATGGGACATGTTCGGTGGTCATGGTTGAACCCTTTGTTCCTTCCATAACACAGGAAACAGCCCTGAGGGTGAGCTCGTATGAACTCCCCAAAGGACAGCGGAGGGTCGCCAATGCGGCGGCGCTCCTTCTTCTCCTTCTTCTTCCAACCCTTCTGCAGGGGCTTCAAGCTTCCCCGGTTGCTCCCCGTGTTCAGGTTGTCGGGCACGAAGGCACAAACGGCTGTCTCGGCGGGCTCACCGTCGTCGTCCTCATCGTCCAGGGCCTCACCGGCTTCGATTCCCGCTGGGTCCATGGCAGATTCCCCGCCCGACCCTTCACCAACATAGGTGACGTCACGGTCACCGGCCTTCAACCCGCGGGTGTGGTGGAGATTCTTGTACTCTTTGAGCACTTCCTCTCCGACCCAATCCAAGACCTCGTCGCAGGTCATCTGCGCCGGGATGGCCTGCAGACAGAGGGTCTGGCCGCCCACGTCACACTCGTCGAGGCGTAACATCGCGGTCTTCTCGAGATCGCCCGTGACGGTGATGAGCAGGGCGTTCCGCAGCTCTCGCCGCTTGACATCCCGCGCCACATGCTTATTTGTCCAAGCCAACACTTTTGGATGATACTCCTTGGGGAGCATCATCTTGAACGTGTGGTTGAACTTGGCTCTCTTGGCTTCCTCCTTGGGTGACTCTCTTGATCCATGTCTCCGGCAGCATGGAGAGCAGGCGAGCCTGCTCGTCACCCTCATTCCAGTCCTCCACGTTGCGGCGGAAGAGGGTGTATTGCCCCCGGAAGTCTCGCAAATCCCGTAGGCGGATCTCCCGACCATCATGCTGAAGCTTGATGGCCCTCCACCGCTTGGCAGCCACCTGCGGAGCGTCCACCCGCTCCTGCTCGTTGAGCCACTTCTTGGCTTCCTTGAGCGTCTTGATTTTCCCCTCCTTGGTCGGCACAAAGTATAGCTCTTGGAGCACCTCCGGCAAGCGCCACCTGAACCGTTTGAAGACATATTTCTCCGCCTCTGCGGATTCCATGTCTTCAGTGACGGTCATCCCCCAATCGTCCAGCTTCTCCAAGAAGCGGTCGAGGTTGAGGGGGTTGCCATCGTACGTGGGGGGCTTGATGTCCTTCAGGTCTTCCCACACGGCGGCATCCGCGGCCTTAGATACCATGAACGCCGGCCGCGAGGTTGACCGAGGTTCCTATCGGCGTCCCCCGCGGACTCCTTCGGCCGCCACTTCCATCTCCTCCACGGTATCCATGTGGCTACGCCGTGGCTCCTCCATGTACGCTGAACCTAGATGTTCACGCCGTACTCCTCCCATGTATGCCTCCTCATCACGGCGCCGGCGGCTGCGTTCAGCGGCCTCCCGTCGTACACCACGCGGCGGGGTAATGCCGAACTCCTCCAGGTCTTGCTCGCCTCCGCCGACATCCCACTCCGCGTCCCCTCCGGTACCTCATCTCTGAGTCTACCATAACGCCCGCCAGCCATTGGGATTGGCTCTTGGGCTGGTGCGGGGCGTTGGGGGCGTACCGGTGTCCACGGTGGAGCACGGCGGTTGTGGTACTCCGCACTGAGCCAGTCGTCACGCCAATCCTAACTGCCACTGCTGGGCGGCATACACTCGTTACGGCGGCCTGCGCTGTGATGAGAGGGGGCGCTGAGAGAGGGGGCACTGGCGCTGGGGTGACTCCTGGGGGCTCCGATGGGGGCGTGGGTCCTGCCTGGACCTGGTCCAGGTCCCCAGCTGTCGTCTGACGAGCCGGACTCCAGGGGTGAGTGGTCGCTGCCGACGCTCCCACGGCCTTCCAGCTCGTCCAACCTCTGCTGCAGGCCGTTGATGACCTTGTTCAGCAGCCTGGTCTCGCCCCTGGCGATGTCCAGCTCCCTCTGGGCAGCGGTGGCGACCTTCGCGATCCTGACCATCTCCGTCTTGGCGATGTCCAGCTCCTTCTGTGCGCCCGCGGCGACCCTGGCGATGCGGATCATCTCGCCTTTGCCCGTGTCTACCTCACGCTCGCAGGTCTGGACCCTCCTGCGGAGGTGGACGATCCACCGCCAAGTGGCCTCCGGATCACCCTCTTCTGATGGGCCGTCGGGGTCCCCAGGGGGTCCTCCAGGAGGGCCTCCGCCGGGTCCGCCCGGTCAAGGGGGTCCTCCCTCGCCCGGAGGTCCGCCTCCGGGGGGTCCACCTGGTGGGCGTCCTCCAGGGGGTCCTGATGGTCCTCCGCCAGGGGGTCCCGGTGGGCCTCCGCCGGGTCCCCTCGGTGGGTCCAAGGATGGGGGCTTCTCCGTGCAGACAAAGTCCATGTCATCATCCTCGTCCATGTCGCCCCACCTAGCCGTCTCGGTCTCGCACTCGGTGGACTCCGAGCTCCGGTAGGGAGGAGGGAGATTCTCACCCTCACCCTCCGGCTCCATGGGGACATCTCCGCCTCTTCCTCCAGCCATTCCTCGGCGATGTCGGCGATCTCGTCCGTCCCCGTCGCTGGCGGTGAAGAAGGGGTCGGAGTCGTGGGGGTGTCCCCTCGCTGGCCTCCGTGTCCTCTCGGGGGTCTTCCCCTTACCCCTCCTTTGTCGGTAGGCGGCAGGGCCACTGTCCCCACTGCTGCCCGTGTTGACCTCCTCCAGATCCAGCGTCATCTTGGCGGAGGCGTCTCTTTCGAAGACCTTTCGAAGGGTCTCCACTTTGGATCCTCCTGGGGGTGTCTCGCGCTGGAGCTTGGCCTCGGCCTCCTCCATTGCGGCGGCCGTGGCTGCGGCAGCTCGCCTTTTGGCCTCCTCCCGGGCACGGGCAGCCTCGGCTTCCCGAGCCCGCTGCAGCCGAGCCTTCTCCGCTTCCAACGCTGCCAGCTCTGCCTCCGTCTTGGCCCTCTCCTCAGCGACCTTCCGTCGCGCGGCCTCGATGGCGTCCTTCCTGGCGGCGTCCGCTTGGGCCTTGGCTGTCGCTTCAGCGTGAGCCCTTTCCTCCGCCTCTTTCCTTGCCCTCTCTTGGGCAAGCGCCTCTTCCAACGCTTTCACCTCGGCTTCCTTACGGGCAATGGCCTCCTGGGCCAGGCGGGCTTCCTGGGCGGCTGCCGCCACCTCACTCCTGACCCGGGCAGTCGCTGCCTCCTGGGAGGCTGCAGCCGTGAGCCTGGCCGCAATGGCCGCCACGGTCGAGGCGTGGAAGGCCATGTATCTGCCCCAATCTGCAGCCTCCTCCTGGGCAATGCCGACGGCGCCCTCCACGGCAGCGTTCTGCTGCGTGGCCCATTGCCGGGCAACCCGAAGGTTGCAGGGCACCCGACAGGCGCGCTCGCAGGCGCGGGCCACGTCCCTTTGGTCGGGAGCGACGCTGCTGCTGGAGCTGGCCTGGTCGCTGACATCCTCCCCCGGTGGGCCGACTCCACGTCGCTGCTGGGGCCTGAGTTCCTCAGGTGCAGCGGACGTGGCTTGGCCTTGGCCTTCTTGGCGACTTCGAAGAAGTCGCCAAGGGTGGTGTGGCCGGGGTGGTGACCGCCACTGGCCCGTTGGGGGCTGGGGGCTGGGGTTCCGCCCTGGGTCTCGTACTCCGCGGCTTGGGTGGCTTCGGCGGCCAGGGATTCCTGGTACTCCCGCCATTTCTTGTCCCGCTTCTTGTCCCCGGCGGATCGCTTCTCCTTCCCAGGAGACGCGCTGCTGCTGCTGCCCTGCTGCGTACGCCCGTTCCCCCGTTCTGGGAACTTCTTTTCGATCATGTCCCTTATAGAGACGTTGATCGTGGCGCCCGACGGGTACTCAATGGGGTTCTCGTCCTCATCAATTCCGTCGGGGCGCAGCCCTTCGCCGGGCCTGTCCGGGCGGGTCCAGACCCTCCAGCGCTTGTGGCGGAAGCGGTAGGTGTATCCTTCCACCCGCAGCCAGTCTTCCACTGCCTGCGGGCGGTCGTCGCCCATGTCCTCGCGGAGCTCGAAGCTCCCGGGCATGCCGCCTTCGCACTGGGGATTGCTGTGGCGGTAGTGCTGCCCCCACACCAACCCACGCAGTAGGCGCACCGCATGGGGGTGGGGCAGCCGCCTATGTCTTGCCCGCCTCCTGCCAGTTCACCATCGGCGCTCGTTCCCCTCGATGGACTAGTCCTGGGGGTGGCTGTTGAAGCGGTTGTTAGGGTCCACTCTATCTACAGGGCTGGGACCCAGACGCCCGATGGTGGTTGTGGAGGTGGGTGATGCAGCTGGGACTGCGGCCGGTACTGGTCGGCCGAAGCAACTCGCTGATGTTGGATTTCCGGTCGCTACACCTCCTTCACGGACTCGGCGCTGTTGCTGACGCTCGGGGCGATGCTCCGGGCGGCGCTGCGAAGCCCGTGGTGCTCGGGGTTCAGGTCACCCAGAGTGGTACGCGAGGGATGGGTAACCCCGCGGCGGTGAAACGCTTTTGACGCGTTCCCGTGGGGGGCCTGGCCACGGGACGCTGCGGCGACACGCACAAGCAAGCAGGCAGGCAAAGCACTGCGCTCACAAGGGCATCCTCATGCTCGTGTCATGTGACAAAGCGTTTCAGGATCCCTGCCACTCTGAAACAGGGGAACAAAAGTATGTACAGCAACACATCAGGATATGTACACATGGGGTGAAGACTGGACTGGGGTAAGGGCATCACAGGAAAATAGACACTCAGTCCCAACTCATATCCCAATCCCAGGTCCGACCCTCCAGTGGCTGGCAGGGGCGGGGGCACAAACACAACCCATGCCCTACTCAGTCCGGACCCTGAAACCCTGCCAATAGGGGAGGGTGTCCCGCCCAGCCACAGGCAAGTTCCTGGGAACCAAGGCGCTCCAAGGCCAACCAACAGTGGCTCCCCATGCTCTTTTGATGGCAGGTCCCAACTTTCCTTTTGAGCCAGAGATTAGGCCCTGCCATTATCCCCTAGGAGTTGGTAACTGAGAATGGGCTGATTCAGCCCAAACTGACATTAGCTCAAAAAACTCCAAAATTGACCCCTCGTCCGGACCAGCCAGAGGTAGGGACGAGGCAACTGACCCTATGCCCTTCAAGTAAGAACTCTCTAGAGCCCTCACTCAACCTGGCTCCCTCTGAGTATTTTTTTTCGGATTGTTTTGGCTGAGGAGGACCCTACCTAGGGTCGAAACGCGTACTTGACATTGGAAGACAGTGGACTTTGTTTGACATTCATTGTTGTGAGTGTTGCCGGGTGCATTTGTCTTGGAACTTGACACAAGTGGGATTTGGACAATTTTAGCCGAGGGTTGCTATATCCGTCGACGACTTTTATCTTTGGGGGTTTCGCCATGTGGGGTCATGATGCCAAAATCACCAAAATGGGCATCATTCGTACGCGTGACTCGCCCAGCCAGGTCAAGGCCAATGGCTCACAGGATAGGACACAGGACCTGGGACCTATATCTGAGTGCATGATTTGAAATTAGGTCCGGACTCCACATGAGCATAGAGATATGGGGCAGGCAATTGACCACACGGGGGGTTGAAATTGGGGTCCCAAAAGGGGGTCATTTTGGCTGCTCAAAATGAGCCAAGATCGGGGGTGTCCTCAATGGTATATCTCCACGCCGGCTTGGAGATCGGATCCGCCATTCCATATGCAATCCACTGGGAGTCCAACGGAGACTCACATGTACTTGGCTCTCAAGGATCTCCATGGCCCTCGGCGTGGTGATGATCCAAACTGGGTCCACAAATGCCAAAATGGCACAATTGGTCGTCCCAGGCGACCGACCAGGGTAGGAAACCTTGGCGATCTCGTCGCGCCAAGCCTTGACTCACGACCCTTGATATCCCCTTTTGTCCCATGCCTTGGGATTTGGCTCGCTGTCACACTGGCTGCTTACTGTTCACCGAGGGGATGACCACACGGACGGGGCAGAAAGCAACATGCGGTGCAAAGGGGGGGATCATGGATCGCACCAAAAGTTGAATAACTCCGGATAAGCCGGAGGAGCAAATAAGAAACTCAATGGTGTTCAACCCTTCGTCATATGCTACAAAATTCGCCCTTCCTTCCTGGCTGGATTCCATGCCGCATGGAGATATGGTAGTTCCAATATGGCATGCAACGGCAAAAAAAGCGAAATTTGGCCAAAATGGCCCGCACTCATGATTCCATATCTCCATGGCCTCGGCGAGGATCCTTTCAACCAAAGATGCCATAGACACATGGGACTTAGATCCCAATATATGCCGCTTGCCAACCTTCATGGTCGCCTCTAGCTATTTTCCCCATTGGAGGGAAAGTGACACACAAATGGGCCAGAATGGCAACATACCCCAAATTGGGTGACTCACAACTCTCCCTTCGAGAGGAGAGGCCACATGGGGAAACACCCCATTCGATGCGAGTTTATGTGCCCTCTCCGAATCGCCCTTACCCTTGGTCGAGTGGCGCACGCAACCTCGGGGGTGGGTTCAGGGGGAGAAGGGGTTTGTGGCCATTCTGGGCAAAACGGCCCAAATTCACCCAAAAGTGGTCACTCGAAAAATTGTATCTCCGTATCACAAGAGAAAGGAGCCTCGGGCTTTTGCATGGATGCAAACCGAAGCTTTGTTTCCCCCTTGCAACAAGGGTTGAGGTTCCAAGCATAATGGAAACATTTTTAACACCTCAATCCTTGAAGCACACTATTTATGGGAAAAAGTGCATATATCGGCGATATTGGTATGTACATATCTTTGGGTCATTGGGGAACAAAAATATGAGCAAACATTTTTGGAGTAGGCCCATAGTAGGTGCCTCCAAATATGCCCACTATGGTTGAGTCGTCTCCGCCCACTCATGTCATTAGTGCTTGCATATGAGCGTGTGTGCAAAGAGGCAGTATGGCACGCGTGCTCACAAGGCGACATTATATGAAATAGAAGACAAGGTTGTAAAAAATCAACCAAGCCGTCCACGATGTCCTTCTCGGTCTCTACTTCACATATTGCCTTGGTTCGAGGCTCAACTCCCCAGAGGCTTCGAGGCTCGTACGAGTACGAGCCTCAAGGGATTGGCCATTTTGGCCTAATTTTCGACCAAAACTTGCCCTTTTTGGAAAATAGAGTTTTGGTACGCATTGAATTGCGTGGAGCCATCGTTGAGGTGGCTCGAAAATCAAAAATGACCTAGGGCTTTTGGTCTTGTGAGCATTGTGTTTGGTTTTTAACATTCATGCTCACAAGGCCACAAAGTTAGCGTTTGCGCATGCAAACGACTTGGGTTTGCGAAACCCATAGGCTGCCTAAAACATCCCTATTGCCCTCTTCCCCATGCAAAGTGATATGCCCACATGAAAGGGGCATGAATTAAAGGCAAAGGGGAGGGATGTAGGGTTCCGTCCGAACTCATGGTCCTTGAGAACTGAAGCTGGTTCGGACCCCCGTGGCCATCTTTGGGTCACTTGGGGTGTGTATCTATGTGCCGGCAAGCCGCGATTGGCTGATACCATACTCCCCCATCCACCTGACCTAACCTGATGTGATAGTGTGATAGGCTATGAGCGGCCATATTCAACACCGAGGCGCCGCCGGCTGAGATTTATATATCAAAATATCAGGAATCAACAGGGTTTTTTTATCATAATGTTTCCGTAATTTTTCAGCTGTTTGTTCTGATTGTCAATGTATTGGCGACTGTCAGTTGGCTCGCGATTTTGCGGTAACCGATTGGTTTACTGTTATTTCCAGATATTTTAGCGGAAACCCCCGATGAAGGGTTAAATTTCATCAGAAAAGGGTTCGTTGCTTCCGCAATTTTCATGTTATACATTCGCAAAATTAATGCGATTTTCGATATCGAGGTCGCCGCACTGGATATGATGAATTTCGAGTCGTCCTACATTTTTCCCCGATCACGAATCAACCTTCCTTTTGTTGTCTCCTTCATTTTTCTTGGAGATATAGGCGAAACAAAATTGATTCGTGAGGCCACTTTGAAAAGTCATATCTCTGGCTCACTGCGAGGAGTTACAATTTTGAGATATGGGCTGGAATTGCCTTGGTCTCAACTTAATTTAGAAAGCGTCAAATGCCTTTGATGTGTACATATGCCCGGTGTAGCAAGGGATAATGGTCAAGAGGGTAGAAAATGATTTATAACTCTTGCACCATGCAACCGAATATTTTAATGCGACTTTTGAGTGTACCGCATGAGTGTTGGTGTTGCATAGAAACTTTCCTTTGGTTCCTACGGTTTTTTAACGTGAAGTTATGTCCATGGAGGGGCATGACATACCACGGTGGGAGCCACTTTTAAGGGTATGTGTTTTATGGATGGTATGTGCTTCGCTATGCTCACGCCCATGTTATATATCTCCGTTTGCAGGAAGATATGTGGAGTCATACGTGGCAAGGGCTTTGCCCATGTCCCAATGGTGAGCTCCATAGCGCTAGACTAAGTATACCGCTCATATAGTGCATGGGGGAAGGATTACGGAGCGACCCACAACCGCCACTATCAATTTTCTCATTTTCATGGTGCGTGTCGTGAGGAGGTTCGAAGGTGTCCCTATGCGTCCATGTGGGGATCCAAGTGGGGGGATTGTTCGCAAATGGTCCCAAGCAATTGTGTTTTGAATCATATGTTGATACCATGGATGAGTGAAGTTATATACTATTTTGATTACTTTAAAATTGGCAATATTTGCATGTTTTTGACCTCATTTTATGCTCAATTTTGTTTTTTATATGCTCAACTGGTCGGCTAACAGTAAAGTGCCTAGAGACCCGTGAACTATGGTATGTTGCTTATATGTTGGCATATGCTTCGGTGTTGCACCTCACCATATGCCGATTCACGTGGTCACTTTGGCCTGGCACACGAGGCCTCACAAACTTAGGTCTCCAATTCGTGAGTTGACTTGTGAAGCATGGCATGTGTATATCCGGAGGGGTTTGGAGGCCAATGTTGTGATATTCTTGGGCATGGACCTTTGGTCTATATCACCCTTGTATATTATTTTCCGGTTTGACACATGCATGGAGCATTTGAACATTCCCCGTATGCATTTTTGAGTATATAATTAAGTTTTGGGCACTATGGTGTGATTTGCCTAATTTTGCTATGTTGTGAGGTCATCTTCATGGGGCAATTCTCCAAGCCCAACCGACTCCAAGTCCAACCAAGGTTATGTCAGGGTAGGGCATGGTCCTGAGTGTCACTCTAGGCCATGACACGCCACCTCCCCTATTGGGCTAGGATTTAGAGGCTTGGCAGGGAACACACTTTTGGGGTTTGTGTAGTGACTTTTGGCACATGGCATTTAGTCATCTTATTTGACCGGGTTCAGGGCAAGATGTTGGTGAGTCAAGGGAAGGTCCTGAGTCCAGGGAATGAGGGGTCTATGGCTGTGACTGTGTATGTTTCCATCTTTCCCCAACCTTGCTTGATTTGTGTTCATATGCCAATTTCAGGGCTTTTTCCATTATTCTATTCATGCAATTCTATGTACATGCCCAACGCCCGTGTCTCCGTGTGCACCGTGAGACGACCGGCGTGTTGAAAGGAGTTGTTGAGTGTCAACGCGGGACCTGAAACACCCTTGGAGGCCCTCAGTGTCGATTATTTGGATTTGAGCTATTGTACTTGGGAGTTGGTTATTGCAAGGGATCAGGATTTGTGTGAAGGAGCCATATTTTACTATTTTTTGTGGGAAATTGTGCAGGATAAGGCAAGATCATGCAGAACCTGGTGAGAAGCAAGACCATAGGAGTGACAGGAAATGGTGGAAGGGGTACAGCAGGGGCCGGTCCTGGTAGGAACCTTCTTTATGGTAGCAGAGGAGTACCTGCCCCCTACCGCCGCACCGGGGACTTGGGCCCTCATGAGCCCTGCCCAAGGAAGCCCTGGGTGCAGATCGTGGAGTCCGTCGAGTCGACGCCGGACTTGGAAGCCCGAGAAGAGCAAAGATGCTCAAGACGGAGAGCCCTTGCAGGACATGGGCTAGACATGGAGGACCTGGCCTCCATGTGTGAAAGGCAATGCCGCAAGGCTTGCAATCTCCGCTCCGCTGCGGAGGAGTTGGAGGAGACTGGCAGCAACGGCAGGGCCCGGCGTTACCGGAAGCGCGGGTCCCAAAACCCGCGGGGGAGGCCAGAGCGATGGAGACGGATCCCAGCCCGGTCAGGCTGTGGTCAGCTGCAAATTCCGAGGGGCATTCCGATGGCTATCGGACCGCTTTCCCTTCGGAGTCGGAGGAGATGGCCAGACCGCCTACAAGGGCGCACACGGCCCCTGAACCCAGCCTGGAGCATGACGCGGAGGCGTTGGAGAGGCCTACCAGAGCCAGAACGGCCCTTCTGGCCCGGCACACGGAGCCAAAGCGGGATGACATGGGCGACACACCCATGGCGGAGGAGTCCGAGGCGCCAGGAACCGTGGGATGTGCTGGATCAGGTGGAGGCCACGTTGAGTGCCAATGCGAGCACGTATCCTTCCTCATCAGCAAGTACCCAAAGATGGGGATGGATGCCATCGTGCAGCACCTCGACCGCCTGGACAACCAGAAGGACGGCCTAGAGGAGGACATCGCTGGGATCCTGGATGACCAGTCGGAAGCGGAGAGAGACATGGCGGAGCTGCGAGCGGAGCAGGACCGGTACCGGGAGAAGCTGGAGATGGCCCTGCAGAAGCAGCAGCGAGTGGTGGACAGCCTCCTCCACCTGGTGGAGGACATGTCGGGACGCGTGAAAAGGCTAGAGGAGTTACAACCCCTCGCCTCGGGTCCGGAGCTCCCGACAGGGCCGGCAACGGCAGAGCTGGTGGAGCGGGTTAAGACCCTCAGGAGCGCCATGGAGAAACCCATGGGCGGCCCTGCAGAGGCACCTTACGCGCCTCCGCGTGTTGACCCGGGTGCGCTGCCGATTGTTCCCATGTTCAGCGAATCCATAATGCTCGGGGAGCATACGGCACCAGCTGGGTCCATGCGGGAAGAGCACGCAACCACGGACCCGAGGAGCCTGACGGTACAGATGTCCCATGCCGCCCAGGATCCACCGACCGCTATGACTGCCCATGCAGTTTATGCGGAAGAGGAGATCTCAACCATGCAGGGGCGAACCATGGGAAGGGCCGACGGACATGGTCGAGGTCATCCAGGCGGAAACCTGTGGGTGAAGGACCCCACTACGGGGATATGGACAGCCGCTGGAGCAGGTCCTTCCCGCATCCCAAACCCCATGGGTTCAGGCCCAACTGGACCGCACTCCATGGAGGAGAGGGATGTACGGGGAGTGTACTCACACCCCCCGGCCACAGGTGGTATCCGTCTCGGTGGAGTGGTGGCTGCAGACGTCGGAGACGCGTTCAGGATTGACAACCTCAGGGGAATCAAAATCCCCTACTACGATGGCAACCCCTCCAACCTGGATGACTTCATCCTGGATTGGGAGGACTTCGCCGAGGAGGTCGTCGGCGAGATGAAGGGAGTGCCAAGGGACAAGTGGGTATGTCGGACATTCCCACACAGGCTGGCGCAGGATCTGAAGGAGGAGCTCAGGGATCAGATCCGCGAGGGATTGATCCAGACGGAGCAGGCCTGCCTCCAGTAGCTGGAGGACGAGGAGCGAGTGGACGCCCCCAACCAGAAGTTGGAGGATTTGTGGTCCATTCCGCTGCCGCTGGAGCGCGGTGAGCTGCGGGTCCGGGAATGGAATCGGTACATCCGCAAGTACCGAAGAACCCTCAAGCTGGTGGAGGACTGGAACGAGTCCAGCGAGATCCGGCACCTGCTTAAGGACGTCCTCCCCGGTCACTGGAAGAAGCGAGTGGAGGACGAGGAGAAGAAGAGAGCAAAGAAGCGCGTGGCCGTACGGATCATGGCATCGGAGGACACCCACGCCAGAATAATGGAGTTTTTCCGGCGAAACCTCGGCGAGCCCAGCCGAATGTTGGGGTTTAGGAACGCCGTCTACGTGGAGGTATTCGGCGACACCATGGGGCAAAGGCTGATGCGCCTCAACAACGTGGAGTGGAGGCGCGCAGAGCCGCTGAGGATGCAGGTCATCCTCGCCCGCATGAGCCTGGACGAGATCGTGAAGTAGATCACGGTGGAGCTGAAGCTCAACGCCAAGAACGAGGCCCCCGTGCAGGACCGACAGGGCCATGGACATCGAGGTCATCGGGAAGATCGCCAACACCGAGAAGTCAAGGAAGACACAGTCGGCACCGCGGAGGAAGGGAGTGGAAGCTGCCAAGATCTCTGGATCGCGACCATACGAGTGGATCATGAAGAAGCCCACTTCTTCGCGTTCGTAGCGCACAATATGAAGGAGCATGGACAGGACAGGTCCAGGTGGAACCGCCTGGACCCAAGGACCAAGATCCGCAAGGAACCGCGGAGGGTTGGGAACCCGCCGCTCTCGTTCCGCAGGTACAGATCGCAGCACGACGGTTGCTGGGTCTGCTACGGCAAGGGGAACAACCGCGCACATGACCACCGGCATTGCAAGGTATATGAGGATGACAAGAAGACCTACTTCGCCGCCCATCCCGACAAGAAGCCCAAGGAGCAACGAATTGCCGATTGGAAGGCAAAGGGCGGGGACGGTGGAAAAGGCCAAGAAAAGGCCCAAGGGAAAGGCGGAGGAAAAGGGTATGGTGGAGGACCCGGCCCAGACCGACGCGTGAGGTCGATCGAGGAGGTAGCTGAGGACATGATGAGGACGTTGGAGAAACTCAAGGCCCAGCAACGTGGGGGACAAAGTCTGAGCGGATCGCAGCAGGAGGGAGCTGCGGCAGGCCACGTCTAGAGGAGCCCCCACGGGAGTGGGAACCCGGAGGTCTCTCTTCCGAAAATCAGTGGAATCCTAGAGAAGGCAAAGGCACATCGGGTGCCGAAGAAGGCTCGAGAAGAGCCAAAACCACTGAGTTTCGTCACTCCCAACCCCTGGAGCGCCCTGCCAAGGGAAGTAGATGTGGGCAAGGGACGTGGCAAGAAAGAAGGAGCGACCACGGAGAGCCCCGTGGACGGGCAGGACCAGCCCAGGATCTACACCATCCGTGACCATATCCTCGAAGTCCTGATGCACCCGGATGTGCTAGAGTTGCAGTTGCACTTGAAGGTGCGTGTACGGTGCAGACAAGAGGAGTTGGTGGTGGATGTTTGGATGGATACGGGTGCCCAGGTGAGCCTGGTGCGGAGAGGGTTGTTCAAGGAGGAATCCCTGCAGCCCAGCCGTAGACCGGTATGCCTGAAGGTGGCCAATGGAGAGATTATGGGCGGTGGCACCCATGAGGCCACTATTAGTATGGAATTCTGGGAGCATGAGCGCTTGAACCGCCCTGATTTGGCGAAGAGAAGCACTCTATCCGGGTACTTCTATCTGGCCGACAGTACAGATTGGGATATGATCATGGGGTATGACTTCATGGTGGGAAACGCCATTGGAGCCCTTCCCCATCGTGCAACGCTGGTCCGGGAGGATAATGAATGCCTTACATGGCTGTCCACGGACTATGCATGCGGATCATCCAAATGGATTGCTGAGGAGGAGGATCGGATCGTCCAAGCGGTGCAAGCTGTGGGTGCCAAGTCCAGAGGAGACCGCGGAGTTCAGCTCACGGAGTATGGAATGGCGCCGCAGGTGTATGCCAGGATGATTCAGACACTGGGAGCCGAAGCGCCCGAGACGGACGTCTTCGCTTCCCGGGAAGCCCCACTTTTGACGAAGTGTAGGAGGCATTGGCATCGAGGAGACTCAGCCTGGCACAGGCATTGGGGTTTGAAGGAGTGGGGGCCCATGTATTGGCATGGCTCCCTGGAAAATACCAGACGTACGGTGGAGAAGATCGTCGCGGATAGGGGGAAGGGGATCCTGGTCATAACCGGCATAGGATCCACCCCATGTCTGCTGGAAGGTCTCAAGTCGACACTGGATTCCATCACTTTGAACGAGATGTCATTCAGGCCAGAGGAGGAGTTGTTCATCGACGCCAAGGGTTTATCAATGCCCTCCCCGGGTCAAGCGTGGGGTACCAAGGCTTTCCTGGTGGATGGGGCGCAAGCCCAGCCCATGGGTGATGAAGCATTCATCCGTAGGGTTGAGGCGGTGCCCATGCGGGTCATGTTTGAGCCCAAGGAGGGGACGGATCAGCCAATGGATGGCATTGACGTCCTGTCCCACGCCGGGATCGACCACGTCGTCAACTACATGCGGATGGGGATGCACGACCGTGTGGCAGCCAAGAAGGGGCGGGCCATGGTCACATCTCCGCATTGGTGGGATGACAAGATGTTGGTCACCGGCAAGTACGAGAAGGATGAGTTCGTGGCGAGGGTCATGGATCACATCGCGGACCAATACGATGGTCCGGTTGGGTCGGACCCGCCGACGTGGGATTTTCCAAGAATGGGGGCCGGTAGCGACAAGAACCAGGCCGATGCTGCAAATTTCCGAAGATTATCGGTGGGAAGCGCGCCCCACGACGATGAAGACGGCATATCGGACGAGGAGAAGTCGAACTCGGACCCGGAAGAGGCCTATACCGCAGTGTGTTCGGTTGTATCGATACGGAAGCAACCGGCTGAAGAGGCCCAGGAAAACCCGAAGGTCGCCGAGCTGAAGGAGAGGCTGATAAATGCCTATCCACGGCGATTCAGTGACATCGCCAACAAGAACCCTCCAGATCATGGGAGGTTTGGCACAGCGAGGATCAAGCTGAAGCTGAACCCCAAGATCTATCGTCATCGGGAGCATCAACTTCAGGGCGATCAGGCCGAGGCCATGAAGAAGTTGTTGGCCGAGTTCATTGAGCGGGGCTGGATCTAACCCTCCGACAGTGAGTGGGCCAGCCCGGCCTTTATCGTGCCCAAGAAAGAGAAGGGCGAGTGGAGGTTGGTGGTTGATTACAGGGGTTTGAACCAGCAAACTGAGCACGACTCGTACTCACTTCCCCTGATCGACACCATCCTCCAAAAACAACAAAAAAAGCGGATCTTCACGGTGTTAGACCTGAAACACAGCTATCAACAGATGCCGCTACACCCGGACTCCAGGCCCTGCACAGCAATGTTGACGCCGCTGGGGTCCATGCAGTGGAAAGGGGTGCCTATGGGCGCCAAGAATGGCAACGCCGCTTTCCAGCGCATGATGGAGGACCTACTCGGTCCTGTCCGGGACTGTGCCGCCCCCTTTCTGGATGACATCATCATCGGGTCCGGTACGGAAGACATGACTGAGGAGGAGCCCATCGAAGCGCATGAGAAGGATCTGCGCCGAGTGCTCAGCGAGCTGGACAAGCACAACATGGTGTGCAAGCCCACCAAAGCCTCACTCTTCGTGAGGGAAGTGGAGTTCGCGGGTCACGTGGTTGGACACGGGCAACGCCGTCCCATGCCTGGGAAGCTGGCGTCCCTGCACCACTGGGAGAAGCCCCAGACCATCAGCAAACTCCGATCCTTCATGGGGTTCTGCAATGTCCAGATGTATGCAGAACTATCGGGGCCGCTGCACAAGATGCTGCAGGTGGGCAAGTTCGATGGCCGGAAGGGCAGCAAGAAGAAGCTTACCTGGACCCCTGAGGCCGAAGATGCGTTCAGCGGCCTGAAGGAGCGACTCCTGGGGCAGCTGTGGCTATTCCTGGTGGACCCGGACAAGGGATTCGTGCTACGGACGGACGCCTCGGACTATGCTGTAGGGGCAGTCCTCGAGCAGGTCTGAGACGACGGGTCGCACGTACCCGTGGCGTTTTGGAGCCGGATCCTGGCCGAGGGCCAACGTCGAACCTGGACCGCGAGAGAGAAGGAGACGTACGCCATTGTTTGTGCGCTCAGGAAGTGGTCTGGCCACATCGGATTACAACCGGTGGTGGTTTGCACGGACCATCAGTCCTTACAGAGCTGGCACAAGGAGCACGTCGATACCCCCTTGGGACCAGCGGCAAGGAGGGCCCGGTGGCACGAGACGTTCGCCAAGTTCAACCTCAGCGTCGTATACGTCCCGGGGAAGGACAACACTGTGGCAGATTGCCTCAGTCGATGGGCCTACCCCGCGGGCAAGGCATGGATGGACATATCCAGCCATGGGGACGCCGAGGAGACCGAGGAGGCCAAGCGCATCATCCAGATGGAGAAGGCCATGGAGCAAGAGGGGGTCAAGTGCTTTGTGGTGATGGCAAACCGTACAGACCTGGCCAAGTTCCGGGGCGCCCGAGTCCAAGCTATTCGAGAGGAAACCCTCGAGCAACGGATGGTGGCCCCTGTAGAGCTAGTCAGGTCGGTGCTTACAGAAGACTGGTCGGATGACTATGCGGCATCCAACCACTGGAGCAGGTACTGGAATGCCGTGAGCGCCCTGTCGGACGACGAATGGCCTGAGGGCTTGACCGAGGATGGGGATAAATTATTCCTCAAGGGCAAGCTATTGGTCCCTGAGAATCGAATGGAAGAGCTCATTGACCACTGGCATAACGCCCAGCTCATGCATCCTGGTCGGGACAAGATGCAGCAGGACCTGGAGTGGCGTTTCAAGTTCCCCCCGGGGTACTACGCCATCCTGGACAAGTACTGCAGCGACTGCGCCGTGTGTCGGGCCACGAAGAGCCCCAACCACTCCACCGCTGGCAACCCGGTGTATACGGCTATACCGGAGGCCCCTATGCGGTCTGTGGCCATGGATGTATTCGCCATGTCTGAGGTCACCGTGGAAGGAGAGACCTACGCCTGTGTCATCCTGGCGGTGGATAGGCACAGCGGGTATATCGTGGCGGTCCCTGGTAAGAAGTCCAAGAAGAAGGACCAGAAGGACAAGCATGGAGTGGATCTGCAGGCCAAGACCGTCGCTAATGCCATAATCAGGTATTGGCTGACTATTTTTGATGTCCCAGCTGTCATCTGCAGCGATCGGGGCAGTCAATTTGTGGGGACGTGGTTCAAGACGATGTGCAAGCACATGGGGATTTGGCACGCCAAAACCGTGGCGTACCACAGCCAGTCGAATGGCCGGGCTGAGGTGGCCGGGCGGCAGATGTTCGAAAGGTTCCGCCAGCTGCACAGTGACGAACCGGGCCGGAATTGGTAGAATTCGCTGTGGAGAGTACTCCAGGCGTACCACGACCTTCCGGGGCCCACTGGACTGTCGCCCCGCCGTATCCTGTTCCTACGGGATCGAGTGTCACGCACTCTCCCTTGGTTGAACCATGGCAAAGTGGCCCGGGATGCGAGTGCTATGATGGCGGAGGCGGACGACACGGCGGCCAAGGTGTGCAAAGCACTTCAAGACGAGCATGAGAAGAGGGCCAAGTACATCAAGCAGGGAAAAGTCCAGAAATATGCTCTCAGAGACACCGTATGGGTGGAGCGGCACCACAAGGATGTCCTGTCCAGGCATCGGCAGGCGTCTTGATATGTGCCGGGGGTAATCGTGCGGAAGGTCGGGCAGGATGTGTATGCGGTTCGTGTGGGGGAAAACAAGATCCTGGACCGCGACCATACCCGGCTTCGTCCCCGAGCACCAGACCCCAGCGGACGTCCCGTCACCTTCGAGTTCACAGCCGGAGATCTGGACTCGGATGACGAGGGTGAGGACGACGACTTCACCACCGAGAAGATCCTGACGGACAAGCCAGACCCGGAACGCCTGGGGGGAGGCTTTACAAAGTCCGTTGGAAGGGTTTCGCCGCATCCAGAGATTCGTGGGAGCCTCCGAGCAGTTTTGTGCCGAGGTATACCACGGTCTGCATGGAATATCTAAGGAAAAAGAACATTTCCTTGGATGTCAAGGACGTGTTGGTCCATTTGGTGGCTGCTACAGCACCGTAATGGATCCCCCTTGGCATTTATGTTTGTCTTTGTGCTTGGGAGACGGGTGAGGGCATTCATCCAGGGATTTTTGGGCCTTGATTGGCCATATACCCCCTTCACTCGGTCTCCACATATATATTTCATTGTGGTATCCGTATTTAGGTCGACCGACGACGTTTCTCTATCTTTGATCCCCTTGGTCCATGTTGTAGATCAAGAGGAGACCGGATATGGCAGAGGGCGCCGATTATGAGTGTCCTCACCCCTCCCTTGGGGCATGGGGGATGCCTACGCCGTACTTGGGGCCTCCATGTGTCCTTGCGACATGGGGGGGGGGGGTTGGAGCCCATTGGGGTCCTTCTGTCCTCTCTTCAATGACTTCCGAGCGGATACAACGCTCTGAGAAGGGGGGTGAAGCCGGTTCGGACCCCCGTGGCCATCTTTGGGTCACTTGGGGTGTGTATCTATGTGCCGGCAAGCCGCCATTGGCTGATATCATACTCCCCCATCCACCTGACCCAGCCTGATGTGATAGTGTGATAGGCTATGAGCGGCCATATCCAACACCGAGGCGCCGCCGGCTGAGATTTATATATCAAAATATCAGGAATCAACATGGTTTTTTTATCATAATGTTTCCGTAATTTTTCAGCTATCCGTTCTGATTGTCAATGTATTGGCGACTGTCAGTTGGCTCACGATTTTGCGGTAACCGATTGGTGAAGTGTTATTTCCGGATATTTTAGCGGAAACCCCGATGAAGAGTTAAATTTCATCAAAAAAGGGTTCGTTGCTTCTGCAAGTTTCATGTTATACACTCGCAAAATTAATCCGATTTTTTCAGACATTCAGAATCGGATTTTCGATATCGAGGTCGCCGCACTGGATATGATGAATTTCGAGTCGTCCTACATTTTTCCCCGATCACGAATCAACCTTCCTTTTGTTGTCTCCTTCATTTTTCTTGGAGATATAGGCGAAACAAAATTGATTCGTGAGGCCACTTTGAAAAGTCATATCTCCGGCTCACTGCGAGGAGTTACAATTTTGAGATATGGGCTGGAATTGCCTTGGTCTCAACTTAATTTAGAAAGCGTCAAATGCCTTTGATGTGTACATATGCCCGGTGTAGCAAGGGATAATGGTCAAGAGGGTAGAAAATGATTTCTAACTCTTGGACCATGCAACGGAATATTTTAATGCGACTTCTGAGTGTACCGCATGAGTGTTGGTGTTGCATAGAAACTTTCCTTTGGTTCCTACGTATTTTTAACGTGAAGTTATGTCCATGGAGGGGCATGACATACCATGGTGGGAGCCACTTTTAAGGGTATGTGTTATATGGATTGTATGTGCTTCGCTATGCTCACGCCCATGTTATATATCTCCGTTTGCAGGAAGATATGTGGAGTCATACGTGGCAAGGGCTTTGCCCATGTCCCAATGGTGAGCTCCATAGCGCTAGACTAAGTCTACCGCTCATATAGTGCATGTGGGAGGGCTTACGGAGCGACCCACAACCGCCACTATCAATTTTCCCATTTTCATGGTGCGTGTCGTGAGGAGGTTCGAAGGTGTCCCTATGCGTCCATGTGGGGATCCAAGTGGGGGGATTGTTCGCAAATGGTCCCAAGCAATTGTGTTTTGAATCATATGTTGATACCATGGATGAGTGAAGTTATATACTATTGTGATTACTTTTAGTTTGGCAACATTTGCATGTTTTTGACCTCATTTTATGCTCATTTTTGTATTTTATATGCTCAACTGGTCGGTTAACAGTAAAGTGCCTAGAGACCCGTGAACTATGGTATGTTGCTTATATGTTGGCATATGCTTGGCTGTTGCACCTCACCATATGCCGGATCACATGGTCACTTTTTTTGCACTGAACGGCGCCTTTTGTGGCTGGCCAGGCCGGGGAGAAAGGCTCTTGCGTGCCAAGCGTTTTCAGGGAGGGGCGGGAGCCCAAAACCAAGTTCAATCGCGGGCTGCGTACCGCTGCACGTTGCTGTCCTCCTCTGCCTTATCTCAATGAGACCTGGCAGCCCCATTATAGACAACAGCAGAGCCGGGGTCTCTGCCTGATTCCCGAAGGCTGTATGGTTGCGGTTACGGGGTTAGAGCATGACGGCTTGAGCACGGGGGGTGGCTTGAGGGAGGGATTCATTTGCAGAAGTGACTGGTGAGTGCCAGTGTGGCAGTACTGATTGGTTGCGCCCTGTTAGGGCTGTTGAGGGCTGGCGTGAGAGAAATGTGTAAGTGTGGCTTTTTCAAAGAGATGACACGTTGGAAGAAGATGAGGACGAATGTGAGCTTGTGCTCGCGGCGGAGGGGGGGGCTGGTGAAAAGTACCTGGTTATGCGGGGAGAAGGGGCGGAAACAGGGGCGGAGGCGGCGAGGGGGGGTGCTGGTCGAGGGGGAGGAGGGGAGGTTGAACATGTCCCGTATTGTGAGCGGCCTTTTGGGGGGCGGGGGCTCTGGCTGAGGTTGGCTCGCGGTATTGCGTTTCAGCGATAGAGGCCGGACAGGCCTTGGGGGCTGGCGGGCGTGTTTCCTAGCTTTGGCGTGTGCCACAGGAAATGCGGGACGGGGGCGCTTTGGAGGCTTGTGTGCCACTTTGTCCGGGAGGGGGGGGGGGTGGTAGGCGGGGGGGGGATGCTGTAGGGCGGTGTGTGACGTGCTGTAAGGCGACCAGGGACGTCCCCGTGAGTTGGGGCCCGTGCGGGGGGTGAGCGGGGCTGGGGGGGGGTTGTCGTTTAGCCATTCCAGCGTGCGGTATAGGGCTTTGAGGAGCAGGGGAACACGGGCCTTCAGGGCGAGTTTTAAGTCATGACGGTGTGCTGGTTTTCTTCGGTCGGAGGGGGGGGTTGTGAGTTTGGTGTACAGGGACATGGGGACAAGCCCCCGGACAAAATGGCGTCTCTCCGCGACGTGTGTGGTCGCGGACAACCATTGGGACACCACCGTGGTGAAGGGGGGGCGCCAGCACTGAATGTAGGTTTGCACCAGGTGTTCGCATGTTGGGCAGTGTGAGACGAAAGAGATAACATCCATTGGGTGCGGGTCGGGGCAAGCGTGGCAATGGCGAGGGCGCAAGTCGTCGTGGAAAGCAAACGGCGCCATGTTGAAATTTCCGGAGGACCATTTGAAAGGGGGGCCTTGGAACCATGAAGTGTGGTTGTAAAAATGGAAGCTGGACGGTACGTGGATGTTTTCGTGCTTGTGGCAAGGGAGGAGGTGCTTGATTGAGGTGGTAGTCAGTTTGTGTATGACGGGGAGGGGGCCTCTGGATATGGACCCTATCAGGGGGGGGGGGAAGGAGGGAGGGGTCCCAGATCATCACCTGGGCGGCCCACTTTGAGTAAGCATCCGAGATTTCATTCCCCACAAACCCGGCGTGCCCCTTGATCCAGCCCCAACCCTGAATCATCCCTGGGCGTAGGGAGGCCTGGATGGACTGAGGAGAGGATTCCCACGTGCCGGCTGGCGAGCGTGACGGGAGGTCTGGGGGGGTGTTTGGAGAGAGAACAGTGATAACGTGGAGGTTGTCCCCTAGCACGGCAAAGGTGAGGTGCGGGTGAGATGCAAAGGCCCACCGTAGGAACCTAATAGCTGCCCAGAACTCCGATCCCTCTGAGGACTGGTATGGGGACGTTTGGCACAGCACCCATCTGGAGCCATTTGGGAAAGACAGGGTGGCTGCAGACCCGTAGCCCAAGGCGCCCGCTGAGCCATCCAATTACACCCATGTTGTGCCGGGGGACGATGTGAGGAGGAGGGCAAGGGCTGCTTCACAACCCCATTCTTTGAGGTCATCGGGGTCAAGGGAGTGGGGTTCATCTGGGAGCCTGTACAGCTCGCCATGCAGTGACGAATCGAGCAGGACCCCGCCGTGTGGCCCGAGGGGGGGGTTGAGGATGTACTCTTGGGGGTGGAGAAGGGGGGGGGTAAGCAGTTCGTGGTGCCCCGCTAGTTGGGGGCGGACAAAAATGGCTGGGTTTTGAAAGGTGTAACGTTTTTCGTTGCGGCGGAGACCGGGGTCTTTTATGGCTTTGGGTGCTGCCGTTCGAAAACTGGAGTGTGGCCGATTCTGTGTGCCCCCCCGTTCCTAGGTGGAACCCTAGGTCTTGGGGTGTTCGCTTCAACTTGTTGCCGAACTTGCTGTATTGTGGTGCTGGTTTGGTGGCTAGGAACCGGACTTGGACTTTCTCTTTCGGGAGGAAGAGAGAGGGGGGGCAGGAGGCCCAGAGGCCGGTGCTGTGGTATCGGAGGCCTATGGTGTGGCACGCGTCCATGACGGTGTCTTGGATTGGGTTGCGTGTGGTGGAGAGCATCGCTTCGGAAAAGGATTCGTTTGTTGAGGCTTGGCCGTCTCCGTTGAGGTATCTGATTGCGGTGTTCACCAGGGCCATGCAAATGGAAAAACTGAAGTGGCGGAGTCCTAAGCCTCCCTGGTGGCGGGGGGTGTAGCGGGCCTTAGGAGAGACGAGGCGGGAAGTCCTGTTGGCCTTGTCCGGGGAGGGGTCATGTGCAATATTTTTCAAGATCATGGCCTGGAGGGCGCCCAACTCGTTCAGGGCTAGGGGGTGTGCCATGAGGCGGTAGGAAAGACTAGGGATGAGTTGGACGTTTACTAAGAGAATGTAAATCATCACGTGGTCACTTTGGCGTGGCACACGAGGCCTCACAAAATTAGGTCTCCAATTCGTGAGTTGACTTGTGAAGCATGGCATGTGTATATCCGGAGGGGTTTGGAGGCCAATGTCGTGATATTCTTGGGCATGGACCTTTGTTCGATATCACCCTTGTATATTACTTTCCGGTTTGACACATGCATGGAGCATTTGAACATTTGCCGTATGCATTTTTGAGTATATAATTGAATTTTGGGCACTATGGTGTGATTTGCCTGATTTTGCTATGTTGTGAGATCATCTTCATGGGGCAATTCTCCAAGCCCAATCGACTCCAAGTCCAACCAAGGTTATGTCAGGGTAGGGCATGGTCCTGAGTGTCACTCTAGGCCATGACACGCCACCGCCAGAATTCAACTACCGAAGCGGTTCATTCTACCCTCGTGAATGAGCAATTAGATCCAGAAAACCAGGATTTTGGCGATGAAGATCAAACAACCCAGTGGGATCTGCTGGCACGCGACACGGAGAGAAAGAGGCTCAAAAAGCGTAGGAGGAATGAGAGGAGACGGCAAGCAAAACAAGCGCTTTTGGATGAAGAGAAGGGATTCGAAGAAGTCCTCGTCAAAGCTCGAGTGAAATTCCACACTGCAGCCGTCAAACCTACGACACCGCCGCCTACGCCCAAAGAGCAGGCCATGGCAGCGCGCCGTGAACGCCAAGACAGGTCGTGCAAAGAGACTGTAAAAGAACACTCAGTAAATATTGGAGAGTTCCGAGGAAGTCCCAACTGTCGCAGCAAGCCTGGGAGTCCACCCCAGATTTTGGAGCGCCCAAATATCAATGTTGCTATGCATTTACTGGCAAGCGCCATGTTGGCCAACAAGCAACAAGAAGGCCCTGCAATTTCGGACGCAGCCCCCACACCGCCCAAGGCCGCTACGCGCAGCGAAGAACCAGCCAAGCACACTACCCCACAGCGAGTAGAACAGCTACCAAAAGTCATGTGGATGGCACGGAGTCTCTCGAAAGCGACAATGATGAGCCCCCCGCCGCTTCAATCAGACTCTAGCGATGACAGTGTGTTTTGGGACGCCGACGGAAGTCAGCCAGCTCATGAGCCCTATGCGAGTGACGACATTGACAATGTCTCAACACAGCCATACACCTGTGAGCCACCAGCCAAACATGTTTTGATAGCGGGCAAGACACTGGTCCCCGCTACAGCGGCGCAACGGACCTACGAACTAACAATACGATATCGGCAATGTCACCACAAAGTCCGTGAACTTCAGTTACAGAAGCACCAAAAGCAAGTGACAACGACATTCAATGACATCCTCACGTCAGCTGGGCTCGAAGACGAATGGAAAAGATTGAGTCAATATGACGAGTATGAGGCGCTCTTCTTTAAATCAGAAGTAATATTGCACCTCTCCAAACCTCTTCTCCAACTATGGGCATGGCGCGTCAGTTCCCACGCACTCACATTGTACAAAGAGTGGCTCTTCCGTGCCGAGACGCTCTTGTCACAGTCGGTGCACCCATTAACGCTACAATGCTTCGCCCAGTACTTTCCTAAGGGATATTAATGCCAGGGATTTTTGGAGCACTGCTCCTTTTTGTTTGTTTCCTGTTATTATATATTTTTTTGAGTCATATATTTAGCCTTCCGGCTGCCTGACATGATTGCATAACCGTGCACCCTCTTCTCTGCACAACTGTGCGGTGAGTGACAGACATTTTATGTTTCCCTTGATGGCCTCAGCGCCAGCATATGCACACTGACAACTTTCCAGAGAGTGTCAGTACTGATTCACGCTTGTGTTTGCCGTTTTTTCTGGTGAATAAGGGTGAGTACTGATCGCACCACGCTTTTGCACTACACAATTACTGACACACACATGTTACAGGATTCACTCATCACAAATTTGATCACACACACACTGTCGACATTGCTCCCTCCCTCAGCTCACCTACAAAGTCTCCCACAGGGCGACCGTCCACACGGACACCGCAGCAGACAAACCTCAGCACTGCACATGCATGACCCGCCACCCACACTGTTAAGTGACACACACACCCACTGCACCACACTCCACAACCTACCACACACTAACACAACACCACCTCTCTTACAGTCACACCACAGCACCAGCCGTCTTCGGCCGGCAGCTTCGCCGCCATGCCACATGTAGCAGAACCCTGACCTCGTTTTCTGCCGAACTCTGGCGGACATCCGCCCGGGAGTCTGGCTTACTTACCCGGCTTTTCGTTCTCTTCTATACCTTACTATTTTTTCTATGGCTGTCTTGCCACAGCTATAGCCCTGCCAGCAAAGACTGCTTTTGCACTTTTTGTGGGAAACGTCGCGCTTCAACTGGCAACCCCCGTTTGCTGATAGCCAGCACAGGGGTGAAGTGACAGAACTAGTCTTGCCTAGCCTTGCTGGGGAGATAGACTGTACAGGCCCCAGAAAAAGGCAACACTGGTGTAGCATACCCCTGCTGTGCGTAGCGCTGAGTAAGTGGATTAGCCACAGTGATCCCCAAGGAGCCACTTGAGGTCACCACAAGCCCCCATGCACCCCCAAGTGGGGCCGCATGCGAACCACATGGACCCTGGTGAATGTTGACATGTCCTAAAAAGGCGCCCCCCCTGGGCGCCCTCGAGCCGCCCCCACAGCGCGCAAAGCCAGCTCCCAAGAGCGCGCGCTGTGGGGTTGGTGATGGGTCCTCACGCCCGCGGCCCCCCGCACCCAAAGCCAGTGGGTAGTGGGCCCTGGCAGCCCGCCCAGAGGGCGGGCAGTCGGGGGTGGGAGAGCGCCTGACCCCGGACGCCCCACACCCAGGCAAGAGGCGCCCCCCCCAGGCACCCTCATGCCGCCCCAACAGCACGCAAGAGCGCGCACTGTGGGGCTGGTGACGGGTCCCCAAGCCCGCACCCCCCCGCACCCACAGCCAGTGGGTAGTGGGCCCCGGCAGCCGGCCCAGAGGGCGGGCAGTCGGGGGTCGGAGAGCGCCCGACCCTGGACGCCCCACACCCAGGCAGGAGGCGCCCCCCCCGGGTGCCCTCGTGCCGCCCCCACAGCGCGCAAAGCCAGCTCGCAAGAGCGTGCGCTGTTGGGTTGGTGACGGGTCCCCATCCCCTCACCCCCCCGCACCCACAGCCAGTGGGTAGTGGGCCCTGGTGGCCTGCTCAGAGGGCGGGCAGTCGGAGGTGGGACAGCGCCCGACCCCGGACGCCCCACACCCAGGCAGGAGGCGCCCCCCCCCGGGCGCCCTCGTGCCGCCCCCACAGCGCACAAAGCCAGCACGCAAGTGCGCGCGCTGTGGGGTTGGTGATGGGTCCCCACGCCCGCACCCCCCCGCACCCACAGCCAGTGGGTAGTGGGCCCCGGCAGCTCGCCCAGAAAGCGGGCAGTCGGGGGTGGGAGAGCGCCCCAGCCCGGACGCCCCACACCCGGGCAAGAGGCGCCCCCCCCGGGCACCCTCATGCCGCGCCCGCAGCACGCAAGAGCGCGCGCTACGGGGTTGGTGACGGGTCCCCAGGTCTGCACCCTCCCGCACCCACAGCCAAGAGTAGTGGGCCCCGGCAGCCGGCCCAGAGGGCGGGCAGTCGGGGGTGGGAGAGCGCCCCACCCCGGACGCCCCACACCCAGGCAGGAGGCGCCCCCCCCCCGGGCACCCTCATGCCGCCCCCACAGCGCGCAAAGCCAGCTCGCAAGAGCGCGCGCTGTGGGGTTGGTGACGGGTCCCCACGCCCGCACCCCCCCGCACCCACAGCCAGTGGGTAGTGGGCCCCGGCAGCCCGCCCACAGGGCGGGCCGTTTGGGGTGGGAGAGCGCCCGACCCCGGACGCCCCACACCCAGGCAAGAGGCGCCCCCCCCGGGCACCCTCATGCCGCCCCCACAGCACGCAAGAGCGCGCGCACTGGGGTCGGTGACGAGTCCCCACGCCCGCACCCCCCCGCACCCACAGCCAGTGGTTAGTGGGCCCCGGCAGCCCGCCCAGAGGGCGAGCTGTTGGGGTCGGGAGAGCGCCCGACCCCGGACGCCCCACACCCAGGCAAGAGGCGCCTCCCCCTGGCACCCTTATGCCGCCCCCACAGCACGCAAAAGCGCGCGCTGTGGGGTTGGTGACGGGTTCCCACGCCCGCATCCCCCCGCACCCACAGCCAGTGGGTAGTGGGCCCCGGAAGCCCCCCCAGAGGGCGGGCAGTAGGGGGTGGGAGAGCGCCCGACCCCGGACGCCCCACACCCAGGCAGGAGGCGCCCCCCCCGGGCGCCCTCGAGCCGCCCCCACAGCGCGCAAGGCCAGCTCGCAAGAGCACGCGCTGTGGGGTTGGTGACGGGTCCCCACGCCCGCACCCCCCCCCGCACGCACAGCCAGTGGGTAGTGGGCCCCGGCAGCCCGCCCAGAGGGCGGGCAGTTGGGGGACGGGGAGCGCCTGACCCCAGACGCCCCTCACAACGGCGGACGGCAGCCCCTGGGGGACGCCCTTCCGCCACCCCCACGGCGCGCAACGCCGGCCCGCAAGGGCGCGCGCCGTCGGGCCGGTGCTGGGTCCCCACACCCGCACCGACCGCACCCGGGACACACGGGCCGCGGAACCCCGGCTCCCCGCCCCAGAGGACGGGCGGCCGGGGGAGGGACAGCGCCTGACACCAGACGCCCCTCACAACGGTGGCAGGCCACCCCCCCCCGGGACGGCCCCCCACCACACCACCCCCGCGGCACACAGCCCCCACAGGGCATACAGGCCAAGGAGATAGTGTTGGGCCCCCAAACCCACACAGCCGCGCCCACAGCACGTGGGTAGCGGACCCCAACAGCCCGCCCAGTGGGCGGGCAGTCGGGGGAGGGGAAGCGCCTGACCTCAGACACCCCTCGCAACAACAGCCCCAAGCCAGGTAGGGGGGAACCAGGACCGGACCGCCCCCCCCAAGCAAGCCAGACGGAGCAAGGGACCGGGGCAGGACACGCGGAGGGGCACGGACCACGTGGAACGGCCCTACCAGCGCCCAGTGCCGGGACCGCCCAAGGTGCACACACCACACCACCCAGGGGGGGGGGGGCGGACGCCACGGGAGCGCGAGCGTACACACACGCCAAGGGCACACGGGGACTACCAGAAGGGCAACCGGACCGAGCTCGGGGAACGCACAGACCGCGTGGAATCGTGTACCAGCGAGCGAGGGTAAAGGACACCCGGACGGGACGGCCCGCCACACGCAGCGCGGGACACGCGGGGCGGGATGGGGGAAACGGGAGAGACACAAGGCCAGGTACCGGCCCGAGCCCCCCGAACCGGCCGCGAGCCCCGCGCACACACGAATGGGGCACTGCACCCGCCAAGGCAGTAGTGGCGCACTGCGCCACGCTCCAACCCCTAGGCTAGGCAGCCTCAGCGCCAGCCCAAGGGGGTACGACTGCGGACAAGCCAGTAGCACGGGCCCGGCAGCGCCGGCGCCCCGGGCAACCACGCATTAGGGGGGCGACGCAGTGGGTAAGCGTCCGCAGCCACGACTGCGAATTGATGCACTGACCGGGGAGTGGCGAAACGGGGAAGCCGGGGAGGGACGGGGCTCTGAGCTCTGTGAACCCGGGGGACTCCGCCACCAGGCAGGAGGTGCGTCTTGGAGGGCCCATCACTAGGACCCGGTGGGGAGGATATCACCTGGCCCAACCAGGTGGCCCCCCGGGGCTGAAAGGCGTCTAGTACCCGCAAAATCAAACCTCAAACCTCAAACCTCATTTCAACGTTCACCAATGCACCGTCATCCTTAAGCTGACCCTTCGTCACAAAACTGATTTCACTTCTTTTTCAGAACTTTTTTCACTTTTTTCACTTTTTTCACTTCCTTCTAACTTGCCACCTTGGGCATAAATTATTATCGTATAAGTGTTCCCCACAGCCAAATTGCGCATTAGCACATCCGGGATGGCACCTCTTGGCACCCCATCTTTTTTCACTGCTTGCACTGATTCCACTTCTTTTTAGGAAACCTTTTTCACTGATTTCACTTCCTTGTAACTTGCCACCTTGGACATAAATTATTATCGTATAAGCGTTCCCCACAGCCAAGATGCGCATTAGCACAACCGGGATGGCACCTCTTGGCACCCCATCTTTTTTCACTGCTTGCACTGATTCCACATCTTTTTCAGAACGTTTTTACTGTTTTTACTTAATGCCTTTATCCTTCTAACTTGCAATCATTATTTACCCATACCATTCTCAATGCGGTTTTAACCTTTCCGGGAGCACCCTAGTACCCAAATCTCTAGGCGGAAGCTGATTTCACTTACAAAAACCAAGCATAAGTGATTTTTGCGCAAAAATCAGGTAGTTTGGTTGAATGCACGACACCAAGGCACATCTAAGCAAGGAAACGAAGTTCCATTGCAATCATTATTTACCCATACCATTCTCAATGCTTCTTTGACCTTTCGGGGAGCACTCTAGTACCCAAACCTCTAGACGGAAGCTGATTTCACTTACCAAAACCAAGCATAAGTGATTTTTGCGCAAAAAGGTGTTGCAACTGTTTTTTTATCTTTCGTACAATGTTCCAACTGGTGTAGTAGGAGCAACTCACTTTCAAAATGCTCCGAACTAGCTTCTTGGTTGGGGGAAATGAGCTTTCATCTACTTTCATGCTGGTGAAGTGCTGAATGGTACTTCCACATAAGGCTCGCAAGCACAATGTATCGATTCGTTCCGAACGCGGATCCTGGCTTTGTGACTCAGTGATTTTCATTTGGACCTTGGTTATTTTCATCGGTCCACACTGGCGATTGCTCAGGCACACTGCTGGTTGCTCAGGCACACTGCTGGTTGCTCAGGCACACTGGTGATTGCTCAGGCACACTGGTGATTGCTCAGGCACACTGGTGGTAGTGAAGCGGTACCCAGAACCTATGGCCCACGGCCCAGAGGCCTGTGAGCTGTCACACCCGTGCGGAAGCCGTTGACACCGCCTGTCAGCGGGATATCCCTGTCCTCTATTCCGCGAGATCTGGAATCTGATCCCTAACCATTAAATCGATGTAGAATTACCATAATTTTACTGTCTTGGTCGATCTTCTGTTAGAAATCAGTGAAATACCCGATTTCTACCGCGATTTCTGATTGTCGTGAAATCGCCGCCTGTTGTCGCCTGTTAGGGCGCTCTCGTCGCTTCTCTGTGGCGAGTTTTGTGATGGATTTTTCTCGAGTACCTTTGAGGTTCCAAGGGAACTTAAGTGCTGGATCTAGAGGGTTTTTCTTGTACTTTCATCTGGTGTGTTCACCAGAATTTTTCGCCGTTGCGTCTGACAGAAAATTAGGGCGCAAGGTTTTCCGTCGATCGCTCCAACTCATGGTTCTAAAGAAGGTCCCTACCAGGACCGGCCCCTGCTGTACCCCTTCCACCATTTCCTGTCACTCCTATGGTCTTGCTTCTCACCAGGTTCTGCATGATCTTGCCTTATCCTGCACACTTTCCCACAAAAAATAGTAAAATATGGCTCCTTCACACAAACCCTGATCCCTTGCAATAACCAACTCCCAAGTACAATAGCTCAAATCCAAATGATCCACACTGATGGCTTCCAAGGGTGTTTGAGGTCCCGCGTTGACACTCAACAACTCCTTTCAACAGGCCGGTCGTCTCACGGTGCACACGGAGACACGGGCGTTGGGCATGTACATATAATTGCACCAACAGAATAATGGAAAAAGCCCTGAAATTGGCATATGAACACAAATCAAGCAAAGTTGGGGAAAGATGGAAACATACACAATCACAGCCATAGACCCCTCATTCCCTGGACTCAGGACCTTCCCTTGACTCACCAACATCTTGCCCTGAACCCGTTCAAATAAGATGAATAAATGCCATGTGCCAAAAGTCACTACACAAACCCCAAAAATGTGTTCCCTCCAAAGCCTCCAAACCCTAACCCAATAGGGGAGAGCAGGCGGGAACGGATCCGCAGGGAAGGTACCTTCAATTTCGCAGCGTGTGTGCGTAGCGCATTGAAGCGTTGTGTGCAGCGGCTCACTGTTAGCTGCTGGCGCTACGTTGAACACTGGTGTAGAGGGCGTGCTGGATAGTTCTTGTCGGTGCTGGTTCCCATCGGCGAAAGCTGCAAAAGAAATCGGGACCGCCGCAGTGTCACAGTACGGCAGTTGTGACGCGTTCCCGTGGGGGGCCGGCCACGGGACGCTGCGGTGACACGCACAGGTGAGCAGGCAGGCAAAGCACTACGCTCACAAGGGCATCAATACGCTCGTGTCATGTGACAAAGCGTTTCAGAATCCTTGCCACTCTGAAATGAGGGAACGAAAGTATGTACAGCAACACATCAGAATATGTACACATGGGGTTAAGACTGGACTGGGGTGAGGGCATCACAGGACAATAGACACTCTATCCCAACTCGTATCCCAATCCCAGGTCCGACCCTCTCAGTGGCTGGTGGGGGCGGGGGCTCAAACACAACCCATGCCCTGCTCAGTCCGGACCCTGAAACCCTGCCAATAGGGGGACTGTCCCTCCCAGCCACAGGCGAGTTCCTGAGAACCAAATGTGCTCCAAGGCCAACCGACAGTGGCTCCCCATGCTCCCTTAACGGCAGGTCCCAACTCCTCTCTGAGCCAGAGATATGGCCCCGCCATTATCCCCTAGGAGTTGGTAGCCGAAAATGGGCTGTTTCAGCCCAAACTGAAATTAGCTCCAAAATCTCCAAAATTGATCCCCCGTCCGGACACGCCAGAGGTAGGGACGAGGCAACTGACCCTATGCCCTTCGAGTACGAACTCTCTGGAGCCCTCACCCAACCTGGTTTCCTCTGAGGTCCCGGCATCAGGGCACCACGGGTTCGTCAAGTGGGGTCATGATTGCCAAAATGGCCAAATCGGCCATCTCGGGCGACCGTCCAGGGTAGGAAACCTTGGCGATATCGACGCGCCAAGCCTTGATTCACAACCCTTGATATCCCCAATGGTCCCATGCCCTGGGTTATGGCTTGCTGTCACACTGGCTGCTTGCTGTTCATCGAGGGGATGATCACGCGGAAGGGACAGAAAGCAGCATGCGGTGCAAACGGGGGGATCATGGATCGCACCAAAAGTTGAAAAGCTCCGGATGAGCCGGAGGAGCAAACACGAAACTCAAAGGCGTTCAACCCTTGGTCATATGCTACAAAATTTGCCCTTCCTTCCTGGCTGGATCTCATGCCCCATGGAGATATGGTAATTCCAATATGGCCTACAATGCCAAAAACAGTGAAATCTGGCCAAAATGGCCCGCACTCATGGTTCCATATCTCCATGGCCACGGCGAGGATCCTTTCAACCAAAGATGCTATAGACACATGGGACTTAGGGCCCAATATATGCCACTTGCCAACCCTCATGATCGCCTCTAGCTATTTTCCCCATTGGAGGGAAAATGACACACAAATGGGGTAGAATGGCAACATACCCCAAATTGGGTGACTCACAATTCTCCCATCGAGAGGGGAGGCCACATGAGGAAATACCCCATTCGATGCGGGTTTATGTGCCCTCTCCGAATTGCCCTTACCCTTGGTCAAGTGGCGCACGCAACCTCGGGGGTGAAATCAGGGGGAGAAGGAGTTTGTGGCCATTTTGGGCAAAACGGCCAAAATTCACCCAAAAGTGGTCCCTCCAAATATCGTATCTCCGTAACGCAAGAGAAAGGAGCCTCGGGCTTTTGCATGGATGCAAACCGAAGCTTTGCTTCCCTTTTGCAACAAGGGTTGAGGTTCAAAGCATAATGAAAGTATTTTTTACACCTCAATCCTTGAAGCACACTATTTATGGGAAAAAGTGCATATATCGGCGATATTGGCATGAACATATCTTTGGGACCTTGATGAGCAAAAATATGAGTAAACACCTTTGGAGTAGGCCCATAGTAGGTGCCTTCAAACATGCACACTATGGTTAGATTGTCCGCCCACTCGTGTCATTAGTGCTTGCATATGAGCGCGTGTGCAAACAGGAAATATGGCACGCGTACTCACAAGGCGAAATTATATAAAATAGAAGACAAGGTTGTAAAGCTCAACCAAGCCACCCACGATGTCCTTCGTGGTCTCTACTTTGCATATTGCCTTGATTCAAGGCTCAACTCCCCATAGGCTTTGAGTACGAGCCTCGGGGGTTTGGCCATTTTGGCCTAATTTTCGACCAAAACTTGCCCTCTTTTGAAAATAGAGTTTTGGTACGCATTGAATTGCGTGGAGCATTCGTTGAGTTGGTTTGAAAAACGAAAATGGCCTCGGGCTTTTGGTCTTGTGAGCATTGTGTTCGGGCATTAATGTTCATGCTCACAAGGCCACAAAGTTAGCGTTTGCGCACGCAAACGACTTGGGTTTGCAACACCCATAGGCTGCCTAAAACACCGCCATTGCCCGCTTCCCTATACAAAGTGATATGCCCACGTGAAAGGGGCATGGATGAAAGACATAGGGGGGGGATGTAGGGTTCCATCCAAACTCATGGTCCTTGAGAAGCATGAGTTCGCACGATCGACGGAAAGCCTTGCGCGCTGATTTTCTCGAAAACGCAATGGCGAAAAATTCTGGTGAATACACCAGATGCAAGTTCATAAAATACCCTCCTAGATTCAGCCCTTAAGTTCTCTTAGAACCTCACAGGTACTCGAGAAAAGTCAATCACAAAACTCGCCACAGAGAAGCGACGAAGGCGCGCGAACAGGCGACATCAGGCGGCGATTTCACGACAATTAGAAATCGCGGTAGACATCGGGTATTTCACCGATTTCTGACCGAAAATCGATCAAGACAATAAAATCACGGCAATTCTACATCGATTTATTGGTTAGAAATCGGAATCCAGATTTCGCGGGTTAGAGAACAGGGATAGCCGGTGTCAACGGCTTCCGCACGGGTGTGACGGCTCGCAGGCCTCCGGGCCATGGGCCATAACGGGTGTGACGGCTCACATGCCTCCGGGCCATGGGCCATAGGTTCTGGGTACCGCTTCACCCCCCTCCTTAGAGCAAACCCTGGGGGGGGGCTCGATAACACCCAAGCATGGCAGCGGGTACCCAGGACCATCCCCTGAAGGGGGGGGCGTCACATCCTCCTTCAGGCTGATTCGCAGGTTAGGCTGCCCGAATCTCATAGTAAGACAGGTACGGTGCTGTAGACATTAGTAACTGCAAGTATAGTATCAAGTATCAAGTCCCGGGTCCTGGCGGCGATTGTTCGGCATCCAAAGGACCCGTTAACCCATACCAGGCGCACCGGGTGCCGGCTGCTACGGTCACCACCACAGTGGCAGTGGCATACACAGCCAACATAGGCGTCACACGACGACCGAGGTGGTCCCACAGGTCGAGAGCGACCACAAGGATCCATCAGGCTACCCCAAGCTTCCCGAGGCCCGCCGACTGGGGGAGAGTCCCCACGGGTCCTTCCTCGGGCGCACCATGTCCATATCCATACGACGCGAGTCCAGAGTGGTACAGCCGGACGAGCTCCTCCTTAAGGGATCGGGCATCAAGGCCGTCTTTTCCCTCGCCCTATTACCACGAAGGCCATACATGAGGGAGTCCTCATGCAGTGTGGGCGGAGGCGTCGACTCCTCAAACCACCAGTTTCCCAGGCAGACTGACCGAGGTCAGGTGCACCGGAGGCCGCCATCCGACTGCAAGTGCGTCTGCGAGTCGGTAGGCTCACACAGGGACTGACAGTGGCGGACCGCTGGGAGTGTAGTCAGGCAACTGGGCTTCCCGCCTGGCGCCATCAGGATCTCCACACATCACAGCGAATAGGGCACACGGTATCACGGGCACTCAAACAGAAGAATCTGTACTTAGGTACTGGTCCAGGCTGGACCTTAAGTAAAAGCATGTGAACGGCGACTCAGGGCGCCTGCGTATACGATTCGCATCCCTTCGGAGGGGAAAAACAGTCCACACTCTGGTGATGGGCTGAAGACAGCAACATACAGATGCACATATCCTGGAGGGCAGAAAAAGCAATAATCAGGTAAACAGGCGTGTAAACACACTCTGGACAGAGTGCCAAACCACGCCCTGGTTAGGATAAGGCATATGCAGGAGGGTGGACAGGAAAACGCCTGAGTTCAGGCCATATGTAGTCAGCTGACACACGTCGACTGGTCTGGATTCCGCAAGTGCCATGGAACCAGACCACACACCAAAAAATCGCAATGCCGATGACAGCGGCATCCGTTGCGCAACGACGTATGGGCTTCAAGGCCCCAAGAGCTCAGAAATATGAAGGTCAGTCGCCCTACCTGGTTTCCCAAGGATTCAGCAAGGAGGGGGAGTGACAAATAGAAGAAGAGAAGGGCCATCGTCCTCTGGATTCAGCAGGGGGGGGTATATGGCCACTCTGATGGCAGGTCACCGGAAGATGGAAGAGAGAAAGCAAGTAAGGGACCATCCGTTGGCCTCACAAGCGCTCAAATGCATCAGGGGAGAGCTCAGGGCGCTGATCAGGCACCCCTGGCTGCAATCGCCCGGGTGAGTGCTGCCAAGTCCGAAACGTGGATCTTGGTCTTGTGCTTGCGGATGTACTCCATGAAGGGAGTATTGACCCGCGGCACGAACGAGCAGACGGGTTCCCAGGTGTCGTGGGACGGCCCATAGCCTCGCCAACGAACCTTGAACTCCAGACCTCCGGGTGCCGAGGCTTTCGGACGCTGAGCCAGGATCTTCTCGACGGTATAGCCGTCCTGCTCAGCATAGTCGTCGTCCGAATCGGCCTCATGTTGGCCACGGAGGTCGGGTTCCCGCACACGGAGTTGACTCTCGTGGCGCTCCCGGAACTGTCCGTGACCCACCTTGATGCGGTAGGTGTCCTCACCAATCCTGCGGACCACCTCGCCGGGTGTGAACCAGGTTTTGGTGCGGTGGGTGCCCATAGGGCGGAGTCTGATCACCCACACAGGGTCTCCCACCCTGAACTTCTGCGCTGTCGAGCTCAGGGCGGACTTCTGACGCTCAGCATGCTCCTTCTCGAGCTGCTGGCGGATGTCCCGCGCCGTTTGCTCTTGCCGCGCGAAGAATTCTTTGGCGTCCATAGCCATGCCATCACCAGACAAGGGAAGTCCCCGACCAAGGGGGTCCCTGCCGAACAGAATCTGGTGAGGGGACAAACCACCCGGCGTGGGGGTGTCATGATGGGCCTTCAGAGCAGGCCACATCTCCCCAAACCAGTTCCGACGTGGATTGGTGATGTGAATCTTGCGCAGCTTCTCAAACAGCTGCCGTCCAGCCACTTCAGCCCGGCCGTTAGACCGGCTGAGATAGGCGACGCTCTTGGCATGAGGTATTCCCATGAGGGAACACATAGCCTTGAACCAGCCACCAGTAAACTGGGGCCCTCGGTCACTGCAAATGGTGCGGGGGATGTCAAGGACGGTCAGCCAATGACGAATCATCATGACTGCCACTTCCTTGGCAAGCAACCCCTTTTTGCGTGCCGGAACGGCTACAACGTAGCCGCTGTGGCGGTCCACACAGAGAACCACACAGTCAAAGGTCTCCTTTCCAATGTGCACTTCGGGCATGGAGAAGACGTCCATGGCCACGCTCTCCATGGGCTGGTCAGGAACCGGGGTCCATTGAGCTTCCCCCTTGACGTTCCGGTTATCGGGATTGCAGGCCTGACAGACCGAGCAACCCTTCCTGACCTTCTTGATGGCGGTGTAGAGAACGATATGGTCGATCTTGAACCGACGCTGCATGTCAAGGGCTTGCTTCTTGACCCCGGGGTGCAGCATGTGGTGGTGCCAAGCTTCACATAGCTCGAGCACCCGGGACTCCGGTACTAGCAGCTTACCATCTCGGTAGAGCTTGCCATCTTCCTCAGTCAGCCCCTTTGGCCACTTCTGCCCATCATCAGGGTCGGTCACAGCCCTATACTCGGCCGCAAAGGCCCCAGACTTGGCGTAGTCGTCGGTCCAGTCGTCCTGGAGGCAAGACTCCGGGAAGAGGTGCTTGTCGGACTCAGCTCCCTCAGGGGCGAGTACTCTGACCGCTCTGCTCAACCTCTTTCCGAGGGGGGCATCCGCAGCCATGACGACGAAGCATTTAACACCCTCCTCCTCCATCAGGCGCTCCATCTCAATGATCTTCTTGGCCTCAGCGGTCTCAGCCTCATCGCCATGGGCAGAGATATCCGTCATGCCCTTGCTGGCGGGATAGGCCCACCTACTGAGACAGTCCGCCACGGTGTTATCCTTTCCAGGAATATACACAACCGTGAGGTCGAACTTGGGCAAGGTCTCATGCCATCTTGCCCGTCGGGAGGCGGGACCTGAGGGGGTGTCCACGTGCTCCTTGTGCCACGACTGCAGACTCTGATGGTCGGTGCCGACGGTGACGGGATGGAGGGCTATGTACCCAGCCCATTTGCTGAGAGCCATGACGATGGCATACGCCTCCTTTTCACGGGGCGTCCACGTCCGTCTCTGGCCTTCCGCCAGGACTCGGCTCCAGAAGGCCACGGGCACGTGCCTCCCGTCGTCAAGCACTTGCTCCAAGACAGCGCCAACGGCGTAGTCGGAAGCATCGGTGCGCAGGACGAACCCTCGGTCGGGATCCACGAGGTGCAGACCCACTGCGGATAGCAGGGCCTGCTTCATCCACTCAAAGGCACGGTCGGAATCAGCATCCCAGACCAGAGCCTTCTTGGACCCCTTCTTGGTCTCCTCTCGGTTGCCCTTGAGCATGGTCGTCATGGGGGCTGCATACTCGGCATACATTTCAATATACCCCGAGTAGTAATTGCAGAACCCCAGATACGCCCGTAGCTCAGAGACCGTTTTGGGCTTTTCCCAGTGCTCAATCGCAGCCACCTTGCCAGGTATGGGCATTCGCTGCCCGTTCCCGACTACGTGGCCAGCGAAGACCACCTCGCTTACCGCAATGGTGGCCTTGTCACTGCTGCCCGTGAGTTTGTGCCAAACCAGAAGGTCCAGCACTCGAGTGACGTCCCTCTCGTGTGCCTCCAGGAGCTCTTCGTAGCTCATACTGGGGTCGCCGGACGCGATGATCACGTCGTCCATGAAGGGGTCCGCACAGTCACGCACCGGCTCAAGCAGGTTCTCCAGCATCCGCTGAAAAGCCGCATTGCCGTTGGTAACGCCCATGGGCATCACCTTCCACTGGAGAGGTCCAAGTGGGGTGCTCATGGCTGTGCAGGCACGGGGCTCCTCGGCGAGAGGCATCTGGTGATAACCATGTTTCAGGTCAATCACCGTGAAGATCCTCCGCCGGTGTTGTTTTTGCAGCATGTCCTCAATGAGGGGCAGCGTATGGCTGTCGTGCTGCGATTGGGCGTTCAGGCCGCGGTAGTCGACCACGAGCCGCCACTCACCGGCGACCTTCTTGGGGACGATGAAGCATGGAGAGGCCCATTCAGAGTTGCACGGCTCGAGCCAGCCTCTCTGGATGAAGTCACGGAGGATCTTCCCCATGGCTTCTTTCCTCTCGCCCCGCAGGGCGAACTCCCGGTGTCGATACACACGGGGGTCCTGCTTCAGTCGTATCTTGGCCTCGCCATACGGTCCACGCACCGGTGGGGGAAACACAGGCTTTCCACTGAAGAAGGTATTCCCATACTTCTGCGTCAGCCTGGCCCTCAATGCCTGAATCTTGGGGCAATCATCGGACTCAACCTTGGCTTTTCCGGGCACTTGAACCACGGAGCTTACTTGAGGGGTAGCAACCCCGCTCGGCTTCGGCTCAGGCGGTCTTCCCAGGTGGCCCAAAGGGCCATCTCTGGTCTTGCCTCGGAATATGTCGCCGTAGGTGGGGGGGCTCCCGCCGATAGGGTCGTCCTGGCTGCACATGTGATCCAGCACCCTCTGTACGAAGGTATTCCCATCATAGGAACCGGAGACAATGGAGTCCACTTCCCACCAGGCTCTGTCCTGGCCCTTGCCCTCACGCTGGTTTCCCCAGTCGTGAAAGGGCTGATCCATATACCCCTGAACCAGATCCAACTCCTCTTTAGTAAGGGGGTTTTCCAATTCTCCGATGTCAACAGGGGAAACCGCAAAGCATTGCCTCCATGGCTCCGCTATGATGCGGTTGACACACACGAAGTCCGTGGCGTCGGCCTGATCAAGGCCCCCATCCACATAGTGGAATTCCGTTGGCCATTTCTGGGGTGGCATGGGCTGTCCCTTAGCGTCCTGATAGACACTCTCTCCAGCCGGTAGGACGACCTTGTTTAAGGTCATGTTGGTCAATGAGACTACCCAATGTCGGGTACTTTCCTCCTCGGTGCATCCCATAGGAACAACCAGCACTGCCTTGGAGCGGTCCTTGCGAATCTTCGCTATCGCTCTTGGAATGTCCCAACGGGGGCAATGGATCCACATCAATCCCTGATGCGGACCCCAGTGCTTCTTCCACGCGGAGTCCTGTGCGCTCCAGTACTTCTCACACACCTGAAGATGGGCGGAGGTTCCTGAAGAGAACGCATCCAGGGCCAGACCCGAAGCTCCCAGGTCCGCAACCACTCGGCTCGCCACTTCCGGCCTTACGCCGTACTCCTGGTTTGCTGGCCCAGTTGGCTCAGTGCCCAGTGCGGCTACTTCGAGCTGATCGCGTTCGGGGTGGATCCATTGGCATTCCACATGGTGCTCAGGTGACGATAGCCACGAGGGCTGGTCGTCCTGGTACAGGGTCATCGAGGCCTGAGCCGGGAGGACGCCGGAGTCCGTCTCCATCATGAAGTCGTACGCGACGATCATGTCCCAGTCCATCTCGGCCTCGTAGAAGCGACCGTGCAGGAGGATTTCCTTGCCGAGGTCTGGGCGGCTCAGCTCACAATGGTTCACGAACTGCAGCCCAATGGCCGCTTCCTTCGTGCCTCCCACCATGTACTGGCCGTTCGCCACCTTCAGCCTGACAGGTTTCCGACTGTCGGTCAGACACTCTGGTGGAAGTAGGCCAGCCTTGACGAAGCTGACCCGTGCTCCCGTGTCGACCAACACGTCGAAGACCTTTTCCACTTCCCCGCATAAGGCACGGACCTTAAGGTGCAACTGCCGCTCACGCCCCACTCGGCGCACGGCGTGCAAGCTCAGGATCTCCGGCCGTTCCAGAAGCTCGACAAGCGACTGGTGCAGGTCGTGGACAATGGGCTCAGGCTGCCCATCTGCAGCATCCGGCTGCGGTCCGGGTGATCCTCCGATACTCTCGGATAGATCTTGTAGTACATCAAACACATTCTTGGTCGCGAAGGACGGACGGGTGCAAGGGTTCGTGCCTTCACTTGCCCTCACCCCGCCTCCGCGACTGGGTGCCGGACCGGGCCTTCCGCCCGCGGCAGTCCCTTTGTGCTTATCGACTCCCGACTGGGATGGTTCGGCGCTTCCCACGTCACCATCCTGCGACCGCCCTAGCTGGGGCCCTTGGCTGCAGGGGCTCCGCTAGGGGGCGTCGGGTGTGGAAGAAGGGGTGTTCTCCTCCGCATCAACCTCGTTGACGCCCTTCCTTCTTCCCGTACGAGTAGGCTTCTTGTCCTTGTCCTTGTTCTGGTCGTTCTGGTTGTTCTCCTTGTTCTTGTTGTCCGACCTGGGGACCCAGTTCCTCTTGATCTCCTGGATCTCCTTGGCCAACTCGGTCCCCTGCGACACCAGCTTGGAGAGCTCGTCTCTGTCCACCTCCACCTTGGCTTCCCGGATACCCGCGGGCGCACGCTTCTTCGACCCGTGCGCCTTCTTATAAGCCTCCGTGTCGGCCTTGTGGGTGGGGCATGTTCGGTGGTCATGGTTGAAGCCTTTCTTCCTCCCATAACACACGAAACAGCCCTGCGGGTGAGCCCGTATGAACTCCCCAAAGGACAGAGGAGGGTCGCCAATGCGGCGAGGGTCCCTCTTCTCCTTCTTCTTCCAACCCGGCTGCAGGGGCTTCCAGCTTCCCCGGTTGTTCCCCGCGCTCAGGTTGTTGGCCACGAAGGCGCAAACGGCCACCTCGGCGGGCTCATCGTCGTCGTCATCGTCGACGAGAGTCTCATCGCCGTCGGCTCCCGCTGGGTCCAGGGCAGCTTCCCCGCCAGGTCCCTCGCCAACGTAGTTGACGTCGCGGTCGCCGGGCCTCAACCCGCGGGTGTGGTGGAGGTTCCGGTACTCCTTGAGCACCTCCTCTCCAACCCACTCCAGGATCTCGTCGCAGCTCATCCGCGCCGGGATGGCCTGCAGACGGATGGTCTGGCCGCTCAACTCACACTCGTCAAGGCGCCACATCGCGGTCTTCTCGCGATCGCCCGAGACGGTGATGAGGAGAGCGTTCCGCAGGGAGTGCCGTTTGACATCCCGGGCCACGTTCTTCCTCGTCCAAGCCACCACGTTCGTATGATACTCTTTGGGGAGCATCATCTTGACCGTGTGGTTGGACTTGGCCCGCTTGGATTCCTCCTTGGTGACCCTCTTGATCCATGCCTCCGGCAGCATGGAGAGCAGGCGAGCCTGCTCGTCACCCTCGTTCCAATCCTCCACGTTGCGGCGGAGGAGGGTGTAATGCCCTCGGAAGTCTCGCCAGTCCCGTAGGCGAATCTCCCGTCCATCATGCTGAAGCTTGATGGACTTCCACCGCTTGGCAGCCACCTGCGGAGCATCCACCCGCTCCTGCTCGTTGAGCCACTTCTTGGCTTCCTTGAGGGTCTTGATTCTCCCCTCCTTGGTCGCCACGAAGTATAGCTCTCCGAGCACTTCCGGCAGGCGGTACCTGAACCGTCTGAAGACATATTTCTCCGCATCCGCGGGAGGCATATCTTCAGTGACGGTCAGCCCCCAATCGTCCAGCTTCTCCAAGAAGCGGTCGAGGTTGAGGGGGTTGCCATCGTACATGGGGGGCTTGATGTCCTTCAAGTCTTCCCACACGGCGGCATCCGCGGCCGTAGAGACCATGAAGGCCGGCCGCGAGGTCGACCGAGGTTCCCATCGGCCTCGCCCACAGACTCCCACGGCCGCCACGTCCATCTCCTCCATGGAATCCCTGTGGCTACGCCGCGGTTCCTCCATGTACGCTGAACCTAGATGTTCACGCCGTACTCCTTCCATGTACGCATCCTCATCACGGCGCCGGCGGCTGCGTTCAGCGGCCTCCCGTCGTACACCACGCGGCGGGCTGATGTCGAACTCCTCCAGGTCCAGGTCCAGGTCCTCACCTTCGCCGACATCCCACTCCACGTCTCCTCTGAAGACCTCATCCCTGAGTCCACCATAACGTCCACCAGCCATTGGGATTGGCTCAGGGGCTGGTGCGGGGCGCCGGGGGCGTACCGGTGTCCGCGGTGGAGCACGGCGGTTGCGGTACTCCGCGCTGAGCCACTCATCACGCCAATCCTCACTGCCACTGCCGTGCGGAACGCGTTCGTTGCGGCGGCCCGCGCTGTGGTGAGAGGGGGCGGTGAGAGAGGGGGCACTGGCGCTGGGGCGACTCCTGGGGGCTCCGCCGGGGGCGTGGGGTCTGTCTGGACCTGGTCCGGGTCCCCAGCCGTCGTCTGACGAGCCAGACTCCAGGGGTGGGTGGTCGCTGCCGACGCTCCCACGGGCTTCCAGTGCGTCCAACCTCTGCTGCAGGCCGCTGATGACCTTGTTCAGCGACTTGGTCTTGCCGCTGGCGATGTCCAGCTCCCTCTGCGCGCGCGCGGCGACCCTGGCGATGCGAGTCATCTCGCCCTTGCCCGTGTCTACCTCGCGCTCGAGCAACTGGACCCTCCTGCGGAGGTAGACAATCCACCGCCAGGTGGTATCCGGGTCGCCGTTCCCTGGTGGGTCGTCGGCGTCCCCAGGGGGTCCTCCAGGAGGGCCTCCACCGGGTCTGCCCGGTCCAGGGGGTCCTCCCCCGCCCGGTGGTCCGCCTCCAGGGGGTCCACTTGGTGGGCGTCCTCCAGGGGGTCCTGATGGTCCTCCGCCAGGGGGTCCCGGTGGGTCTCCGCCGGGTCGCCTCGGTGGGTCCGAGGATGGGCGCTTCTTCGTGATGCCGAAGTCCATGTCGTCATCCTTGTCCATGTCGCCCCACCTGGGCGTCTCGGTCTCGGAAGACTCCGAGCTCCGGTAGGGGGGAGGGAGATCCTCATCCTCACCTTCCGGTTCCATGGGGACGTCTCCGCCTCCTCCGCCCGTCCAAGCCACCACTTGGCGATGTCGGCGGCCTCGTTCATCCCCGTCGCTGGCGGTGAGGAAGGGGTCACTGTCGTGGGGGTGTCCGCCCGCTGGCCTCCGTGGCCTCTCGGGGGTCTTCCCCTTACCCTCCCTTTGTCGATGGGCGGTGGGGCGACTGCTCCCACTGCTGCCTGTGTCGGCCTCGTCCAGCGTCATCTTGGAGGAGGCGTCCCCTTCGAAAAGCTTTCGAAGGGTCTCCACTCGTGATCCTCCCGGGGGAGTCTCGCGGCGGAGTTTGGCCTTTGCCTCCTCCATTACGGCGGCCGTGGCTGCGGCAGCTCGCGCTTCGGCTTCCTCCCGGGCACGAGCCGCTTCGGCTTCCCGGACCTGCTGCAGCCGAGCCTTGTGCGCTTCCAACGCCGCCAGCTCCGCCTCCGTCTTGGCCCTCTCCTCAGCGACCTTCCGTCGCGCGGGCTCGATGGCGTCCTTCTTGGCGGCGTCCGCCTGGGCCTTAGCCGTCGCTTTGTCGTAGGCCCTTTCCTCCGCCTCCTTCTTTGCCCTCTCTTGGGCAAGCGCCTCTTCCAGCGCTCTCACCTCGGCCTCCTTGCAGGCAATGGCCTCCTGCGTCAGGCGGGCTTCCTCGTCGGCTGCCCTGATCCGGGCAGCCACGGCCTCATGGGCGGCCGCAGCCGTGAGACCGGCCGCGATGGCTGCAACGGTCGAGGCGTGGTAGCCCATGCCTCTGCCCCACTCGATGGCCTCCTCATGGGCGATGCCGACGGCGCCCTCCACGGCAGCGTTCTGCTGCGTGGCCCGTTGCCGGGCAACCCGAAGGTTGCAGGGCACCCCACAGGCGCGCTCACAGGCGCGCGCCACATCTTTTTGGGTGGGAGCGGCGCTGCTGCTGGAGCTGGCCTGGTCGGCCGGCATCCTCCCGCGGTGGGCCGACTCCACGTCGCTGCTGGGGCCTGCTGGGGCCTGCTGGGGCCTCAGGAGCAGCGGACGGGGCTTGGCCTTGGTCTGCTTGGCGACTTCCATGAAGTCACCAAGGGTGGCGTGGCCGGGGTGGTGACCACCATTGGCCCGTTGGGGGCTGTGGGCTGGTGTTCCGCCCCTGGCGCCTTGGGCGGCTTCAGCGGCCAGGGACTCCTGGTACTCCCGCCACTTCCTGTCCCGCCTCCTGTCCCCGGCGGAAGGCTTCTCCTTCCCATGAGACGCGCTGCTGCTGCCCTGCAGCCTGCGCTCGTTCCCCGGCTCCGGGAACTCCTTCTCGATCATGTCCCACATGGAGACATTCATCGAAGCGCCCGACGGGTACTCGTTGGGCATCTCGTCCTCCTCAATCCCGTCGGGACGCAGCCCTTCGCCGGGCCTGTCCGGCCAGGTCCAGGTCCTCCAGCGCTTGTGGCGGAAGCGGTACTCATACCCTTCCGCCCGCAGCCACTCCTCCACTGCCCGCAGGCGGTCCTCGCCCATGTCCTCGCGGAGCTCGAAGCTCCCGGGCATGCCGCCCTCGCACTGGGGATTGCTGTGGCGGTACTGCTGCCCCCACAGCAACCCACGCAGTAGGCGCGCCGCATGGGGGTGGGGCTGCGGCCAGGTCTTACCCGCCTCGTCCCAGTTCACCATCGGTGCTCTCGATGGGGTGGTCCTGGGGTGGTTGTTGAGGTTGGTGTTGCAGCACTGGACTGGGAGTGCGGCTGGTGCTGGTCAGCCGGTGGTTGTGGAGGTGGTTGACGCGACTGGGTGTGCGGCCTTGCTGGTCGGCCGATAGGACCCGCTGATGAGGGAGTCCTGGTCTGTCCACCTCCTTCACAGTCGCGGCGCGGTCAGGGCGATGCTCTGGACGGCGCTGCGGGCTCCGTGACGAACTCGGCGCTGTCGCTGGGCGGCGCTGCGAGCCGCTGCGCTGCGCTGCGAGCTGCTGCGCTGCGCTGCAAGCTGCGAGCTGCGAGCTGCTGCGCCGCGCTGCTCGGAATTGGTGGCCCCAAGTGGCACGCGAGGGATGGGTAACCCCGCGGCGGTGAAAGGCTTTTGACGCGTTCCCGTGGGGGGCCGGCCACGGGACGCTGCGGTGACACGCACAGGTGAGCAGGCAGGCAAAGCACTACGCTCACAAGGGCATCAATACGCTCGTGTCATGTGACAAAGCGTTTCAGAATCCTTGCCACTCTGAAATGAGGGAACGTAAGTATGTACAACAACACATCAGAATATGTACACATGGGGTTAAGACTGGACTGGGGTGAGGGCATCACAGGACAATAGACACTCAGTCCTAACTCATATCCCAATCCCAGGTCCGACCCTCTCAGTGGCTGATGGGGGCGGGGGCTCAAACACAACCCATGCCCTGCTAAGTCCGGACTCTGAAACCCTGCCAATAGGGGGGGTGTCTCTCCCAGCCACAGGCGAGTTTCTCGGGAACCAAATGTGCTCCAAGGCCCACCGACAGTAGCCCCCCATGCTCCCTTAACGGCAGGTCCCAACTCCTCTCTGAGCAAGAGATATGGCCCCGCCATTATCCCCTAGGAGTTGGTAGCTGAAAATGGGCTGTTTCAGCCCAAACTGAAATTAGCTCAAAAATCTCCAAAATTGATCCCTCGTCCGGACACGCCAGAGGTAGGGACGAGGCAACTGACCCTATGCCCTTCGGGTACAAACTCCCTGGAGCCCTCACCCAACCTGGTTCCCTCTGAGGTCCCGGCTTCAGGGCACCACAGGTTCGTCAAGTGGGGTCATGATTGCCAAAATGGCCAAATCGGCCATCTCGGGCGACCGTCCAGGGTAGGAAACCTTGGCGATATCGACGCGCCAAGCCTTGATTCACAACCCTTGATATCCCCTTTGGTCCCATGCCCTGGGTTATGGCTTGCTGTCACACTGGCTGCTTGCTGTTCATCGAGGGGATGATCACGCGGAAGGGACAGAAAGCAGCATGCGGTGCAAACGGGGGGATCATGGATCGCACCAAAAGTTGAATAACTGCGGATGAGCCGGAGGAGCAAATACGAAATTCAAGGGCTTTCAACCCTTGGTCATATGCTACAAAATTTGCCCTTCCTTCCTGGCTGGATCCCATGCCCCATGGAGATATGGTAATTCCAATATGGCCTACAATGCCAAAAACAGTGAAATCTGGCCAAAATGGCCCGCACTCATGATTCCATATCTCCATGGCCACGGCGAGGATCCTTTCAACCAAAGATGCTATAGACACATGGGACTTAGGTCCGAATATATGCCACTTGCCAACCCTCATGATCGCCTCTAGCTATTTTCCCCATTGGAGGGAAAATGACACACAAATGGGGTAGAATGGCAACATACCCCAAATTGGGTGACTCACAATTCTCCCATCGAGAGGGGAGGCCACATGAGGAAATACCCCATTCGATGCGGGTTTATGTGCCCTCTCCGAATTGCCCTTACCCTTGGTCAAGTGGCGCACGCAACCTCGGGGGTGAAGTCAGGGGGAGAAGGAGTTTGTGGCCATTTTGGGCAAAACGGCCAAAATTCACCCAAAAGTAGTCCCTCCAAATATCGTATCTCCGTAACGCAAGAGAAAGGAGCCTCGGGCTTTTGCATGGATGCAAACCGAAGCTTTGCTTCCCTTTTGCAACAAGGGTTGAGGTTCAAAGCATAATGAAAACATTTTTAACACCTCAATCCTTGAAGCACACTATTTATGGGAAAAAGTGCATATATCGGCGATATTGGCATGAACATATCTTTGGGACCTTGATGAGCAAAAATATGAGTAAACATTTTTGGAGTAGGCCCATAGTAGGTGCCTTCAAACATGCACACTATGGTTAGATTGTCTCCGCCCACTCGTGTCATTAGTGCTTGCATATGAGCGCGTGTGCAAAGAGGCAATATGGCACGCGTGCTCACAAGGCGAAATTATAAAAAATAGAAGACAAGGTTGTAAAAATCAACCAAGCCACCCACGATGTCCTTTGTGGTCTCTACTTTACATGTTGCCTTCGTTCGAGGCTCAGCTCCCCATAGGCTTTGAGTACGAGCCTCGGGGGTTTGGCCATTTTGGCCTAATTTTCGACCAAAACTTGCCCTCTTTTGAAAATAGAGTTTTGGTACGCATTGAATTGCGTGGAGCCATCGTTGAGTTGGCTTGAAAAACGAAAATGGCCTCGGGCTTTTGGTCTTGTGAGCATTGTGTTCGGTTATTAACATTCATGCTCACAAGGCCACAAAGTTAGCGTTTGCGCACGCAAACGACTGGGGTTTGCGAGACCCATAGGCTGCCTAAAACACCGCCATTGCCCGCTTCCCTATACAAAGTGATATGCCCACGTGAAAGGGGCATGGATGAAAGACATAGGGGGGGGATGTAGGGTTCCATCCAAACTCATGGTCCTTGAGAAGCATGAGTTCGCACGATCGACGGAAAGCCTTGCGCGCTGATTTTCTCGAAAACGCAACGGCGAAAAATTCTGGTGAATACACCAGATGCAAGTTCATAAAATACCCTCTAGATTCAGCCCTTAAGTTCTCTTAGAACCTCACAGGTACTCGAGAAAAGTCAATCACAAAACTCGCCACGGAGAAGCGACGAAGGCGCGCGAACAGGCGACATCAGGCGGCGATTTCACGACAATTAGAAATCGCGGTAGACATCGGGTATTTCACCGATTTCTGACCGAAAATCGATCAAGACAATAAAATCACGGTAATTCTACATCGATTTATTGGTTAGAAATCGGATTCCAGATTTCGCGGGTTAGAGAACAGGGATAGCCGGTGTCAACGGCTTCCGCACGGGTGTGACGGCTCGCAGGCCTCCGGATCATGGGCCATAACGGGTGTGACGGCTCACATGCCTCCGGGCCATGGGCCATAGGTTCTGGGTACCGCTTCAGTTGCAGCTCACGATCTCGTTGACGGCCGTCGTTATCTTGGGGTTCAGTGTCTGCAGAAGGTCTGGCGTAGTGGAACGGAGTTTGGCGATGCGGCGTGTAGAGGTTGCGGCCATATTTCTTGGCTGGGGCAGGACGCGGGAAGCAGTGCAGATTGGCGTATAAGGGCGAGACAGAGTTGCAGTCCTGTAACAGTACAGAAAGTCCGATTAGTACGCTGCGCAAGCCTATGCAACGGGAGCAGCCGGACGATTCCATCAGGTACGTTGGAGCAGGCCACAACGAACTGGCCACTTGGACTTCAGCGTAGAGGTAACTGTTTGCGCTGTCAGCAGGGTTGGAATCTCGAGTTGCAGGCTGGGGCGACGAAGCGCAGCTGGATAAAAGTGCTGAAAAATACTGTAGCGGGCGGTGCTAAGCGCTGGAATGCTGTATCAAAAAGTACTGCGACGGCAGCTTCTGGCGGCTGGAATCTCGAGTCGCAGGCTGGGGCCTGTTGCAGTCAGAGTGACTGGCGGGCGCTTTGCAGCGCCGAAATCGTCAGAATCATGGGAAGAAAGGCATCGAAAAAAAATAGACACTCAGGAGGTGACCCGGGGGGGGCGCCTCTTGCCTGGGTGTGGGGCGTCCGGGGTCGGGCGCTCTCCCACCCCCGACTGCCTGCCCTCTGGGCGGGCTGCCGGGGCCCACTACCCACTGGCTGTGGGTGCGGGGGGGTGCGGGCGTGGGGACCCGTCACCAACCCCATAGCGCGCGCTCTTGCGTGCTGTGGGGGCGGCATGCGGGTGCCCAGGGGGGGCGCCTCTTGCCTGGGTGTGGGGCGTCCGGGGTCGGGCGCTCTCCCACCCTCGACTGCCCGCCCTCTGGGCGGGCTGCTGGGGCCCACTACCCACTAGCTGTGGGTGCGGTGGGTGCGGGCGGGTGGACCCGTCAACAACCCCACAGCGCGCGCTCTCGCGAGCTGGCTTTGCCCGCTGTGGGGGCGGCAGGAGGGTGCCCAGGGGGGGCGCCTCTTGCCTGGGTGTGGGGCGTCCGGGGTCGGGCGCTCTCCCACCCCCGACTGCCCGCCCTCTGGGCGGGCTGCCGGGGCCCACTACCCACTGGCTGTGGGTGCGGGGGGGTGCGGGCGTGGGGACCCGTCAACAACCTCACAGCGCGCGCTCTTGCGAGCTGGCTTTGCCCGCTGTGGGGGCGGCAGGAGGGTGCCCAGGGGGGGCGCCTCTTGCCTGGGTGTGGGGCGTCCGGGGTCGGGCGCTCTCCCACCCCCGACTGCCCGCCCTCTGGGCGGGCTGCCGGGGCCCACTACCCACTGGCTGTGGGTGCGGGGGGGTGCGGGCGTGGGGACCCGTCAACAACCTCACAGCGCGCGCTCTTGCGAGCTGGCTTTGCCCGCTGTGGGGGCGGCAGGAGGGTGCCCAGGGGGGGCGCCTCTTGCTTGGGTGTGGGGCGTCCGGGGTGGGGCGCTCTCCCACCCCCGACTGCCCGCCCTCTGGGCGGGTGGCCGGGGACCACTACCCACTGGCTGCGGGTGCGGGAGGATGCGGGCGTGGGGACCCGTCACCAACCCCACAGCGCGCGCTCTTGCGTGCTGCGGGGGCGGCATGAGGATGCCCAGGGGGGGGCGCCTCTTGCCTGGGTGTGGGGCGTCCGGGGTCGGGCGCTCTCCCAACTCCGACTGCCCGCCCTCTGGGCGGGCTGTCGGGGCCCACTACCCACTGGCTGTGGGTGCGGGGGGGTGCGGGCGTGGGGACACGTCACCAACCCGACAGCGCGCGCTCTTGCGTGCTGTGGGGGCAACATGAGGGTGCCCGTGGGCGGCGCCCCTTGCCTGGGTTTGGGGCGTCCGGGGTCGGGCGCTCTCCCAACCCCGACTGCCCGCCCTCTGGGCGGGCTGCCGGGGCCCACTACCCACTGGCTGTGGTTGCGGGGGGCTGCGGGCGTGGGGCCCCGTCACCAACCCCACAGCGCGCGGTCTTGGGAGCTGGCTTTGCGCGCTGTGGGGGCGGCATGAGGGTGCCTGGGGGGGGCGCCTCTTGCCTGGGTGTGGGGCGTCCGGGGTCGGGCGCTCTCCCACCCCCGACCGCCCGCCCTCTGGGCCGGCTGCTGGGGCCCACTACCCACTGGCTGTGGATGCGGGGGCGTGCGGGCGAGGGGACCCGTCACCAACCCCACAGCGCGCGCTCTTGCGAGCTGGCTTTGCGCGCTGTGGAGGCGTCTCGAGGGCGCCCGGGGGAGGCGCCTCTTGCCTGGGTGTGAGGCGTCCGGGGTCGGGCGCTCTCCAACCCCCGACTGCCCGCCCTCTGGGCGGGCTGCCGGGGCCCACTACCCACTGGCTGTGGGTACGGGGGGGTGCGGGGAAGGGGACCTGTCACCAACCCCACAGCGCGCGCTCTTGCGTGCTGTGGGGGCGGAATGAGGGTGCCCGGGAGAGGCGCCTCTTGCCTGCGTGTGGGGCGTCCAGGGTCGGGCGCTCTCCCAACCCCGACTGCCCGCCCTCTGGGCGGGCAGTCGGGGCCCACTACCCACTGGCTGTGGGTGCGGGGGGGTGCGGGCGTGGGGACCCGTCACCAACCCCACAGCGCGCGCTCTTGCGAGCTGGCTTTGCACGCTGTGGAGGCGTCTCGAGGGCGCCCGGGGGAGGCGCCTCTTGCCTGGGTGTGTGGCGTCCGGGGTCGGGCGCTCTCCCACCCCCGACTGCCCGCCCTCTGGGCGGGCTGCCGGGGCCCACTACTCACTGGCTGTGGGTGCGGGGGGGTGCGGGCGTGGTGACCCGTCACCAACCCCACAGCGCGCGCTCTTGCGTGCTGTTGGGGCGGCATGAGGGTGCCCGGGGGGGGCGCCTCTTGCCTGGGTGTGGGGCGTCCGGGATCCGGCGCTCTCCCACCCCCGACTGCCCGCCCTCTGGGCGGGCTGCCGGGGCCCACTACCCACTGGCTGTGGGTGCGGTGGGGTGCGGGCGTGGGGACCCGTCACCAACCCCACAGCGCGCGCTCTTTCGAGCTGGCTTTGCGCGCTGTGGGGGCGGCATGAGGGTGCCCGGAGGGGCGCCTCTTGCCTGGGTGTGGGGCGTGCGGAGTCGGGCGCTCTCCGACCCCCGACTGCCCGCCCTCTGGGCCGGCTGCCGGGGCCCACTACCCACTGGCTGTGGGTGCGGGGGGGTGCGGGCGTGGGGACCTGTCACCAACCCCACAGTGCGCGCTCTTGCGTGCTGCGGGGGCGGCATGAGGATGCCCGGGGGGGCGCCTCTTGCCTGGGTGTGGGGCGTCCGGCGTCGGGCACTCTCCCACCCCCGACTGCCCGCCCTCTGGGCGGGCTGCCGGGGCCCACTACCCACTGGCTGTGGGTGCGGGGGGGTGCGGGTGTGGGGACCCGTCACCAACCCTACAGCGCGCGCTCTTGCGAGCTGGCTTTGCCCGCTGTGGGGGCGGCAGGAGGGTGCCCAGGGGGGGCGCCTCTTGCCTGGGTGTGGGGCGTCCGGGGTCGGGCGCTCTCCCACCCCTTACTGCCCGCCCTCTGGGCGGGCTGCCGGGGCCCACTACCCACTGGCTGTGGGTGCGGGGGGGTGCGGGTGTGGGGACCCGTGAACAACCCCACAGCGCGCGCTCTTGCGAGCTGGCTTTGCCCGCTGTGGGGGCGTCAGGAGGGTGCCCAGGGGGGGCGCCTCTTGCCTGGTTGTGGGGCGTCCGGGCCGGGGCGCTCTCCCACCCCCGACTGCCCGCCCTCTGGGCGGGCTGCCGGGGCCCACTACCCACTGGCTGTTGGTGCGGACGGATGCGGGCGTGGGGACGCGTCACCAACCCCACAGCGCGCGCTCTTGCGTGCTGCGGGGTTGGCATGAGGATGCACGGGGGGGGCGCCACTTGCCTTGGTGTGGGGCGTCTGGGGTCGGGCGCCCTCCCACCCCAGACTGCCCGCTCTCTGGGCGGGCTGCCGGGGCCCACTACCCACTGGCTGTGGTTGCGGGGAGCTGCGGCCATGGGGACCCGTCACCAACCCCACAGCGCGCGCTCTTGCGAGCTGGCTTTGCGCGCTGTGGGGGCGGCATGAGGGTGCCCGGGGGGGGCGCCTCTTGCCTGGGTGTGGGGCGTCCGGGGTCGGGCGCTCGCCCAACCCCGACTGCCCGCCCTCTGGGCGGGCTGCCGGGGCCCACTACCCACTGGCTGTGGGTGCGGGGGGGTGCGGGCGTGGGGACCCGTCACCGACCCCACAGCGCGTGCTCTTGCGAGCTGGCTTTGCACGCTGTGGAGGCGTCTCGAGGGCGCCCGGGGGAGGGGCCTCTTGCCTGGGTGTGTGGCGTCCGGGGTCGGGCGCTCTCCCACCCCGGACTGCCCGCCCTCTGGGCGGGCTGCCGGGGCCCACTACCCACTGGCTGTGGGTGCGGGGGGGTGCGGGCGTAGGGACCCGTCACCAACCCCACAGCGCGCGCTCTTTCGAGCTGGCTTTGCGCGCTGTGGGGGCGGCATGAGGGTGCCCGGGGGGGGCGCCTCTTGCCTGGGTGTGGGGCGTCCGGGGTCGGGCGCTCTCCCTACCCCTACTGCCCGCCCTCTGGGCCGGCTGCCGGGGCCCACTACCCACTGGCTGTGGGTGCGGGGGGGTGCGGGCGTGGGGACCTGTCACCAACCCACAGTGCGCGCTCTTGCGTGCTGTGGGGGCGGCACGAGGGCGCCCGGGGGGGGCGCCTCTTGCCTGGGTGTGGGGCGTCTGGCGTCGGGCGCTCTCCCACCCCCGACTGCCCGCCCTCTGGGCGGGCTGCCGGGGCCTACTACCCACTGGCTGTGGGTGCCGGGGGGTGCGGGCGTGGGGACCCGTCACCAACCCCACAGCGCGCGCTCTTGCGAGCTGGCTTTGCCCGCTGTGGGGGCGGCAGGAGGGTGCCCAGGGAGGGCGCCTCTTGCCTGGGTGTGGGGCGTCCGGGGTCGGGCGCTCTCCCACCCCCGACTGCCCGCCCTCACGGCGGGCTGCCGGGGCCCACTACCCACTGGCTGTGGGTGCTGGGGGGTGCGGGCGTGGGGACCCGTCAACAACCCCACAGCGCGCGCTCTTGCGAGCTGGCTTTGCCCGCTGTGGGGGCGGCAGGAGGGTGCCCAGGGGGGGCGCCTCTTGCCTGGGTGTGGGGCGTCCGGAGTGAGGCGCTCTCCCACCCCCGACTGCCCGCCCTCTGGGCGGGCTGCCGGGGCCCACTACCCACTGGCTGTGGGTGCGGGAGGATGCGGGCGTGGGGACGCGTCACCAACCCCACAGCGCGCGCTCTTGCGTGCTGCGGGGGCGGCATGAGGATGCCCGGGGGGGGCGACTCTTGCCTGGGTGTGGGGCGTCCGGGGTCGGGCGCTCTCCCACCCCCGACTGCCCGCCCTCTGGGCCGGCTGCCGGGGCCCACTACCCACTGGCTGTGGGTGCGGGGGGCTGCGGGCGTGGGGACCCGTCACCAACCCCACAGCGCGCGCTCATGCGAGCTGGCTTTGCGCGCTGTGGGGGCGGCATGGGGGTGCCCGGGGGGGCGCCTCTTGCCTGGGTGTGGGGCGTCCGGGGTCGGGCGCTCTCCGACCCCCGACTGCCCGCCCTCTGGGCCGGCTGCCGGGGCCCACTACCCACTGGCTGTGGGTGCGGGGGGGTGCGGGCGTGGGGACCCGTCACCAACCCCACAGTGCGCGCTCTTGCGTGCTGTGGGGGCGGCACGAGGGCGCCCGGGGGGGGCGCCTCTTGCCTGGGTGTGGGGCGTCCGGCGTCGGGCGCTCTCCCAACCCCGACTGCCCGCCCTCTGGGCGGGCTGCCGGGGCCCACTACCCACTGGCTGTGGGTGCGGGCGGTTGCGGGCGTTGGGCCCCGTCACCAACCCCACAGCGCGCGCTCTTGCGAGCTTGCTTTGTGCGCTGTGGGGGTGGCTCCAGGGCACCCGGGGGGGGCGCCTCCTGCCTGGTTTGTGGGGCGTCCGGGGTCGAGCGCTCTCCCACCCCCGACCACCCGTCTGTTCGGGCGTGCGGCCGGGGCCCGCTTTCCACTCGCCGTGGTTGCGGTGTGCGGGCGTGGGGGCCCGGCTGTCCTTGGCAACTTGTCCCGTGCCGCAGTTCGTCGTGTGTTGTGCGTGCTTCCCGGGTTCGCGGCACCCCGTGGCCGTGGTGGCTTGGCACCTGTCCTCGTGCCGTGGTTGTGGCCGGCGGCGTGCCTCTCTGGCGTGCCTCGTGGCCCCGCGTTGGTGCGCCGCTCCTCGTCCGGTCCGGTCGCTCTCGGTGCTCCGGTCGGCTTTCCCGTCGCCGTGGTGCCTTCCCCCACCCCGGGGGCTGTGGCCCCCGGCTTTACTGGTTGGTGAGCGGGGCACACGGAGGCTGGCCGGGAACCAGGCTCATTGTGCCTGCCGCTGGCCCCTGCCGAGGCAAGGGCGCTGGGCGCGCTCCGCGTCGTGCCCGTTTGGGGCCCCGCGATGGGGTTGTCCCTGGCGGGTCCCTCCGGCTTTGGTCTTGGGCTGCGTGCGCTGCGGTGGTTTGGCGTTTGTGGACCCGGTCACTGACGCGTCCGGTTTCCCGTACCGTCCGTCTTGCGACGGAGGACTCGGCCGGTGCACCGGGGCTGTTTCGTGTGGACGCCGATTTTGTGGGAAATTGTGCAGGATAAGGCAAGATCATGCAGAACCTGGTGAGAAGCAAGACCATAGGAGTGACAGGAAATGGTGGAAGGGGTACAGTAGGGGCCGGTCCTGGTAGGGACCTTCTTTAGAACCATGAGTTCGAGCGATCGACGGAAAAGCTTGCGCGCTGGATTTCTCTCAGACGCAACGGCGAAAAATTCTTGTGAACACACCAGATGAAAGTACAAGAAAAACCCTCTAGATCCAGCCCTTAAGTTCCCTTGGAACCTGAAAGGTACTCGAGAAAAATCCATCACAAAACTCGCCACAGAGAAGCGACGAGAGCGCGCTAACAGGCGACAACAGGCGGCGATTTCACGACAATCAGAAATCGCGGTAGAAATCAGGTATTTCACCGGCTTCTAACAGAAAATCGACCAAGACAGTAAAATTATGGTAATTCTACATCGATTTAATGGTTAGGGATCGGATTCCAGATCTCGCGGATTAGAGGACAGGGATATCCCGCTGACAGCCGGTGTCAACGGCTTCCGCACGGGTGTGACAGCTCACAGGCCTCTGGGCCATGGGCCATAGGTTCTGGGTACCGCTTCACTACCACCAGTGTGCCTAAGCAATCACCAGTGTGCCTGAGCAATCACCAGTGTGCCTGAGCAACCAGCAGTGTGCCTGAGCAACCAGCAGTGTGCCTGAGCAATCGCCAGTGTGGACCGATGAAAAAAACCAAGGTCCGAATGAAAATCACTGAGTCACAAAGCCAGGATCCGCGTTGGGAACCAATCGATACATTGTGCTTGCGAGCCTTATGTGGAAGTACCATTCAGCACTTCACCAGCATGAAAGTAGATGAAAGGTCATTTCCCCCAACCAAGAAGCTAGTTTGGAGCATTTTGAAAGTGAGTTGCTCCTAGTACACCAGTTGGAACATTGTACGAAAGATCAAAAAACAGTTGCAACACCTTTTTGCGCAAAAATCACTTATGCTTGGTTTTGGTAAGTGAAGTCAGCTTCCGTCTAGAGGTTTGGGTACTAGAGTGTTTCTCGAAAGGTCAAAGACGCATTGAGAATGGTATGGGTAAATAATGATTGCAATGGAACTTTGTTTCCTTGCTTAGATGTGCCTTGGTGTCGTGCATTCAATCAAACTACCTGATTTTTGCGCAAAAATCACTTATGCTTGGTTTTTGTAAGTGAAATCAGCTTCCGCCTAGAGGTTTGGGTACTAGGGTGCTCCCGGAAAGGTTAAAACCGCATTGAGAATGGTATGGGTAAATGATTATTGCAAGTTAGAAGGATAAAGGCGTTAAGTAAAAACAGTAAAAACATTCTGAAAAAGAAGTGGAATCAGTGCAAGCAGTGAAAAAAGATGGGGGGTCAAGAGGTGCCATCCCGGTTGTGCTAATGCGCATTTTGGCTGTGGGGAACACTTATACGATAATAATTTATGTCCAAGGTGGCAAGTTACAAGGAAGTGAAATCAGTGAAAAAGGTTTCCTAAAAAGAAGTGGAATCAGTGCAAGCAGTGAAAAAAAGATGGGGTGCCAAGAGGTGCCATCCCGGTTGTGCTAATGCGCAATTTGGCTGTGGGGAACACTTATACGATAATAATTTATGCCCAAGGTGGCAAGTTAGAAGGAAGTGAAAAAAGTGAAAAAAGTGAAAAAAGTTCTGAAAAAGAAGTTAAATCAGTTTTGTGATGAAGGGTCAGCTTAAGGATGACGGTGCATTGGTGAACGTTGAAATGAACGGTTCGGACGCCAAGATGGTCGAGAAAGTAGGCGCTGCTACAATTGTGGCGAACAAGGCCACTTGGCCCGCGACTGTTCAAAGCATCGACCGCCATCCCGAGAACGAGAACGTCGAGAATCAAGGTCGGGCACACCGCAAAGAGATCAGAGTCGAGACAGTAAGGGACGGTTTTGATCCCGCTCCAAGAGCAAAGAAAGGCCCACAACGGCCTAGGAAGCATCTGCAAAGACCTGGTTGTGGACGTCCTGGAGAGAGCTGAACACCACCATCAGTACCAGTAAACCTGAAAAGAATTCGACACTTGAGGGTGTCAGCATCGAAGGAACCGAATCTGAGCATGCGTCTCTATTCACGGTTCGAGGGCGCATTTGCGCAAATCGTGATGACTACACGAGAGCCTATGTTCGAGTTGGAGAACTCGTATTTCGACATCACTTCAAGGTCTTGGAGATTCTGCCCGATGTGGTGCTTGGACTACCATGGCTTCAAAGCTATAATCCAACTGGCAACTGGAAGGAACGGTACGCGGACATCCAACATGGTTCGAGTTTGTACCGGTTGTCTTTTGATGAATCAAGACATTCCACCCAGCTGCAATTTCAAGCCGCTTCGAAGTTGGACCTTTTTTCGATACTTTCATCCAGTGCCTCGGAAGCGAGTCCGGTCGGAAATCCTACCCCACATGCCAACGAACGCCCGGACCTACTGACGCATTCCCGTGGGGGGCCGGCCACGGGACGCTGCGGGACACGCGCAAGTGAGCAGGCAGGCAAAGCACTACGCTCACAGGGGCATCAATGCGCTCATGTCATGTGACAAAGCGTTTCAGAATCCTTGCCACTCTGCAAAGAGGGAACAAAAGTATGTACAACAACCCATCTGGATATGTACACATGGGGTTAAGACTGGACTGGGGTGAGGGCATCACAGGACAATAGACACTCAGTCCTAACTCATATCCCAATCCCAGGTCCGACCCTCTCAGTGGCTGGTGGGGGCGGGGGCTCAAACACAACCCATGCCCTGCTCAGTCCGGACCCTGAAACCCTGCCAAAGGGGGACTGTCCCTCCAAGCCACAGGCGAGTTCGTCGGAACCCATGGGCCCCAAGGCTGACCGACAGTCGCTCCCTATGCTCCCTTAACGGCAGGTCCCAACTCCTCTCTGAGCCAGAGATATGGCCCCGCCATTATCACCCAGGAGTTGGTAGCTGAAAATGGGCTGTTTCAGCCCAAACTGCAATTAGCTCAAAAATCTCCAAAATTGACCTCTCGTCCGGACCCGCCAGAGGTAGGGACGAGGCACTTGACCCTATGCCCTTCGAGTACGAACTCCCTGGAGCCCTCACCCAACCTGGTTCCCTCTGCGGTCCCGGCATCAGGGCAACACGGATGAGTCAAGTGGGGTCATGATGCCAAAATCACCAAATTTGGCGTCATTCCCACGCGTGGCTCGCCTGGCCAAGGTGAGGCCAATGGCTCACAGGGTAGGAGGCAGGACCTAAGACGTATATCTGAGTGTACAACTTGGGAATAGGTCCGGGCTCCCTGTGGGCATACAGAAATGGGGCCGCCAATTGACCACACGGAAGGGGGAAATTGGGGTCCCAAAATGGGGTCATTTTGGCTGCTTGAAATGAGCCAAAATTTGGTGTGCTCCCAATAGTATATCTCCACGCCGGCTTGGAGATCGGATCCGCCATTCCATACGCATTCCACCCGGAGTCCAACAAAGACCCCGATGCACTTGGCTCTCAAAGATCTCCATGCTCTTTGGCGTGGTGACGATCCCAATTGGGTCCACAAATGCCAAAATTGCAAAATTGCCCACACTCACTTTGGGCTAGCACCTTAACGAAGGTGGCTCCGCCTCGCCCACGTGGTGTGTGGACCATGGGGACCATTACCCATAACACCCATGTCATATATGGTCCATTGGTCCATGCGTCCGGCGTGCACGAGGGTTAGAACATAGTGCACGGCGGGCAGCAAAAGTGGAAAATTGCTCAAAATGGCCAAAAATGCGCACACTCATGGTTGGGGCAAGTGAGGCACATGCCCGACTCGGACCAGAGTGTGCCATAGGATTGGTATCAAGTCCTATGTGTCCAACATATCTTTTGGGCGTCGCCCAACCCCTCCGGTATTGGGAATGGCAGGGTCGCCAAGTGAGCCCATGATTTGGGATAGTCCCAAATCGCCAACATGGCGGCCATGGTATGCCAAGCGTAAGAGGAGTTATTCGCCGGGTCCAAGATATGTTGGGCACCGAAGTATGTACCCTCATATCATACTTGGGTCATGATGTCAATTGAGCGCAACGTTGAGATACACGGTCGCCACTTGACATCATGACGGGCCAAAAACGGCAAAATTGGCACAAGCACACACAAAAGTGCCTTGAAAGGTGCACAATTATATTATAATATCTTCGGCTTGGATCGTGCAATCACTTAATCCTTCTAAACACAATGACTTGACACCAATGACCTTCGATCCCACATATGTGCTCCACTTGGGGCGCCTTGAAAGGTTACGAGCGCTACTTCCCAAGTGGGCACATGAAAATATGGAAAATTGCAAAACACACACCTTGCTCCCAACGCATTGCTTCGGGATCACCACACAAGCTTCCCTTCACAAAGGTTAGGCTTGCAATTGACTGTAGGGAGTATGGAGAAGGGGCTTGCACAATATGAGGTCCATTGGCGGGCTTGGCTTGGAGTAATGGACCCGCCAAATGGGCACGCAACACAACACATGGCACATACCACATATTGCCCAAAAAGGTAGCTCCCACCACGATATGTCATGCCCCTCCAAGGGCATAACTTTGTGTCAATCGCTCATAGGAACTCAAGGAGAGTTCCTATGCTACACCAACACTTGCGCGCTACACTCGAAAGTTATCTTAACGCACGCAATGTCATGGCCAAAGAGTTATAACGCAAACTCTACCCTATTGACCATGATCCATTACACTAGCGCGCACGTGTGGAAACGCAAGGCATATAATGCTTCCTAAATTACGTCAGGAGTATTGTGAATACATCCCACGTTTCCTTATTGTCATTCCTCGCAAGCGGCACGAGATATGACCTTCACAAGTGGCCTCACGAATCAACTTTGTTTTGCCCATATCTTTAAGACAAATGGAGGGCAAGAGAAAAGGAAAGTTGATTCGTGCATAGGAAAGCACGTAGGTCCACTCGAAAGAGGTCAAATCAAGTGCGGGGATGTCGAAGTCGAAAATCCGATTTCGACATCCTGAAAAATTCGGATTAAGGTTGCGAGTGTAAGATGTGAAAATTGCGGAAGCGTCCATGCAGTTCCTGAAGGCTTTGGAGCCTTCGTGACAGATTGCGTTAAAATTTCCATTATAAACAGTTAAACTGGCGGTTACGGTAAAGTCGCGATCCAACCGCCAGCAGTCAAAACAGTGAATATCAGAACGGAAGCGTAAAACTTGACGGAAACAATATGAAAATAAAACCCTGTTGATTCCTGATGTTCTGATATACAAATCTCCGCTGGCGGTGCATCGGTTGCCGATGCGGGGCTTTACGGCACGGAACATGGGGTTAGTGGACCGGAGACCGGTTGTATGCCGTAACCGGGCCATGGGGTTCTGGGTACCGCTTCACCCCCCTCCTTAGAGCAAACCCTGGGGGGGGCTCGATAACACCCAAGCATGGCAGCGGGTACCCAGGACCATCGTCTGAAGGGGGGGGGGTGTCACATCCTCACTTCAGTAAGTCACAGTAAGATAGGTATGCTTTTGTATAAGCTCGTAGCACATGTATAGTATCAAGTATCAAGTATCAAGTCCCGGGTCCTGGCGGCGATTGTTCGGCATCCAAAGGACCCGTTAACCCATACCAGGCGCACCGGGTGCCGGCTGCTACGGTCACCACCACAGTGGCAGTGGCATACACGGCCAACATAGGCGACACACGACGACCGAGGTGGTCCCACAGGTCGAGAGCGACCACAAAGATCCATCAGGCTACCCCAAGCTTCCCAAGGCCCGCCGACTGGGGAGAGTTCCCACGGGTCCTTCCTCGGGCGCACCATGTCCATATCCATACGACGCGAGTCCAGAGTGCCATAGTCGAACTCCTTAAGAACCCCAGATCTTAAGGGAGCTCCTCCTGAAGGGATCGGGCATCAAGGCCGTCTTTTCCCTCGCCCTACTGCCAGGAAGGCCATACATGAGGGAGTCCTCATGCAGTGTGGGCGGAGGCGTCGACTCCTCAAACCACCAGTTTCCCAGGCAGACTGACCGAGGTCAGGAGCACCGGAGGCCGCCATCCGAATGCAAGTGCGTCTGCGAATCGGTAGGCTCACACTGGGACTGACAGTGGCGGACCGCTGGGAGTGTAGTCAGGCAACTGGGCTTCCCGCCTGGCGCCATCAGGATCTGCACACATCACAGCGAATAGGGCAACACGGTATCACGGGCACTCAAACAGTAGAATCTGTATTCGGGTACTGGTCCAGGCTGGACCAGGCTGTATGAGCATGTACACGGCGACTCAAGGCGCCCCTGTAATCCGATTCGCATTCCCACAAGGGGGAAAAGACAGTCCATCCGTCGGTGATGGGCTGACAATCGCAACATACAATGCACATATCCTGTGGAACAGAGAAGGCAAGCAATAATCAGGTAAACAGGCGTGTAAACACACTCTGGACAGAGTGCCAAACCACGCCACGGTCAGGATAAGGCAAATGCAGGAGGGTGGGCAGGATAACGCCTGAGTTCAGGCATATATAGTCTCGAGACACACGTCGACTGGTCTGGATTCCGCAGATGCCATGGAACCAGACCACCCACTCAAAAATCGCAATGCCGATGACAGCGGCATCCGTTGCGCAACGTCGTATGGGCTTCAAGGCCCCAAGAGCTCAGAAATATGAAGGTCAGTCGCCCTACCTGGTTTCCCAAGGATTCAGCAGGGGGGTGAGTGACGAATAGAAGAAGAGAGGGGCCATCCTCCTCTGGATTCAGCAGGGGGGGGTATATGGCCACTCTGATGGCAGGTCACCGGAAGATGAGAGAGAGCAAGCAAGTGAGGGACAATCCGTCGGCCTCACAAGCGCTCCAAAAGCATCAGGGGAGAGCTCAGGGCGCTGATCAGGCACCCCTGGCTGCAATCGCCCGGGTGAGTGCTGCCAAGTCCGAAACGTGGATCTTGGTCTTGTGCTTGCGGATGTACTCCATGAAGGGAGTATTGACCCGCGGCACGAACGAGGAGACGGGTTCCCAGGTATCGTGGGACGGCCCATAGCCTCGCCAACGAACCTTGAACTCCAGACCTCCGGGTGCCGAGGCTTTCGGACGCTGAGCCAGGATCTTTTCGACAGTATAGTCGTCCTGCTCAGCATAGTCATCATCCGAATCAGCCTCATGTGCGGCATAGCTCAGGGACACATGTTGACCACGGAGGTCGGGTTCCCGCACACGGAGTTGACTCTCGTGGCGCTCCCTGAACTGTCCGTGACCCACCTTGATGCGGTAGGTGTCCTCACCAATCCTGCGGACCACCTCGCCGGGTGTGAACCAGGTCTTGGTGCGGTGGGTGCCCATGGGGCGGGGTCTGATCACCCACACCGGGTCTCCCACCCTGAACTTCTGCGCTGTCGAGCTCGGGGCGGACTTCTGACGCTCAGCATGCTCCTTCTCGAGCTGCTGGCGGATGTCCCGTGCCGTTTGCTCTTGCCGCGCGAAGAATTCCTTGGCATCCATAGCCATGCCATCACCAGACAAGGGAAGTCCCCTACCCAGGGGGTCCCTGCCGAACAGAATCTGGTGAGGGGACAAACCGCCCGGTGTGGGGGTGTCATGATGGGCCTTCAGAGCAGGCCACATCTCCTCAAACCAGTTCCGACGTGGATTGGTGATGTGGATCTTGCGCAGCTTCTCGAACAGCTGCCGTCCAGCCACTTCAGCACGGCCGTTAGACCGGCTGAGATAGGCGACGCTCTTGGCATGACGTATTCCCATGAGGGAACACATAGCCTTGAACCAGCCACCAGTAAACTGGGGCCCTCGGTCACTGCAAATGGTGCGGGGGATGTCAAAGACGGTCAGCCAATGACGAATCATCATGACTGCCACTTCCTTGGCAAGCAACCCCTTTTTGCGTGCCGGAACGGCTACAACGTAGCCGCTGTGGCGGTCCACACAGAGAACCACACAGTCAAAGGTCTCCTTGCCAATGTGCACGTCGGGCATGGAGAAGACGTCCATGGCCACGCTCTCCATGGGCTGGTCAGGAACCGGGGTCCATTGGGGTTCCCCCTTGACGTTCCGGTTGTCGGGATTGCAGGCCTGACACACCGAACAACCCTTCCTGACCTTCTTGATGGCGGTGTAGAGAACGATATGGTCGATCTCGAACCGACGCTGCATGTCAAGGGCTTGCTTCTTGACCCCTGGGTGCAGCATGTGGTGGTGCCAAGCTTCACAAAGCTCAAGCACCCGGGACTCCGGTACTAGCAGCTTACCATTCCGGTAGAGCTTGCCATCTTCCTCGGTCAGCCCCTTTGGCCACTTCTGTCCGTCGTCAGGGTCGGTCACAGCCCTATACTCGGCCGCAAAGGCCTCAGACTTGGCGTAATCGTCGGTCCAGTCGTCCTGGAGGCAAGACTCCGGGAAGAGGTGCTTGTCTGACTCAGCTCCCTCAGGGGCGAGTACTCTGACCGCTCTGCTCACCCTCGTTGCGAGGGGGGCATCCGCGGCCATGACGACGAAGCATTTTGCATCCTCCTCCTCCATCAGGCGCTCCATCTCAATTATCCTCTTGGCTTCAGCGGTCTCAGCCTCATCGCCATGGGCAGAGATATCCTGCATGCCCTTGCTGGCGGGATAGGCCAACCTGCTGAGACAGTCCGCCACGGTGTTATCCTTTCCAGGAATATAAACAACTGTAAGGTCGAACTTGGCCAAGGTCTTGTGCCATCTTGCCCGTCGGGAGGCGGGACCTGAGGGGGTGTCCACGTGCTCCTTGTGCCGCGACTGCAGACTCTGATGGTCGGTGCAGACGGTGACGGGATGGAGGGCTATGTACCCAGCCCATTTCCTGAGAGCCATGACGATGGCATACGCCTCCTTTTCACGGGGCGTCCACGTCCGTCTCTGGCCTTCCGCCAGGACTCGGCTCCAGAAGGCCACGGGCACGTGCCTCCCGTCGTCAAGCACTTGCTCCAACACAGCGCCAATGGCGTAGTCGGAAGCGTCGGTGCGTAGGACGAACCCTCGGTCGGGATCCACGAGGTGCAGACCCACTGCGGATAGCAGCGCCTGCTTCATCCCCTCAAAGGCACGGTCGGACTCTTCAGTCCAGACCAGAGCCTTCTTGGATCCCTTCTTGGTCTCCTCTCGGTTGCCCTTGAGCATGGTCGTCATGGGGACTGCATACTCGGCATACATCTTGATATACCCCGAGTAGTAGTTGCAGAACCCCAGATACGCCCGTAGCTCAGAGACCGTCTTGGGCTTTTCCCAGTGCTCAATCGCAGCCACCTTGCCAGGTATGGGCTTTCGCTGCCCGTTCCCGACTACGTGGCCAGCGAAGACCACCTCGCTTACCGCAATGGTGGCCTTGTCACTGCTGCCCGTGAGTTTGTGCCGAACCAGGAGGTCCAGCACTCGAGTGACGTCCCTCTCGTGTGCCTCCAGGAGCTCCTCGTAGCTCATACTGGCGTCCCCGGACGCGATGATCACGTCGTCCACGAAGGGGTCCGCACAGTCGCGCACCGGCTCAAGCAGGTTCTCCAGCATCCGCTGAAAAGCCGCATTGCCGTTGGTAACGCCCATGGGCATCACCTTCCACTGGAGAGGTCCAAGTGGGGTGCTCATGGCTGTGCAGGCACGGGACTGCTCGGCGAGAGGCATCTGATGATAACCATGTTTCAGGTCAATCACCGTGAAGATCCTCCGCCGGTGTTGCTTTTGCAGCATGTCCTCAATGAGGGGCAGCATATAGCTGTCGTGCTGCGTTTGGGCGTTCAGGCCGCGGTAGTCGACCACGAGCCGCCATTCACCGGCCACCTTCTTGGGGACGACGAAGCACGGAGAGGCCCATTCGGAGTGGCACGGCTCAAGCCAGCCTCTCTGGATGAAGTCACGGAGGATCTTCTCCATGACCTCTTTCCTCTCGCCCCTCAGGGCAAACTCCCGGTGCCGATACACACGGGGGTCCTGCTTCAGTCGTATCTTGGCCTCGCCATACGGTCCACGCACCGGTGGCGGAAACACAGGCTTTCCGCTGAAGAAGGTGTCACCATACTTCTGCTTCAGCCTGGCCCTCAATGCCTGGATCTTGGGGCAGTCATCGGACTCCGCCTTGGCTTTTCCGGGCACTTGAACCACGGAGCTTACTTGAGGGGTAGCGACCCCGCTCGCTTTCGGCTCAGGCGGTCTTCCCAGGTGGCCCAAAGGGCCATCTCTGGTCTTGCCTCGGAATAGATCGCCGTAGGTGGGTGGGTTACCCCCGATTGGCTCGTCCTGGCTGGACAGGTGGTCCAGTACCCTCCTTACGAAGGTATGTCCATCATAGGAACCAGAGACGATCGAGTCCACTTCCCACCAGGCTTTGTCCTGGCCCTTGCCCTCACGCTGGTTTCCCCAGTCGTGAAAGGGCTGATCCATATACCCCTGAACCAGATCCAACTCCTCTTGAGTGAGGGGCTCTTCCGATTCCGATTCTTCGATGTCAACAGGGGGAACCGCAAAGCATTGCCTCCATGGCTCCGCTATGATGCGGTTGACACACACGAAGTCCGTGGTGTCGGCCTGATCAAGGCCCCCATCCACATAGTGGAATTCCGTTGGCCATCTCTGGGGTGGCATGGGCTGTCCCTTAGCGTCCTGATAGACACTCTCTCCAGCCGGTGGGACGACCTTGTTCAAGGTCATGTTGGTCAATGAGGCTACCCAATGTCGGGTACTTTCCTCCTCGGTGCATCCCATAGGAACAACCAGCACTGCCTTGGAGCGGTCCTTGCGAATCTTCGCTATCGCTCTTGGAATGTCCCAACGGGGGCAATGGATCCACATCAATCCCTGATGCGGACCCCAGTGCTTCTTCCACGCAGAGTCCTGGGCGCTCCAGTACTTCTCACATACCCGAAGATGGGCGGAGGTTCCTGAAGAGAACGCATCCAGGGCCAGATCCGACGCTCCCAGGTCCGCGACCACTCGGTTCGCCACTTCCGGCCTTACGCCGTACTCCTGGTTTGCTGGCCCAGTGGGCTCAGTGTCCAGCGCGGCCACTTCGAGCTGATTGCGTTCGGGGTGGATCCATTGGCATTCCACATGTTGTTCAGGTGACGAAAGCCACGAGAGTTGGTCGTCCTGGTACAGGGTCATGGAGGCCTGGGCCGGGAGAACGCCGGAGTCCGTCTCCATCATGAAGTCGTACCCGACGATCATGTTCCAGTCCATCTCGGCCTCGTAGAAGCGACCGTGCAGGAGGATTTCCTTGCCGAGGTCTGGGCGGCTCAGCTCACGATGGTTCACGAACTGCAGCCCGATGGCCGCTTCCTTCGTGCCTCCCACCATGTACTGGCCGTTCGCCACCTTCAGCCTGACAGGCTTCCGACTGTCGGTCAGACACTCTGGTGGAAGTAGGCCAGCCTTGACCAAGCTGACTTGAGCTCCCGTGTCGACCAACACGTCGAAAACCTTTTCTACTTCCCCGCATAAGGCACGGACCTTAAGATGCAACTGCCGCTCGCGACCGACACGGCGCACGGCGTGCAAGCTCAGGATCTCCGGCCGTTCCAGAAGCTCAACAAGCGACTGGTGCAGGTCGTCGACAATGGGCTCAGGCTGCCCATCTGCAGCATCCAGCTGCGGTCCGGGTGATCCTCCGATACTCTCGGATAGATCCTGTAGTACATCAAACACATTCTTGGTCGCGAAGGACGGACGGGTGCAAGGGTTCGTGCCTTCACTTGCCCTCACCCCGCCTCCGCGACTGGGTGCCGGACCGGGCCTTCCGCCCGCGGCAGTCCCCTTGTGCTTATCGACTCCCGACTGGGATGGTTCGGCGCTTCCCACGTCACCATCCTGCGACCGCCCTAGCTGGGGCCCTTGGCTGCAGGGGCTCCGCTAGGGGGCGTCGGTTGTGGAAGAGGGGGTGTTCTCCTCGGCCTCAACGTCGTTGACGCCCTTCTTCCTCCTCTCACTACGAGTAGGCTTCTTGTCCTTGTCCTTGTTCTGGTTGTTCTGGTTGTTCTCCTTGTTCTTGTTGTCCGACCTGGGGACCCAGTTCCTCTTGATCACCTGGATCTCCTTGGCCAACTCGGTCCCCTGCGACACCAGCTTGGAGAGCTCGTCCCTGTCCACCTCCACCTTGGCTTCCCGGATACCCGCGGGCGCACGCTTCTTCGACCCGTGCGCCTTCTTGTAAGCCTCCGTGTCGGCCTTGTGGATGGGGCATGTTCGGTGGTCATGGTTGAAGCCTCGCTTCCTCCCATAACACACGAAACAGCCCTGAGGGTGAGCTCGTATGAACTCCCCAAAGGATAGCGGAGGGTCGCCAATGCGGCGAGGGTCCCTCTTCTCCTGCTTCCTCCAACCCTGCTGCAGGGGCTTCCAGTCTCCCGGCTTGCTCCCCGCGCTCAGGTTCTTGGCCACAAAGGCACAAACGGCCACTTCGGCGGGCTCATCGTCGTCGTCATCGTCGACGAGAGTCTCATCGCCGCCGGCTCCCGCTGGGTCCATGGCAGCTTCCCCGCCAGGTCCCTCGCCAACATAGTTGACGTCGCGGTCGCCGGGCCTCAACCCGCGGGTGTGGTGGAGGTTTCGGTACTCCTTGAGTACTTCCTCGCCAACCCACTCCAGGATCTCGTCGCAGCTCATCCGCGCTGGGATGGGCTGCAGACGGATGGTCTGGCCGCTCAACTCACACTCGTCAAGGCGCCACATCGCGGTCTTCTCGCGATCGCCCGAGACGGTGATGAGAAGAGCGTTCCGCAGGGAGTGCCGTTTGACATCCCGGGACACGTTCTTCTTCGTCCAAGCCACCACGTTCGTATGATACTCTTTGGGGAGCATCATCTTGACCGTGTGGTTGGACTTGGCCCTCTTGGATTCCTCCTTGGTGACCCTCTTGATCCATGCTTCCGGCAGCATGGAGAGCAGGCGAGCCTGCTCGTCACCCTCGTTCCAATCCTCCACGTTGCGGCGGAAGAGGGTGTATTTCCCTCGGAAGTCCCGCCAATCTCGTAGGCGGATCTCCCGTCCATCATGCTCAAGCTTGATGGACTTGCAGCGCTTGGCAGCCACCTGCGGAGCGTCCACCCGCTCCTGCTCGTTGAGCCACTTCTTGGCTTCCTTGAGGGTCTTGATTCTCCCCTCCTTGGTCGCCACGAAGTATAGCTCGCCGAGCACTTCCGGCAGGCGGTACCTGAACCGTTTGAAGACGTATCTCTCCGCATCCGCGGGAGGCAGGTCTTCAATGACGGTCAGCCCCCAATCGTCCAGCTTCTCCAAGAAGCGGTCGAGGTTGAGGGGGTTGCCATCGTACATGGGGGGCTTCATGTCCTTCAAGTCTTCCCACACGGCGGCGTCCGCGGCCTTAGAGACCATGAACGCCGGCCGCGAGGTCGACCGAGGTTCCCATCGGCCTCGCCCACGGACTCCCACGGCCGCCACGTCCATCTCCTCCATGGAACCCCTGTGGCTACGCCGCGGTTCCTCCACGTACGCTGAACCAAAATGTTCACGCCGTACTGCTTCCATGTACGCATCCTCATCACGGCGTCGGCGGCTGAGTTCAGCGGCCTCCCGCCGTACACCACGCGGCGTGCTGATGTCGAACTCCTCCAGGTCCAGGTCCAGGTCCTCACCTTCGCCGACATCCCACTCCACGTCTCCTCTGGGGACCTCGTCCCTGAGTCCACCATAACGTCCTCCAGCCATTGGGATTGGCACCGGGGCTGGTGCCGGGCGTCGGGGGCGTACAGGCGTCCGCGGTGGAGCACGGCGGTTGCGGTACTCCGCGCTGAGCCACTCATCACGCCATTCCTCACTGCCACTGCCGGGCGGCACGCGCTCGTTGCGGCGGCCCGCGCTGTGGTGAGAGGGGGCGGTGAGAGAGGGGGCACTGGCGCTGGGGCGACTCCTGGGGGCTCCGCCGGGGGCGTGGGGTCTGCCTGGACCTGGTCAGGGTCCCCAGCCGTCGTCCGACGAGCCAGACTCCAGGGGTGGGTGGTCGCTGCCGACGCTCCCACGGGCTTGAGCGCGTCCAGCCTCTGCTGCAGGCCGCTGACGACGTTGGTCAGCGACTTGGTCTCGGCCCTGGCGATGTCCAGCTCCTTCTGCGCGCACGCGGCGACCCTGGAGATGCGAGCCATCTCGCCCTTGCCCGTGTCTACCTCCAGCTCGAGCAACTGGACTCTCCTGTGGAGGTAGACAATCCACCGCCAGGTGGTATCCGGGTCGCCGTTCCCTTGTGGGTCGTCGGGGTCCCCAGGGGGTCCTCCAGGAGGGCCTCCGCCGGGTCCGCCCGGTCCAGGGGGTCCTCCCCCGCCCGGTGGTCCGCCTCCAGGGGGTCCACTCGGTGGGCGTCCTCCAGGGGGTCCTGATGGTCCTCCGCCAGGGGGTCCCGGTGGGTCTCCGCCGGGTCGCCTCGGTGGGTCCGAGGATGGGCGCCTCTTCGTGATGCCGAAGTCCATGTCGTCATCCTCGTCCATGTCGCCCCACCTGGGCGTCTCGGTCACGGAAGACTCCGAGCTCCGGTGGGGAGGAGGGAGATCCTCATCCTCACCTTCCGGTTCCATGGGGACGTCTCCGCCTCCTCCGCCCGTCCAAGCCACCACTTGGCGATGCCGGCGGCCTCGTTCATCCCCGTCACTGGCGGTGAAGAAGGGGTCACTGTCATGGGGGTGTCCACCCGCTGGCCTCCGCGGCCTGTCGGGGGTCTTCCCCTTGCCCTTCCTCTGTCGATGGGCGGTGGTGCCACTGCTCCCACTGCTGCCCGTGTCCGCCTCATCGAGCGTCATCCTGGAGGAGGCGTCCCCTTCGAAAAGCTTTTGAAGGGTCTCCACTCGTGATCCTCCCGGGGGAGTCTCGCGGCGGAGTTTGGCCTCTGCCTCCTCCATTGCGGCGGCGGTGGTTGCGGCAGCTCGCGCTTCGGCTTCTTCCCGAGCACGAGCCGCCTCGGCTTCCCGGGCCTGCTGCAGCCGCGCCTTCTGCGCTTCCAACGCTGCCAGCTCCGCCTCCGTCTTGGCCTTCTCCTCAGCAACCTTCCGTCGCGCGGCCTCGATGGCTTCCTTCTTGGCGGCGTCCTCCTGGGCCTTAGCCGTTGCTTCGGCGTGGGCCCTTTCCTCCGCCTCCTTCTTTGCCCTCTCTTGGGCAAGCGCCTCTTCCAGCGCCTTCACCTCGGCCTCCTTGCAGGCAATGGCCTCCTGCGTCCGGCGGACTTCCTCGTCGGTTGCCCTGATCCGGGCAGCCACTGCCTCATGGGCGGCCGCAGCCGTGAGACCGGCCGCGATGGCTGCCACTTTCGAGGCGTGGTAGTCCATGCCTCTGCCCCACTCGGTGGCCTCCTCATGGGCGATGCCGACGGCGCCCTCCACGGCAGCGTTCTGCTGCGTGGCCCGTTGCCGGGCAACCCGAAGGTTGCAGGGCACCCCACAGACGCGCTCACAGGCGCGCGCCACGTCCCTCTGGGCGGGAGCGGCGCTGCTGCTGGAGCTGGCCTGGTCGGCCGGCATCCTCCCACGGTGGGCCGACTCCACGTCGCTGCTGGGGCCTGCTGGGGCCTGCTGGGGCCTCAGGAGCAGCCGACGGGGCTTGGCCTGGGTCTGCTTGGCGACTGCCATGAAGTCACCAAGGGTGGCGTGGCCGGGGTGGTGACCACCATTGGCCCGTTGGGGACTGGGGGCTGGGGTTCCGCCCTTGGCGCCTTGGGCGGCTTCGGCGGCCAGGGACTCCTGGTACTCCCGCCACTTCCGGTCCCGCTTCTTGTCCCCGGCGGACCGCTTCTCCTTCGCCGGAGACGCGCTGCTGCTGCCCTGCAGCCTGCACTCGCTCCCTGGCTCCGGGAACTTCCTCTCGATCAAGTCCCACATGGAGACGTTGATCGAGGCGCCCGACGGATAGGCGTTGGGGTCCTCGTCCTCCTCAATCCCGTCGGGGCGCAGCCCTTCGCCGGGCCTGTCCGGCCGGGTCCAGGTCCGCCAGCGCTTGCGGCGGAAGCGCCACTCGTAGCCTTCTGCCCGCAGCCACTCCTCCACTGCCCGCAGGCGGTCCTCCCCCATGTCCTCGCGGAGCTGGAAGCTCCTGGGCATGCCGCCTTCACACTGGGGGTGGCTGTGGCGGTAGTGCTGGTCCCAGACCAACCCACGCAGCAGGCGTGCCGCATGGGGGTGGGGCCGCGGCCACAACCTGCCCGCTTCCTGCCAATTCACCATGGCAGCGGGGGCGTAGTTGGTCTTGAGGTCCTTGGTATGCACTCGTTCAACTCAACGAACTGGTGGTGGTTGTTGAGGCGGGTGCTGCAGCACTGGGCTGGGTGTGCGGCTGGTGCTGGTCAGCCGGTGGTTGTGGAGGTGGTTGACGCGGCCTTGCTGGTCGGCCGATGGGACTCCGGGTCGGCCAATGGGGCTGATGCAGGAGTCCTGGTCTGTGCACCTCTTTCACGGTTGCTGCGCGGTCAGGGCGATGCTCTGGTCGGCGCTGCGGGCTCCGTGACGAACTCGGCGCTGTCGCTGGGCGGCGCTGCGAGCCGCTACGCTGCGCTGCGAGCTGCTGCGCTGCGCTGCGAGCTGCGAGCTGCGAGCTGCTGCGACGCGCTGCTCGGGGTTGGTGGCCCCGAGTGGCACGCGAGGGTTGGGTAACCCCGCGGCGGTGAAACGCTTTTGACGCGTTCCCGTGGGGGGCCGGCCACGGGACGCTGCGGGACACGCGCAAGTGAGCAGGCAGGCAAAGCACTACGCTCACAGGGGCATCAATGCGCTCATGTCATGTGACAAAGCGTTTCAGAATCCTTGCCACTCTGCAAAGAGGGAACAAAAGTATGTACAACAACCCATCAGGATATGTACACATGGGGTTAAGACTGGACTGGGGTGAGGGCATCACAGGACAATAGACACTCAGTCCTAACTCATATCCCAATCCCAGGTCCGACCCTCTCAGTGGCTGGTGGGGGCGGGGGCTCAAACACAACCGATGCCCTGCTCAGTCCGGACCCTGAAACCCTGCCAAAGGGGGAGGTGTTCCGCCCAGCCACAGGCGAGTTCCTCGGAACCCATGGGCCCCAATGCTGACCGACAGTCGCTCCCTATGCTCCCTTAATGGCAGGTCCCAACTCCTCTCTGAGCCAGAGATATGGCCCCGCCATTATCACCCAGGAGTTGGTAGCTGAAAATGGGCTGTTTCAGCCCAAACTGCAATTAGCTCAAAAATCTCCAAAATTGACCTCTCGTCCGGACCCGCCAGAGGTAGGGACGAGGCACTTGACCCTATGCCCTTCGAGTACGAACTCCCTGGAGCCCTCACCCAACCTGGTTCCCTCTGCGGTCCCGGCATCAGGGCAACACGGATGAGTCAAGTGGGGTCATGATGCCAAAATCACCAAAATTGGCGTCATTCCCACGCGTGGCTCGCCTGGCCAAGGTAAGGCCAATGGCTCACAGGGTAGGAGGCAGGACCTAAGACGTATATCTGAGTGTACAACTTGGGATTAGGTCCGGGCTCCTTGTGGGCATAGAGAAATGGGGCCGCCAATTGACCACACGGAAGGGGGAAATTGGGGTCCCAAAATGGGGTCATTTTGGCTGCTTGAAATGAGCCAAAATTCGGTGTGCTCTCAATAGTATATCTCCACGCCGGCTTGGAGATCCGATCCGCCATTCCATACGCAATCCACCCGGAGTCCAACAAAGACCCCCATGCCCTTGGCTCTCAAAGATCTCCATGCTCTTTGGCGTGGTGACGATCCCAATTGGGTCCACAAATGCCAAAATTGCAAAATTGCCCACACTCACTTTGAGCTAGCACCTTAACGAAGGTGGCTCCGCCTCGCCCACGTGGTGTGTGGACCATGGGGACCATTACCCATAACACCCATGTCATATATGGTCCATTGGTCCATGCGTCCGGCGTGCACGAGGGTTAGAACATAGTGCACGGCGGGCAGCAAAAGTGGAAAATTGCTCAAAATGGCCAAAAATGCGCACACTCATGGTTGGGGCAAGTGAGGCACATGCCCGACTCGGACCAGAGTGTGCCATAGGATTGGTATCAAGTCCTATGTGTCCAACATATCTTTTGGGCGTCGCCCAACCCCTCCGGTATTGGGAATGGCAGGGTCGCCAAGTGAGCCCATGATTTGGGATAGTCCCAAATCGCCAACATGGCGGCCACGGTATGCCAAGCCTAAGAGGAGTTATTCGCCGGGTCCAAGATATGTTGGGCACCGAAGTATGTACCCTCATATCATACTTGGGTCATGATGTCAATTGAGCGCAACGTTGAGATACACGGTCGCCACTTGACATCATGACGGGCCAAAAACGGCAAAATTGGCACAAGCACACACAAAAGTGCCTTGAAAGGTGCACAATTATATTATAATATCTTCGGCTTGGATCGTGCAATCACTTAATCCTTCTAAACACAATGACTTGACACCAATGACCTTCGATCCCACATATGTGCTCCACTTGGGGCGCCTTGAAAGGTTACGAGCGCTACTTCCCAAGTGGGCACATGAAAATATGGAAAATTGCAAAACACACACCTTGCTCCCAACGCATTGCTTCGGGATCACCACACAAGCTTCCCTTCACGAAGGTTAGGCTTGCCATTGACTGTAGGGAGTATGGAGAAGGGGCTTGCACAATATGAGGTCCATTGGCGGGCTTGGCTTGGAGTAATGGACCCGCCAAATGGGCACGCAACACAACACATGGCACATACCACATATTGCCCAAAAAGGTAGCTCCCACCACGATATGTCATGCCCCTCCAAGGGCATAACTTTGTGTCAATCGCTCATAGGAACTCAAGGAGAGTTCCTATGCTACACCAACACTTGCGCGCTACACTCGAAAGTTATCTTAACGCACGCAATGTCATGGCCAAAGAGTTATAACGCAAACTCTACCCTATTGACCATGATCCATTACACTAGCGCGCACGTGTGGAAACGCAAGGCATATAATGCTTCCTAAATTACGTCGGGAGTATTGTGAATACATCCCACGTTTCCTTATTGTCATTCCTCGCAAGCGGCACGAGATATGACCTTCACAAGTGGTCTCACGAATCAACTTTGTTTTGCCCATATCTTTAAGACAAATGGAGGGCAAGAGAAAAGGAAAGTTGATTCGTGCATAGGGAAGCACGTAGGTCCACTCGAAAGAGGTCAAATCAAGTGCGGGGATGTCGAAGTCGAAAATCCGATTTCGACATCCTGAAAAATTCGGATTAAGGTTGCGAGTGTAAGATGTGAAAATTGCGGAAGCGTCCATGCAGTTCCTGAAGGCTTTGGAGCCTTCGTGACAGATTGCGTTAAAATTTCCATTATAAACAGTTAAACTGGCGGTTACAGTAAAGTCGCGATCCAACCGCCAGCAGTCAAAACAGTGAATATCAGAACGGAAGCGTAAAACTTGACGGAAACAATAAGAAAATAAAACCCTGTTGATTCCTGATGTTCTGATATACAAATCTCCGCTGGCGGTGCATCGGTTGCCGATGCGGGGCTTTACGGCACAGAACATGGGGTTAGTGGACCGGAGACCGGTTGTATGCCGTAACCGGGCCATGGGGTTCTGGGTACCGCTTCACTACACTCGTCGACACACGTCCAGCACGGTGCTGACATGTACGATGAGTCCGAAACGGAAGATGGTATCACTGATGAGGAGTGCAGCGATATGGAGATTGAGTACATTTTGTTGCCGAAACTCAAAAGAGAGATCTGTTGAGCTGATCTCACGGGGGATCAAGTGTTTCCCTGCTGCATGCCTCGACCAGCAGTGCCGGTCGATCACATGTATAAGATGCAAGCAAGCGATGACAATGACGGGCTTGACCCTGTTCGACGCAAACTGCCTATACGACTACACAAGTGGGCGGACCTCTACGACCGGGAGAAGGCGGAGTATGGAGACCTACCTCCGCATCGACCTGGTAGAGATCATCGAATACGCCTCAATTCGGAAGACAATCCACCGTGGGTGCACCCTTACAAAATGGACCCGAGTCAACTAGATGAACTTCGACGACAGTTGGACAAGTTGCATGGATCTGGTTGGATCAGACCATCCTTGAGTCCATACGGAGCGGGTTGCCTGCTGGTGAAGAAAGCGAATGGTAAATGGTGTATGTGCGTCGATTACCGAGCGTTGAATACGTGAACTGTTCGGGATCGGTATCCTTTACCATCAATCCGATCCATCTTGAGTACACTGGGGGGTTCCACCGTATTTTCGAAGATGGACCTTGTTAGTGGGTTTCACCAGATCCGAATCCACGACGAAGATATCGAGAAAACCGCCTTCAACACACAATTTGGCGCCTTCGAGTGGGTTGTGATGCACTTTGGCCTCTGTAACGCGCCATCGACGTTCCAACGCATCGTGAATCATGTCCTTCGAGACCACTTGGGGATCTTTGTATGGGTGTACATCGACGACGTTCTCCTCTTCTCGAAGGATGCGGATGAGCACCAACGACCTCTCGATTTGGTACATGAACTACTCCGTCAATACCGGCTGTTTCCCTGCATCGATAAATCCACATTCTTCCAGAGTGGAGTACCCTTCTGCGGATACATCATCGACAGAGATGGAGTACACATGGACTTCGAAAAGATCAAGGTCATTCGAGGTTGGCCTCCGCCGACTACGGTTCATGAACTTCGACAATTCATCAGGTTGTGTGGATTTTACCAGCAGTTTGTCGAAGAGTTCCAAGCTGTTGCAGCTTCTCTGACCACAATGTTTAAGGCGGACTTCGAGTGGGAGTGGACAGCCGTACATCAGGCTTCCTTCAACAAGTTGAAGCAAGCAATGATCAATGCGACACATCTCAGTGCTATCGGCCCCCAACAGCCGTATCACTTGTACATGGATGCTTCGAAAGACTGCGTGGGTGCCACGCTAGCGCAGCGATGCGCGCATGGGAAGTACAAGGGACATCTTCAACCTATTGCCTTCATGTCGCGGAAAATGCAACCTGCCGAGACTCGATACCCGATTCGAGAACAGGAGCTGTTGGCCATCGTGTTAGCCTTGAAGCAGTGGTTTCATCTACTTCGAGAACCGCAGCAGGTGCATGTGCACACTGACCACGAAAGCCTTCGTTATCTTAAGACATGCCCTCGACCGCTGACACCACGACAAGCACGTTGGTCCCTGTTCCTCGAGGAATACAACCTCACGTTGTGGTATGTACTGGGTACTCGGTCAGCTCACATACCGCACCCACAAATACCTGCAGCATGCGGCAACCCTGCCCCCAACAGACCAAGCCCACCTCCTCAAACTCCTGTTCTACCAACCATGAGAACCTACCCCGTGACATACCAACACGGAATCCCCACCACGTCTACACACCGTCCACCGAGCACAGCACTGGCACAGCACACACGGACACCACAGGCACCGCACACACTCCCACCAGCATGCGCGCGCCACCAGCCCCCATCCCCCCACGCCGCCGTCCGTCCACAGGTACCACCAACCGCCAGCCACCGCATGTCCCCTCTGCGTTCGCCAGCGGCTACCACAGACAGCCCTGCCCTGCAACCCAGACCACTGGGTCTGCCTTGGAGCCGCGCACCGCCTCACCCACTGCCCCCACTGCGGGGACCTCAACCCCCACCACCGCGAGCAGCCCGCAGCCCCAGCCGCACCCCCCCCCCCCCGCCAGCCACCCCAGCTTCTTCGGGTTCCTCACCGACACCCTCCGGGACCACCTGAGAGGGTACTACGTGGCGGACGCGGCGGACCACGCATGGACCATAGCCGTGGCCACGGGCAGCACACCCCTGCCCCCCCACAGCCCACCCCTACGCCACAGCGGAGGCGGCTTGAACGTGGCGGCCCGCCACATCCTCCTCGCCCTATACCTCCACCACTGAGACCTACACCTCCCAGACCCACAACTCCCGGCCCCCCAAGCAGCAGCCCTGACGCCGGAAGCGTGGGCCGACACGGCACCAGAGGAGATAGCAGCCTACCTCCGAATCACTTGCCGCCGGTTCAACAACGCCCTCGGCCGACGGAAGGGAACACCTTACCCACTCAGCGCACTCCTCTACCCGGCACACCACCCCCACCCCGCACAACAGAAGCCCCCGGAGGGCTGGGCGTCTTTTTGGGACGCCCACCTGGCCGCCCCTGACGAGGCCACCGCCACGCGGATGGGCCTCACGGACCAGGAAACCTACGTCAGAGGCCTCAAGACGAGCCTCCAAGAGGCACACCGCTGGCACGCCCGCTCCCCGTCGCCCCCATGGGGACAGGGGGGTTCACCCGCCCCCGACACCCACCAGGCCAAGAAGACCATGACAGGTCAGGGGGCCCGCCAACGCGCCCGCCAGCAGGGCGCGACGCCCCGACCAAGGCCCGGGTCCAGCCACACCGCACCACCCCAGGGCCAGACCCCCGGGGCACACCAACAACACCGCCACCGCCAGCGCCCACCACCACCACCGTACCGCAGCACCCAAACCCTGCAGCCCAGTCAGCCACCACCGCCCACACATGTCCACACCATGCCAGGACCACCATACGCGCAGAGCCAGGGGACATGGCACCACCAACACCACCACCACGCCCCCGTCCCTCCCAACCCCTACCCCCTAATGCCCCCATGCTACAGCAACCCCCACCAGCTACATCCCCACCACGCCCCAGCACAACCAGGCCCCGCGAACCACCCACCCCACATAGCGCACATCACCGCACCACACCATCACGTATTCCACCACCAGCAGCCCCTGCCACCACACCCACCAACGCCGGGGTACCACACACAACCAGCACACCCTCCACACCACCACCACGCGGTCCAGCACCACCTGCCGCCCCCGCTACACGGGCCCACGACATACGAGCCACGGTACACCCCCATGGACCCGCGAGGAGCCGGTCACGCACGCCAACAACACCAGGGCCTAGTAGGAGCGCCCCACCACCACCAACAGCCCCCCCACCCACACCCCATACCAGCGAGCACCATCCACCAGCAGCCACCCATTACATATGGACCACAGCCCCACCCGGACGCTCATGCGGCCGCCTCCCACCCACACCCCGGCACCACAACCAGTCAAGAACCGCAAGGGCCGCACGGCGCACACACACAACACCCACACGACCCACAGGGACGCCCGGACCCCCAGTCAGCACAACACCCACCCCCGCCCCCCCCACCCCACCACGACCAGCAGCCCCCCCACCCACACCCCATACCAGCGAGCACCATCCACCAGCAGCCACCCATTACATACGGACCACAGCCCCACCCGGACGCTCATGCGGCCGCCTCCCACCCACACCCCGGCACCACAACCAGTCAAGAACCGCAAGGCCCGCACGGCGCACACACGCAACACCCACACGACCCACAGGGACGCCCAGACCCCCAGCCAGCACAACACCCAGCCCCGCCCCCCCCACCACCAACAGCGCCACCCCCACACCACCCCCCCCCCGCCCCCCCCCCCGAGACCAGGCCACGGACACAACACGCGGCAGCCAACACCAGCCAATTGACATCGATACCCCCGCCGACACACGCCACCGCGAATCCCCCCTCCCGCGACCGCCACAAGAGACCCCATCACCGGACCCCACGCGCGACAACGACGACCACCCCCCCCAACCCACACGACCCCCCCCATCACACCCCGCACCACCAGCCGCCGCACCGGCCGAGCCCTACCCCCTACACAACCCCGCAGCGGTACGGCAGCACCTCCGGGGACTCGGGGAACAGGACGTCGGTCTGTACCTCCGCACCTCCGGCACCAGCACCCCCATCCGGGCGGCCACCCTGGTCCAGGCGGCCACCCTGGGGGAAGGCGTCAGAGACTTCCTCTTCGACGCCTTCCTCCACGTCGCCCGACACGAGCGCCCCCCACGCGCCACCCCAGACGGCGAGAGCCCGCCCCCCACGGGGAGCCGGATCTGAGTGCCCCCCATCGACTGGGGGCGACACCTGGTCGGACACCCCGTGCCGGGGCGGGTGGACACCAAGGGCCGCACCCGCTACCACGAGCCCGACATGGCCCACCCCCCACCCGGCGCCACCCCCAACAGCACCAAAGAGTGGGAGCGGAAAACATGGGTAGCCCGGATGGCCTCCCTGAGCAACTTCCGGCACCACGTCCCGGGGGACATCCCCACCCCTGACGAGCAGCAGCCAGCCCCCTCCACGTACATGACCCTCATGTACAATCTGCACTACACCCTCTCCACCACCAACTACCACGCACCCACAGACCACTGGGTGGTACACGGCACCGACTTCCTCCTCCCCGCCGACTACACCCCCCCCACACACAACCCAGGCCCCGACACGTACGCCAGGGGGGAAGACCCGGACGACCCCCACATCTGGGGCACGTGGGAACCCAAATCCCTGGACACGCTGCTCTCCATCCGCAGCGGCTACCAGGGCCTTGGTAGGGCGATGTATTGCCTCGCCAAGTGGACCCAACGGACCTGGGGGATCCCCACGGACTGATGGGTGTGGGTGGTCACGCTGCGCCCCCAGCGGAGGGAAGCCCCCCCAAACCGCAGGGGACCCACCCCCCCACGCCCCACCACCCTACAACTATGCCCGTACATGGTGGCAGCCCGCCTCATGACGCTGCTGTGGCCGGGCCCTGATACCCCCACCCAAAACTACCCCCACCTCACAGAGGAGGACATGCCCGGCATCCAGCAATGCTTCTTCCAGACCCTTGACTACCTCCAGCAAACACACCCGCACGTCCTGGAGCAGATATGGCCACCCCCCGGGTAACCCACGTGCCCGCGCAGCCGAGACAACGCCACCACGCCAGCACCAGCACGCACGGATCACCAGGGAAAACGCGCGCACACGCCCGGTGCCCGAACCTGCACCCTCGTTCTCCCTACTTACAGGACCCAGCATCATACGCCCGCCCCCGAAGCCCAGGACCCTCCGCCGTCTCCCACAGCCCTCTCCTCCGCCTCCGACTCCACAACCTCCACCACCACGACCACCTCATCCACCACCACCACCACGTCCTCATCCAGCACTCCACCCCCCAGGCCGCGGGGGACACCTACCAAACGGGCCCCCAAACCCACCCCCACCCCGAGCAGCCCCGCCGCCGCCAAGGCCCACGCCCCGACGAACCCCACACCCACGACCCAGCCGAAACCCAAGACCGCCGCCAAACAGCCACCCAAACCCGTCAGCACGCCACGACCGCAACCCGCAGCCAAGCCCAAACCCAAGTCCAAACCCGGCGCCACGACTGCAGCGCGAGCCCGGCCCCCCAAGGACGTCCTCTATGACATCCGGCCCCAGCCGTCCCAGGCCCGAAGGCAGCAGCGCCCAGCGCGGCGCCCCCCCCACCGTCACCGACGCCACCGCCACCACCTTCATGGCGGAGCGCGCCGCGGCCGAAGCACGATGCACCTCGTCCCGCCACCTCTCAAAGCCCGCACCCCAGGCCCACGGACCGCTCCCGACCAGGCCAGAACGACGCCAGGGTCCGCCAGCAGCGTCCCCGCCCCCCTACCAACCCTCGATGACAGCCCACATACAGCGCATGCCCCACTACCGCCGCCGCCGCGATTCCCCGCCCAACCCCGAGGCGGAGACCGTACGCGCACACCCGCGGGTCCACATCCGCGTGCGCCCCCACTCCCCACGCACCCCCACGGAACAGGACTACGAGGAATACCCCAGGCCCGCCACCGCCACCGGTCCCCACGACCCCGTCACACCCACCCACGCCCACTCCTCCGCCCAAGACCGCAGGCCCGCCCAGGAACAGTGGTGGCAGCGCTGGACCCACACGCAGCTCTGGGAGCTGCGAAAGTGGGCCCGGGGAGAGCCCTCCCTCGAGGGCCTGGTCCATCGGCCCCGCAAGGGGTCGGTGGAGAACTGCCGCCTCCGGCCGGCGGGGGGGTGGATGCCGCAGGCCGCATGGGAAGCCATGCTGGCCGATGCGCTCCACCCCCTGGGAGTCTACCCCCGCAACCTCCCCGCGCCCCAGGACCACCCGTATGTCCTCAGGCGCCTGCGGGAGACCCTCCAGGAAACGCAGCGAGACGGCATCCGCCTGTGGGACATCACCCAAAGCCCAGCCCCGCACAAACACACCCCCTCACCACCCCACAAGCGTCGGCGCACCGACACCGGCGACACCCACAGCACCCCAGGAGCCCTGCGCGCCACACAACACGACGCGCCTGACCCCCCGGCCAGCGGCGCCGCCATCTAACCCCGTTACCCAGCAAACCACCACCACGGGGCGCCACGCCAGGCCCCGCCCAGAAGTCACCAAACAAACCGGACGCCGAAGGAAGCCAACGCACACGACAACGAGCACCACTACACCCAAAGGCACCGAACCCAGGCCCGCTACCATCGCAACCGCCTAACCGAGCCAGAACCCAAGCACAAATCAAACCCGAGCCACACCCCGAAACCGCTAACCCTTGACTCCTAACCAAGCCCGCCGAGGGAACAACGTAACCACAGCCCACACCCACAGCCCACACAGCCGCCTAACCAGCCAGCTCCAGACGCAAAGAGACACCTCACCAAACCCACCCTGACCCAAGCCCGTGTACATCAGGACGCGCGAGCCGCACCCCTGGGGCGCGACCGCCGCCACAGCACCGACGACACACGCCAGAGGACACAACGCTATTGCACCGCCGCACCAGCTGCCCATGCCTGTGCCTGCAGTGTACGCGCGCCCCTGTTTTTCTCTTTTTTGTTTTTTCTTTTTTTTTCCCAAAAAAATAAAAAAAAAACAAGTTAAAAAAACAAAAAAAACAAGTAAAAAAAAAAACAAAAAAAAACAAAAAACAAAAATTAGGGGGGGAGGAAGAGGGACACAACCACCCATGGCACACGCGCACCGCACACAGCACGCACACCGGTGAACAGGAGCCCAGTGGCCCAGGACACCACACATGCAACACAACACACCGAGCGAGCACACCGGTGAACAGGAGCCAGCTGGCCCAGGACACCGCAGACGCACCACAGCAAACCGCGCGGGCACACCGGTGAACAGGAGCCCAGCGGCCCAGGACACTGCACACACGTAGGGCGGCCGAGGGACAGGAAAGAACCAATACCCCATGGGTCGGACGCACTGGGGCGACCCAGCCGACCCACCGGGCCAGTGGCAGGAGCGGTACTCCAAGGCCACTGGTCCGAGCCCGGCCAGGCTGCATCGGGGACCATGGCAAACGTCACCCGGAGCCATGGAAGCAACCGCTGACAGGCGAGCCGGTACACAGTACAGGAGGGGGTCACCTGCCAAGCAGAGTGGCCCCGCAACTCAAGCCACAAGGGTGAGGCGGTCGTACCGTAGACAAGCGGGAGCAATACCCCTTGTGGTGAGAGATACTCCACACGGCTGGGCAGCCCCCCAGAGCTGCCGCCCAAAGGATGGGGCATGTGGCCCTACCCATGGACACATGTGGGGACACCCTCCAACCTGGGACACATGGACCGGGTGGCCGCGACAATGCCTTCCCAAGCACATGCAGGAGCGGCTCAAGGGGCACCTGACATAGGGCAGTGGGAGGGACAGGACGTCCCCTTGGTAAGACCTTCTTCCTGCAATGTCAAAGTAGGCATCCCGAGCTCCCGAAGATACCTACCTACCTACCTCAACTAGATGAACTTCGACGACAGTTGGACAAGTTGCATGGATCTGGTTGGATCAGACCATCCTCGAGTCCATACGGAGCGGGTTGCCTGCTGGTGAAGAAAGCGAATGGTAAATGGTGTATGTGCGTCGATTACCGAGCGTTGAATACGTGAACTGTTCGGGATCGGTATCGTTTACCATCAATCCGATCCATCTTGAGTACACTGGGGGGTTCCACCGTATTTTCGAAGATGGACCTTGTTAGTGGGTTTCACCAGATCCGAATCCACGACGAAGATATCGAGAAAACCGCCTTCAACACACAATTTGGCGCCTTCGAATGGGTTGTGATGCACTTTGGCCTCTGTAACGCGCCATCGACGTTCCAACGCATCGTGAATCATGTCCTTCGAGACCACTTGGGGATCTTTGTATGGGTGTACATCGACGACATTCTCGTCTTCTCGAAGGATGCGGATGAGCACCAACGACCTCTCGATTTGGTACATGAACTACTCCGTCAATACCGGCTGTTTCCCTGCATCGATAAATCCACATTCTTCCAGAGTGGAGTACCCTTCTGCGGATACATCATCGACAGAGATGGAGTACACATGGACTTCGAAAAGATCAAGGTCATTCGAGGTTGGCCTCCGCCGACTACGGTTCATGAACTTCGACAATTCATCAGGTTGTGTGGATTTTACCAGCAGTTTGTCGAAGAGTTCCAAGCTGTTGCAGCTTCTCTGACCACAATGTTTAAGGCGGACTTCGAGTGGGAGTGGACAGCCGTACATCAGGCTTCCTTCAACAAGTTGAAGCAAGCAATGATCAATGCGACACATCTCAGTGCTATCGGCCCCCAACAGCCGTATCACTTGTACATGGATGCTTCGAAAGACTGCGTGGGTGCCACGCTAGCGCAGCGATGCGCGCATGGGAAGTACAAGGGACATCTTCAACCTATTGCCTTCATGTCGCGGAAAATGCAACCTGCCGAGACTCGATACCCGATTCGAGAACAGGAGCTGTTGGCCATCGTGTTAGCCTTGAAGCAGTGGTTTCATCTACTTCCAGAACCGCAGCAGGTGCATGTGCACACTGACCACGAAAGCCTTCGTTATCTTAAGACATGCCCTCGACCGCTGACACCACGACAAGCACGTTGGTCCCTGTTCCTCGAGGAATACAACCTCACGTTGTGGTATGTACTGGGTCTCGAAAATTCCAGCAGCGGACGCCTGTTCCCGCCTGACTTCACGACAGTTGATGGACATCGAAAATGCCACACGTACACGGGCCTTTGTAATACCCTTGGTCGAGAACTGGACTTCACCGGAAGGAGAACCTGTCGAGGAGTTCCTGCATGTGCTCGAGGACTCGTTCTCACACGACGAAGTGTGGCCCCAACCGTACTACCACCTGTACGTTTTGCTTCGAAGCGGACGCTCCGTGGGGAAGGAACCGGATGTTGACGAACATGCGGAACCAGCCCTCCAATTCGACACCGAACCAGCCGTCGAGCCGGAGGACCTGGAGCCACTACCATCAAACGCAACAGCCGTCGAGCCAGAGGACCTGGAGCCAGTGCCATCAGATGAGATTCTGGCCCAGGATTCACACCAACCAGAGGTACATCTCGATGATGCTCCCAACGAGCCAGACATGCCTGCCGACACCGACAGCCTTCCCGTCGTAGGCATGGACCGCCCTCTTTGAGTCACCTTTGGCAAGGAACTTCGATATGCTCCAACCCTGGCGGAACTGATCCGCTGTCGACGCCACCGAGATGGCACACTACAATCAGTTCCCTTGCCTAAGGTTGGGCCGAACACACCGTACCCATAAAGTCTTAAAGGTACACACCGTCGAGTACACCGACACTATCAGTGCAAGGATTTGACTTCGACGGCTGTGTGGGCAGCAGCCTATCGAGAAGACCCACGTACGAGGCACATCTACGAAGTCGCGGTTCGAAGCCCTGCGGCATGACACCAACTCCGCGATGCCAAGTTGTCCTTCGATGATGGCAAATTCTTCCATTTGTCGACGATGGGCAAGCGCGTGCTTGTCCCTCGAACGCTCGTGACCTCGATTGTGGCTATGTATCACGAGTCGGAGTTCTATGGCCATTCGGGTGTGCTTCGAACCATGGCACTGATCAAGCGCGACTACGTTTGTTCACATCTCCGACATTACGTCGAGCGGTACATCTTAAGTTGCGATGTGTGTCAAGCGGCTAAGTAACGACGTGTCGACACCGCCAGAGTGCGCAGACCATTACCGGTGCCCGACACCAAATGGCATAGTGTGTCCATCGATTGGGTTTCAGGATTGCCGCCAACCACTAGGGGCCATGACGCCATCATGACTGTGGTCGACCAATTCTCCAAGCATGGAATGTTCATCCCCTGCCGCAAAGATATGACAGCCGACGACCTTATCTATGTGTTCCTGCGTGAAGTAATTCGACTTAAAGGATGCCCTCGACGAATTGTTTCCGATCGAGACAAGCTGTTTGAGTCCCAAGCGTGGAAGGAGTTGGCTCAGCGTTTCAAGATCGAGATCCACCAAACAGTAGCCAACCGTCCTCGAGGCAATGGCCTAGCGGAACGCAGCAACCAGTCGATCCTCCAGCGCTTGCGTACACATGGCATTCTTGGTAACAACGAGTGGGATGTCGACCTCCTGTTCGCCGAGGTCCAGTTTAACAACCTGATGTCCAAAAGCCTTCGGCTATCCCCGTTCGAGATTGATCTGGGACGTACACCCCATTTTCCATTGGATTTTCCCCGAATGACTTCCAGTGCACATGAGCCTTCGACCGTAAATGATTACATGCAACGAGCTGAGCGTACCTTCGATTCTGTGCGTGCAATGCTTGCCGAGGAACGTCGACGCCAAATGCATGTAGTCCTATAAATGGACCGACACGTTCGAGTGCCTGAAGTGGGGGAGCGATGGTGGGTGTTAGTGCCGGAATATCGACATAAAGGGAAACTCGATGTTGTTTGGTGCGGCCCTTACAAAGTTCTCGAGGTACTGAACAAGGGCGAGAACGTTAAACTGGACATCCCTGCCCCCTTGGATGGGTTGCGAGTTTTCAATCGAGACAGCATAAAGCCCTACATCCATCGAGAGGGACAGCCAGTGTGGGAATTCCCGATGCCACCTGTCAAAACCGGGGACTCCCCTCGACTTGTCAAGATCCTGGCTAGACGTCCAGTGGGATCTGAAAAGCGCCGCACGTTCCTGTACCGTTGTGAATGGGATGACGACACATGGTCTTGGGAGTCGAGTAAAGCTCTAGAGGAGGATCCTGTGTACCTTGAGTTCCTTCGACTCCAACCTGAGTAACCTCACTCCTCTCTGCAGCGTGGTTTTTCGAAAAACTCATGCGGGGTTCCAGGTCGACCACTGGAGCCTCTGCCTACGGTACTACTTCCCGGACACCCCAAACATCCTCTCGACCTCCGCCTTCTGGAGCATCACCATCGAATGTCATCGATGTTGACGAGATCAACGACACTACCGGTGAAGATGGCAATGGTGCCGAAGCCGCAGCGACATCGACTTCAGCTCGCCGCTGTCGATCGGTAGCGTCAGCGCCAACTCGACCGAGTCGACCGCTGGATCCGTTCTCCGCGCCGAACTACAGTCAATCGGCATACGCTGGAAGCTCGAAAGGAAAAGGTGGCACCTCGTCGAAAGGAGGCAAGGGAGCATCCGGATGGGTCGACAATTCTTGGACATCGCGGCCGAACACCTGGACATCGAGGCCATCCAGGAACGAACCGTCGTGGGGAGCAGAGCCGATTACCTCAAACTATAACAACAACGACGACCCTGCCCCCAACGACTGGGTCAACCAATCTTGGCTGTCGAACGCCCCGAGAACGCAAGCTACCACTCGAACGAACCAGTCCGACTCCTACTTCTACTATGACGACGATGAAGACTATGGAGATCTACCCGATGCCTGGTCCAACGACGAGGACTATGCGTACGCCAGACAGAGTCGGTCGACGCCACCGCCCAGTTACGATACTGTGCCGAAACCAGAATCGCTGTGGCACCCATATCATATGCAACAATACAACCATGAAGTCGAGACCATCGAACAACTCCGACACCTGGGCACGTTCGGAATGAAGCCACCCTACCGATTTGGGACACACGCAGACGATCCACTTGCGACGGAGTACATCAAGCTCGAACCATCGGTGCTCACCATCGCGTCGAGTGCCATGGCTGTTCAACGAGGATGCCACGTATTCCTGAGCGAACGCCATGCAGCAGTTGTGACGAACACGAATGCCGCTATCACCGAATTGAGCAAAACCATCAACATCGACAGCTGGGGTCGAACGGCGCCGTTCCCCTACGATACGATGCGAAGCGCGCTTGACACATCCTTCGATGAGCATGGGAATGCCGGTGGTAAGCCGACCTACCAGTGGTATACAAAGATCAAAGTGGCTTGCCAGAACTTCCGAAAGACCCTCGTTGACTGGCGGTACTGCAACGAAGAGCTCGACTGGGGATTCAGGAACAATCTCTCCGAGCATGACCTGCCCAATCAGATTGCGCGCCTCAACCGCATGCATCGAGAGATCGCCAAAATCGACGACCTGATGCATGTCGCCGATGGAATCGACCTAATCTTCAGGTACCGACGTCTCTGGACAATGGACAAGATGAAACGAGTAGCACCCGTTGCCCTTTCGATCCTCGGACTCATTCGAGACCCCCAGAAGGTTTGCCAGACGAACGACTGGGTGTTCGAAGACCGAGCCCCCTTTCTCGCGTACAAGGTTGATTTGCTTCTTCGACAACACCAACTGCGAGGCCTACGAGGTACCACTCGACTTGGGTACAAACGATATGGGTGCGCTCCACATCGAACACAAGACCTTGTGGTCCAACTCCAGGAGTACTATCGACTTGGAGAATCGACCGGACCTTATGCGTACAACGCCGTTGCACCAGGTGCCCCCATCGACCTTCTCCAGCTGGCGACGATTTACCAGACTGGACCTGGACAAATCGGATACCAAGACTTCGATAAGGAAATCCAACGAGTTGCTCGCCTTCACTCAACCAGTGAGGAGTACGCCAACCTCTTTCCTTTTGTGGACGCCGCTGATGTGGTTCGACGCATGGGTACCTCGAAATACCTCATGTCAACCTTCGAAGGCGGATACGAGGGTGGACGACGTTGGCGTCGAGCGCTCCAACTCCGAAGGGATGTCTACGCCGATGAACGGGAGGAGCTCGAGTCCAGCGACTCGCCTGCGAGTGACCCGTTCCACCCGGACCCTGTCCACTACCGCTTTCTGCCGGCGGATTGGAACGTCTATCTGCACCACTTCGACATCCCGTTCTTCAAGTACCTCACGCCGATCCGTGAGGACTTCAAAGCTGCCCATCGACGCAAGGTCAGCTGCCGAGACCAGGTCCTCGAAGCGGTCATTGTTGACACGGCTTCGAGCCTTGTGACTGCAGAAGCGGTTCGATTCGCTCTGCAGAGTGCTCTCGCCGATGGCCAGTATGTGCATCAACATCTTGGTCGACTCCAAGAAGAAAGCTCTTGAACCGACATGCTTGAGGTCATTGACCGATAATCCCCCGGCCCTGGAGTCGATGACGTCCGCGCCATCATCGTTGTTCGGAGAGTTTCGATTGCTGACACACCGTGGTGGCGAGTCGATACGCAAACTGGTCAGTTCTACCACAGAGTGGCCGCTGGTACCGGTTCGAAACAAACCCATCGATGGTCCACCGGTCGACATGATGCATTCTCCTTCGAAGCCACCAATCGAACGGATTTGTGGAACATTTGGAAGCCGTCGAATCTTTGGGATTTCTATTCGACCAAGGCACAAACATTGGGACCGGGACAATTTCGAGTGTTTGCCCATGAACATGTCTTCGTATTCCAGTACAAGTGCCCCGTCGACGGCCGGCCTGGTGATCCCAACCTTCGATTGCTCAATCATCGATCTGGTGTCCTGATTCGGAAGCGTGCCCTCGAAAGCAACATTCGTCGACACTACACGGGTCATGACACCTTCAAGTTCATGGTTGGTGTCAAGACGCTGAAGGAAGTGCACGAAGTATGTAGACTCCATGTGGACCGCTCATCCACATTCGAGTGGGGCACGGACTGCTAAGGCCACAGTCGGAATGCCAGGTAATGGCTCATTCGACAGTCTGGATGCCAAGTAATGGCTGATTCGACAGTCAGGACGCCATTAATGGTGTCGACTGCCGTAATATGCCCTGTCGAATTGACAGATGTATAGGCCTGTTGGTTGTTTGTCTGCTGGGCACTCAGCTTCGATAGCTGTGCCCAATGTTATGGTATTTCGACGGGCCCAGAGCCTTGCTCTGGGCAGCGCCCGTGCAGTGTGCCTGGCGAAGTTGTCTTCTGCAGCTTCCGCCAAGACATAGCCGGCTGGCAAAACACACACCAAAAATGTGCTCCAATCAATCCTCGATAACGTGTCTTCTCCTTGTCACTTTCATGATGATTGGTATTATCCCGTTTTATAACCTAAATATCCGTGGTGTATGCCTCTTTAAATCTAATGTGATTTTAACAAGTTGGCAAGGTCTCAAGCGCGTTGTAGCCGGACACCGAGGCCTACGTACCTCCCTTTTCTTTCACGGCCAAAAGAACTACCCATAGAGCAGATAAAAAAATTTCGAAAAGAACTGGCCAAAACAATACGGTCAACTTAAACAGCTGCCCCGTATATTGCAAAGTAGAAAGGAACCTGACGCACCCCGATGTTGACTTTTCATTTCTAATGTCATAGCTTATCACAAAGATCAAGCAATTCAACTGTGATTGACGCATTACAACTAATTAAGATACCGATGCACATGCGAAGAGACATTTGCGTCTGTTTTCATGCATGGAGGTCGTCTCTTGGCAAGAATTACACAAAGCGGCCTAACCATGGGCACTCAAGTGTTCATGGCGCGCCAACGTTCCGAGGGGAAAAATAGCTCTATATACACCAAATCAGGATGCGGTGTACTTGTTGAAGGGAACCAAAGGCCTCAAAAGGCGCCGAATGCTCATCTCCATGTCAATAGTGTAAAGCGAGCTACAAAGATAAAAAAACATTGGTCCTTCCTCGGCAGAGGACTTAAATATTGAGGGCGAAAACAAGTCTTCTGTGCTGCCGTCGCTTTTGTTGCTGTTTTCACCCAGAGGTTTTGTCTACAAAGTAAATTGAATTTTTTGCATGCAGAAATCCTCCCTCCCAACTGCACCATGTCTACCCTGCATGGGCCACATCAAAGGCGCCTCCATCAACGTATGCCACTGCAATCACCGCACTGCACTCATTGTACACAGGCTGCATATGAGCCAATGTTTATCTTTGGGCTGCTCCACCTCTAAACCCACTTTCAAATGCGATGCAGCAGAATCTCAGGTGTTGACAACGCCAACTGGATCCAACAAATAAACATCAATCGATTTTCATGGTATGTATTTTCATGGAAGACATTTGGCACAACAGCCTAATACTCCAGACCACACAACACAAAACACATCAGAGAAATAAGACAAGACTACAAAACTGCTATCAATTGGACCGGATTAAACAGATGCAACACATATCTATACAATTCCAATAAAACAAGGCCAAACTAAACATGACGAAATATTTCATGTATCAATACATCACCTGATAGCACCACACCTCATCAACTGCACTGCTTATGAAACCAAATTACACCAACCTATGACAACCACCCATTCAGAAAAAAACAGATTTTCCAGCACAACAGGGCCTCTGTTGCATTGCGTGACTATTCATGCATTGTTCTGTGCTTTGTGGATGGGTGAAAGGGGACAGAAGACTTAGTGGGGGTGAAACAGTACGCGCAGACACATATAGACCACCTGTCACGCACACACAACCAATTTACTGACCACTGGATGCAACACGAACGTTTTCAGCAATTGGTGGAGATCCTGCTGCAATTCACAGTGCGACTGGCAGCAATCTCCCAATAGTTGTCGCAGGATGGAAAGGTCAGATCATCCGTAACTATGTGCTCAACAGTGAAATCCCACTGATTGTGTGATGCATGAGACACCAGTGCCCCCTTCAATGTGTTCACCATTGCATATGTGCCCAACCACCATTGCTGCTGCTACAAAAGGGCTCTGTTAGTGCAGCACCAAGGGTTCGGAAACTTCATACAAAAAAAAATGATGATCCAAACAGATAAAGAGGAACACACAAAGACCTGTTCTCTGTGTCCAGACACCTTACCCATGTGCATGCTTGAACTTTGACAATGTAGCCATTTACCCCCTTCAGAGTAACTAATAAGAGGCACACTACAGATACCAGTGTACGTTGACGCAAGAATATTGAGGAGGAGGTGCTCTTTGGGTTAGATAGTGTATGGAATCCACACTGGTATCACACAAACACGCCAAACGCCACACTCACCTCATCCCATTCTCGCTCTCAGAATGGGAACCTGAGATGCAATTCATCATTTCCCCCCAACTGTAAACTGCTCCCACTGGCAGACACTGGCACTGAGAGCCAATGATACCACAAAGGTCTGCAGCCCGCTTGCAAACTGAGTCACTGGAAGAAGACCACCACATCAAGACACACATCTTCAGAGCAACCAAGGGGGAATCTTTGCACTGCGCGCGCACTGCGCGCTACTTTTAGACTATGTTCCCCCGGAAGAGCCCCCAAGCACACCCCTTGGAAACGCCCTTAGAATTAGGTGACCCAAATGTCACACTGTCACATGTGTGCGTGTCAATGCAATCCGTACAATATTGCAATTCACACTTGTCACACATGGACATCTTTTCAGTGTCAAACTTGGTGCAACAAAGGGCACAAACATCCCCATCATCACCCACAACATCCTCATCATCATTGTCCTCCTGTGTAGGTGCGGTCCATACATGTGCAGGTACGTGTTCCCATGGACCATATGGAGGGTACCGTACCTGTCTTCGAATCAAAAATTGCTGCAAATGCCCAAAAGAGGGCAGAAATGCTACGTCACCCCTGCATTCTCGGGGGTCCCCAAAAGAAGGGGAACAAAATCAGAAGTCAAAACCTAGGCCAAGGGTCACCATGATGCACCACGCAACAAAGCGTGGATTCAAAGATTGTCCCGGTTTCCTCAATAGCACCGGAAGGTTGGGGGCCAAAAGAGGGCGGAAATGCTACACCACCCTTGCATTCTCGGGGGTCCCCAACAAAGGGGGACAAAATCAGAAGTCAAAACCTACGCTACGGGTCACCATAATGCCCCTAGGGGCCCCTAGTATCACAAAGTATGGGTCTCTAGTACGGCCAGACGCCCAAATAGTTGCACTGCGCGCGCACTGCGCTTAAGGCTCCCCCCAAGCATGGTGATGAGGTACCCACCGTCCCAACCTCAAAATGCAAAAGACGTCCTATCCCAGCAGGGGGGGGGGGGGGACACTCTGATGGTGGCCACTCACCGCCCTCTGACGCATCCAGAGGTCCGCCACCAAGGTGCCAGCATGGCCAGCATCAGCAACCAGGCGCTCAGGAAAGATTCGACAAGCGGCAGAGCACAGAAATCATATGAAACACTGTTCAAGGCTTTGTGAGGCCTCTGTGAGCTATCAAACATGCAGACACATTCAACCTGTAAGCCCTTTTTACAGCAAACCAGGCCCAGCTTACTGCCATGGTGAGGGTACCCATCAGTGGCCTTCCTAAGGTACACCCAGGTACCAGAAGCATACGCTACGTGTGCCTATCTCTGTTGAACACAACTATATCTCGCATTCAAAGACCGCCAACATGCACCCGTTCCATGATCCAACTGTAGCCCATGATGCGACTGGGCAATTATAGTACTTCGCCCACCCATTCATGCGTACCACCACTCTGCAGGCACCTTTGCCATCCAAGCACAATGCGGTTCAGCTCCAAATCCTCGTCCCTCGGTGCGCCTCTACACTTGGTACTGCAGTGAACTTGGAAACCCAACACCTGCGCCTGCTGCACCTTAGACAAAGTGGATCTCAGCCAAGGTGGGGCTGGCACATCCAATGGAAATGCCGCGTGTACACGCCCTTTTTGCTGACCAACATATACGGAGAGAACCAAGAGAGAGAGAACCGCGTTTTGTTCGAGTCTGAACAAGTCACGCACCAGGAGACCAGTGGCATGCTTGAGCCACACAAAGATCACCAAGGTTGTCGACAACCTCATGCAGACATCAGTAGCGGATGTCAGTGCCGATAATGCCAAGAACATCCAAAAGGGCATACGGCAAGCCAATACCGCTTCCTCCTTCTTACAACGGAACTATTTACCCACAGCTTGTGATGGGAGCCATGCGGACACCAAACAAAAAGTAGTACGACTGAGACGCTTCGGAAGTCCTGGGACTGGGTGAAGAGCAGAGATGGGCGGGGGGGCATCATTCAGAGACTGGGCCATGAAGTGAAAATGATCAGCACTAGCTGGCAAGCAGTGCTGGCAACGATTGTTTGGACGTCGAGTCCTTGGGACCAGGGCGGCGGAGGAGAGTAGGAAGGGGGGGGCTCGTCAAGAGACAGGGAGTTGGTATTGAGCCCCCAACAAGGGACAGAGCAGCAAATATGAGGGTCAGAAACTTGGGACCAGAGGGGGTTGGGCCCAAGCAAGGCAGAGGTGAAGGCTGGGCCGAGCAAGTGTCTGAGAGCAATGTGGTTAGTGCGACCCGCCAAGCCCCAGCATGACACTCGCAGCTGTGAATTCATTCAGGTTGATGGATAACAGTCATTAGCACAGCAAATACATTGGGAACAAGGGGGGCGTGGATTGCAACAACGGTTGCCAAACCAACGTTGGCGGAAGCTCGATTTACACACTAGAAAAATTTTGCGTTTGGGATGCAGTATCCCGGCCGTGGAAGGGTTTCTTCCCCACCACATGCAGCTTGGCCCAGTCTTCGTCACGGTGCCGGCATCTGGTACCTTACGTTATGTGGGTGGCCCCAACACACGGCCCGCCCGGTCACTTTGTGGAAGCAGTATTTCGCCTGGCTGACGTCATGGAAGGTCCCGGGGCTGCCATGCCATGCATGCTGGCCATGTTCGCCAACGACCCTGCCCTTGCTGCTGCGTCCAGTGAGGGAGCACGGGGGGCTCCTGCCACATTGGGCTGCCGCTTAAACATATGGTTGTAATTCTCCTCCCGGTTCTCCAGCTCCAGTTTGTAGAACTTCAACTGGTTCTGCAGTTTCTGCAGCGCAGCGTCCTTCTCTAAGACCTGACTGATGAGCTGGTTGATCTTCAGTAAATCCTCCTGATGGGCAGACAGTTCCTTGGTTCCCTCCCTCTGGGCAAACACTTCACCTTTCCAGTCGTGTCTTGCACTGTCTCCCATCCTCCTGCTCAGCCTCAGTCCGGACACCAATCTCACAGCCGGCCCATTCCCCTCCCTAACCCCACAACAGAGGCAGGGGAGCTTCCGAACATCACCCACACCATCCAGCACCAATGAGTGCAGACCTGTGCCTCGACCCCCGGTCAAGCCTGGCCTAAAACCGTTCGCACTCTGTGATTGCCAGGAATGTCACATGGCACCAAACCCCAGACCCCGGGTCGGAGCAGGGCGGTCCTTAACGGGGAAAAAAAAAATGTTCCGGAACCAGTTTTCCCAAAAAAGCCCGCGGGCACTCCATGTGCTCAACCATGGTTGGTGGCGGTTGGCGGTTGGCGGGTGGCGGCGGTTGGCAGTTGGCAGTTGGCAACTGGCAGTTGGTGGCGGTTGGCGGCGGTTGGTGGTTGGTGATTGGTGGTTGGTGGCGGTTGGCAGTGGTTGGCAGTTGGCGGTTGGTCGCCGCTGGCGGTTGGCGGCGGTTGGTGGCTGGTGGTTGGTGGCGGTTGGTGGTTGGCGATTGGTGGCGGTTGGTGGTCCCTTGGGACGGTCCTTAGCAAAAAAAAAAAAATCTGGTCCCTTAAGGACCGCCCTGGGTCGGAAGCCTCGCATCTGAGCCGGCGTCAACTTGTTGAAAACAGCATTCCCCACATTCCATCGACTGGTCAGCCACACAACGCATTTGGTATTGTCAACAATGTGAACATATGCGGCTTGTGCCACTGAGCTGGCCATATCTCCGGGGTGCAATCAGGCACAACCCTTCATCCTCACAATGCTGTGTGCATTTGCAACTCACCCACGACCCACACAATCCTACGTGCATTTGCCGCTCACCCACACAATGCAACTCACAGCAGATCCCCCAGCACACCCCTTCGTCCAGTTCCACCAGCTGCGTATGGGGCAGGGCAGCTTGGGCGGGCGAAACACCCAGAGTGATCCCGAAAATCCCAAAACATCATTCGGAACACAGCACCGAGGTCAAACGTGTCAACCGCTTCCGAAGCACACACATCATGGCTCAGAGGTATGACTGCTGATGCTTGAATTGGTTCACTAGGACAGGCGAGCCTCCGTACAAATGCGCCTTTTTTCACATGCATGCCAACAACTCACACCATTAAGCCACGGCCGGGTTGCATGGATCTGATGAAAGCCCGAGGTGGGCCGTACCTGCAACGCGGAGGCAGCCCCTCCCCCCTCCCCCACCGATTGCAAAAGCCGTTCATATGGCAGTGCGCACGCCCACGCTCAGCACATAAAGCCGGGCCTCGTCACTGGCCACCGAGAGACCATCGGCGCGGTTCTGTCAAAGAGGATGTCCAATGGACAGTGGCCTGAACGGTCACTGAGGAGGCGTGACACGGTCCGGCATCGCCACGCACGGGTGCTGCCGTCATGCTGGGACCGCGGTACCCCTCCTGTGTGCCCATGAGATGCCATAGGGAAGTGTTGGGCCCGCCCCCTCCCCCACAAACACACGTGCTCCCACCAGCAGCAGAAGGATGGCACAAGTGTCCCTCAGGAGAAATTGCATCCGGCACCACAGCCTGCATTGCGGCAATGCTTGGCCTGTGCTGATCCACAGCCTTCTTTGCGTGAGCTCACCGGATTTAACCGTACCTAGGGTTCGGCGTACCTATCGGCTCGGCGTACTTATCGGCTCGCCGTACTTTCGGCCGGCCGGCCGAAAGTACGCCGAGCCGATAGGTACGCCGAACCCAGGTACGGTTAAATCCGGCGGGCCCTTTGCGTGCTGCATATACGTGTGTGGGGGGCACACTGTGTTCGCCAGCACAAACAAATGCAGTGCTCCCTGATACAAAGACACTACACATGCTGCAGGCCAGCCGCGAGGCAATACACCCTCCGGCTCTGCACCAGATGGACGAAGTGCAGGGCGGGGGGGGGGGGAGGGGGGCAAAACAGTTGCCTCCAGATGGTCATTAAGTGACTCTGGTGGGACCCACCCCAGCCCCAGCAACGGCACCACACCTCACGGCTCTCACGGTTCTCATAGCGGCGCTCCATTTCCAGGATCTTCTCCTCCAGCTGCTGAACATTTGCGTTCATCAGCTTCTGCATGCGGTCGAACTCGGCCTTCAGCTGCTGTGCCTGGGCTTTGCTCTCGGCCAGCGCTTTCTCCAGTGCCTTGCTGTGCTTCTCTCGCAAGGCAGCCTCCTGGTCTGCGAGGGCCTGCTTGTGCTCCTTCTCTTGCTGCTGCATCATCCCCTTTGTCTTCTTGACGTCATCAAGAGCAGCTTTCAGTTTCTTCTGCAAGTCCTCGATCTTTTTCTTGTCATCCTCCAGAGCCCCTTCGAGGCTCTTTTTGATTTGGGTCAAATTGTGAATCTCAGTATTGATGCGATTGAGCTCCTTCTCATAGCTCTTCTCTTTCTGCAGCATTTCTTGCTGCATCTCATCCTCCCGCTGCTGGAGGGCTCGCTGCATCTCCTCATCCTGTGGTGGAGAAAGGCTGAGACGCCTGGGGCACCCTGGTGGGGGATGGAGAGAGAATTGGCAGACAAGGAGGAAAATGCAAGGGGCAAGAGCTCAGCTGGCCCTGACTGCCGCCCACCACAAAAGAAGGTTGGTCTGTAGAGGACAACATCTCCGTGGCCGAGTTCGTGAACAAAAGCACAGCATGCACATGGGGCATGCCAATGCATGCCCATATACCTAGGCAGTCCGATGTTCATGCCCGTGTATGACTATTTTCCCACACATGCCTACGTATGCCCACGTATCGACACTTGCGTATCTATGCCCATGTACCCCATACGATATACCGGAGCAATCGGTTTGCCTCCGAATAACGACGTAAGAAGAAAATTAGCATCCCATTCCTGAGAATGCATACACCTCTCCTCCTGACAATCCCCTCCGTCACAGTGTGTCATCGTCAAATCTTTACACTAATGCGAAACCAAAATGCACCAAAATGTGTCCCCTTTTCTGCGGCCTCCCGTGTTCCAATCCTTCGTGACCAGCACTGCCATGAGAAGAGCATTCGCAGTCAGACAAAACGTTCGCTGTCAACAGGTGCTTTAGGACGCTGGCCCCCTCTGCCACTTTGTCTGAAGCAGGAGTAGTAACCTTGTTTTGCTCAAAATTTGTTTGTTCCATATCGAACAAAAGATACCTTTATTCTAAACAAGAAAATAGTGATCAGTGCACCCGTCTGTCCATGCCGCACCTTCGGCCAGAGTTCTCCTTAAAAGGGGGGGGGGTCCTGGAACCCAAAAATCCAAAAGTTTGTATACCAAAAACAGCCAAATGAATATTTCCTTTTGTAAAATTTCATTTTTTTCCACTATGAAATCCGGGTCCGAGGGGGGGGGGGTGTTAGACCCTCCCCACCCCCACCTCCAGGAGACGCTGAGTTGTTAAGCAAAACTGTGCCTTCGGCAAACGTTCATGAGACCCAATGCACTCACTCATTCACTACCATCGGCTGCCATCCTGTTGACGCGGATTAGTCTACTTGATAATGGTGTCTACAGACATGTGCATCCCAGGCCATATCGGTATGCTGCATTGATTCACCAAATCACAGTCGCATTGGGTACGTGGGACAAAAACGTTGCACAGGGTCCCATAGTGTGATTGGCCAAGCATGGATTCACCGATTCACAAGTGCATGAGGACACACGGCAAGAGTTTCTCCGTGTGGCCCTGATAGGGAATGCGCCGCCATGCCCCGAGCATTGATTCGACCAGTGCCTCTCACCCGCCCCAAGAAGGCCTGCAATGCGGCAAAGATATAGATGTAAAGCCCCTGCTTGTTCGCGGTTGGACTGGATACGGCACATGGATTTCTCGCCCGTTTGCTCCTGCCTCTAGCTGTGCAGTGTGGAGTGCCTACGCACAAAGACCGTTCTTGATACTTTGGTAGTTCATGGAAATTTTGGTCTACCTTGCCAATTTCCTTTTTAACGGCCTGAAGCCCATCAGCCTCGGAGTAAAGATTGTTTTCTTCCTGCATTCAAGAGTGGGCATACTCACCTGGTGAATGGAGGCCTGATCGTGCTGTACTCAGGAATATGTACAGACGCTGCATGCAAAATGAAAAACGAAGCGCACTCCAGGCCCACCATCAAGGCCAACGCCAACCCAGGCATGCATTGTGACTTGATTCCACCCACCAGTGTCCAACACACAACAGCAACCAGGTGGGGACCCACCCCTTTGAAAAGCACCGGACCCTGAAGGAGGGGGCATAAATGCAAAGGAAATGGGGTGCAATGAAGCAGAAACAACATTGCGCGGTCAACAGGAAAGGGCCGAAAAGGGCAAGAGGTGGCTGAAGGGGTTGAATGGGTGGGAATGGGACGCCAGCATGAATGCAGCCATGAGAGGACAAAACCTTTGCTGCACCCAGTGCCTGCAGTTCAGTCCTGAGCTGGGCTGCGGCCTCCTGCTTCAGCGCCTGCAGTGCCGCCTCACGGTCTTTCTCAAGACCTGCCAGCTCCGCTGCATGCTCAGCCCGCAACTTTGCCAGCACCTGAAACAGAGGAAGACGGAGAGCAAGCAAAATAGCGCAGCCCACCTCAACAGGGTACCCACTTAATTGGAGGAAAATTCCAAACCGTTGTTGCAACTTAATTGTGCTTTGTGGTGCCTTCGGAACGTGACCGGTTGTATTTTTGCTTCAATGCACAGCTTCACTTAATTTAGCAATACTGCCCAATGCCACTTGGCATCCCATGCACCTCGATGCAGGTGCCTGAGTCATTGGTCCCCCGGAAAGCAGGACGGAATTTGTCTTCGGGGGCGTTGTTATTTGTCCTCAGGGAGGGTGCACAGTACACACTGGAACCCAAACTCCTTGGAACCGTCGGTAAGATTGTGACATGCCTACCATACCTGCTCGTGTTGCTTCAGTTGCTCTGCCTTCTCAAGGGCAAACTCCTTCCGCAAGCGCTCCTCCAAATCATTCAGCTGCTTCTTCAACTCTGCATTGGCTTTCTGCACAGCCAACTCCGCCTCCTTCATCCGCCGCTTTTTGTCTGCGTCCCCAGCCTCCATCGTGTCCTGCAACTTCTGCTTGAGACCTTGCAGCTCAGCCTGTGTCTCGGCCAGCCGCTTCTCCAGCGCTGCAATCTTTGCCTCCGCCTTCGCCAACTTTGCACTCCAAGCAGCCTCCATGTCCGCCTGCTCCCTGTTTGCCTTTGCCTGCATCTCCGCAATCAGCTCCTTCTTGGCGGCCTCAAACTCCATCTCTAGCTTCGTCTGCAGCGCCTTCAGCTCCCCAGCCAACGCGGCCTCACTGGACATGCCCATATCCTTGCGGAGTTGCGCCAGAGCCGCTTCATTGTCATCCCGCAACTTCGCCATGTCCTTGGGAAGCGGTTACAAACATGTCCCCACAACGCGCTCCCAAAGGTTACCAGATGGTGGGTGGTGACAGGCGATTGCATAAGCGGCTGGAGGCCTCCAATTCTTATGATTAAAATGTTTGCAACATGGCTCACTTGCACACACATCAACACACACAAACACATATTGAAATCCAAAAAAACAAGAACGAAAAAAAGGCACAAAGACAAGCGGTTGGAGAAAACTGCTCAGAAGCTGCCGAGCAGCCCTAGACGTCTTTCGTTCTGTCAAAGAGTCGATAGGGTATGCAGCCTGTGCTACCCCCCGACAGAGCCAATTCATCCACGACGGAGCCCCTGTCTTAGCCTACCGTGCTAGGTGCAACCACCAAACCGCACACACGCACGCACACACACACAAACACACACATTTAGGACAGGAATTAAGAAACTTCCAATGGATCCCAATTGTAGGGCAAATGTGTTCTACCATGTGTATCCTGCGTTCTGTTTGTCGCGGGGTGCTCCAAGTAAACAACAACACCATTACAACACCTTTTTTTTTGGGATGGAGTTTTAGACGGGACGGAACACACACAGAGCATGAATGCAGTCTTATGACTGGCAACAGCCAGTGGGGCAGCCACTCTTGTCACTGACAGCCCTCAGTGGGGCAGCCACAGGATGGTACACCTTTCGTCACTACCAGTACGATCGCCTCATCAGCTGTGTCCACTGATGCCCACCAAAAACCTGGGCTTCGATGCAATTTCGCAGGAGCAGCAAATCCATCTGCAGTCACCCCCCAGAGGAATGCCTTCTAACAAACAGGAAACCCTCGTCATTTGAGAAGGAAGAGGCTCAAATTGTGCTATGCAGTCAATGTCCCGAAAAGGGGGGAGAAAGGGGTAAACAATGGGGGTTGCGGAGGGGGACCGCTTCAGCCCACTTCCCGGACCCACCCCCTTTGAAAATGGCTCCTGTGACAGAAGCCCTTGCCCAATCGCTGAGGTTTTGGGGGGGGGCCAACATGTGTGAGTCATACCGATCCCCACAACGTGCTTATCATCATTTGGAGGCATGCATCAAAGGGTGAAGACACCCAATGTGTGTGTGTTGGGGTGGGTGGGTCCCCAACATATATGTGTGAAACTGATCCCCCAAGGCATGCTGATCATTTTCAGGGATGTATCATGGGCTAGTGCGTGGCGAAATCTCAGTGTCTCCAACTATCCATGCTGGCTTTTGGGGAGTACCTGTTGTTCCTACGAGTCCTTTCGTACCATGGACGAAGGTAACAGCCACGGCTGAGATCGTGGACTCTAGCAAAGCGGAACTTACAGCACTACCCCTCCGTGCTCTAAACTCAGCCCCCCCCCCCCCCAAAATGTGTGTTATCAGTAGCAGAGGGATTGTTCTGTATCACTACATCAGGAGGAACATTGAAACGAACGAACTCCTTGGGGTATACAACACAAATATACCGGGGATCTTTGATGCTCTCTCCGCCCCCCCCCCCCACACGCACACCCACACACTGAGAAATGCCGCAGAAAACCGGCCTCTGCAATGTGATTCCGATCGCACCCATACACACCTCTTCAAACTTTGCCTTTTGGGCAGCCAGTTCCTTTTCGAGGCCAGCCTCCTTCTCCTTTGCCGCCTTGAGGGTGTCCTGCAGCTGCTCCAGTGTCTTCTTCAATGCACAGAGTTCCTCTTGCAGCTCCGTGACACTACTTGCCTTAGCATCCAGCTGTGCCTGCAGCTCCTGCTCCCGCTCAGCCCATGCCTTCTCCAGTGCTGCAATCTTTGATTCCAGCTCCTTAACAGCTGCCTCCTTCTCTGCCTTCAGAGCCTCAATCTGGTTGTTTAGCTCCCGTGTCCCGTCGCCGGAACTCTTCTCCAACCGTGCCAGTTGCACCTTCAGCTCTGCCACCTCTGCCTAAAAGCCCAACGCAATACAGCATAGCACAGGATGACACAGAACAGCAGAATCTCTACCTCATGCATTTGGCACCCAGGGCTGGGCAGGGGGGGGATAAAGCGTGATTAAAGTGATCTAAGCGAAGGTGTAGGCAGTACCTTTGGTAGACTTACCTCGTTTAACACAGCCACCTACGAAAGCTACTGGATTGCAGGCACACTGTGGGGGTTGGGGGCAGATCAATACAGACTGTTGAAAGGGAGAGGTGGGGAGGGGGGGCACAGAAGATGGGGAAGATGTATAAAAGCTTTGGTTTGTGAGCCTACTTATACGCCAAAATGGTAACCCTTGAAATGCATGAGTTGTAGTCCGCATCTGCAGATACCGGATCCTCCGCATCCCTTATGATGCCCATGCAGCCTACACTGCAAAGCCCGACTGCAACAAACGCAGACTATGGACTGCAACAACCTCTGTCGGCGTAGCCTACTGGCCGTCTGCAAATGAACTAGTTGCCAATGCGGCACGTCAGAGTCAGTCACCAACCCCAAAATTTTCCAACCCAATCTGATGGCCAACCGCACACTCCAATTGTGTTGTGTAGCCCAGCCACCCATTGCTTCCAATCTAGCAGAGATGGATAGATTGAGTGTCGTGGCCACACGAAAGGATGTTTGGCAACACCATGGTAACCTGCTAGCACTGCGCAGCCTGGATTAGAATGGCAAAAAGGGCAATCCTGTGTGAGCCACATAGTCTAATGGTTCCACGGTTCTTTTGTCTGGCTCTTGCTTGTTGGCGGCTGGTTGGTCGAGGGTTTTGCTGCCCCATGAGGGCTAATGGTGCTGGTGTGTCCCCATCTCCTGGGTTGATGGGTCTGACATACTCAAGTACCGTGCATCAAATATCACGTGTACACACACGCTCCCGGCGTCTGACCTTCCTTTCACAAAGGGCCCAGCGTGCACTACTGGTGTAGAATCCGGGAATGCTTCCTCAGTGCCTTGTAATGTAATGTACCCCTGGTTTGTACATGCGGCTTGTATTCACAACACAAAATGGTGAGCCCCATCACTGCCCCAGGGTTCCCAGCTGAGCCTGCACCTGGCAGGCAGTGATCTACTGTGGGGACTGCAACGCTTTGACAGCTGGTGAGCCGGTCAACTGTTGAGCAGCTTCAGCTGGGGCAACACTTTGTGACCACCCGGGCATCTTACAAGATTATCCCAAACAAGGAGATTGGCGCATGCAGGCATGACTGGCCTTTGTACAACCTCTGCAAGCCAACACAGTGGGGCACAGCACTAGCACTTTCGCCTGGCGTAATAGGATGCTGCAAGGGCCATGTCTGCGGCATGGTGCAGAGCTGCAGGTGCTTGGTGTGAAACAACTGTACCCTATCTGCTGGTTTGGCAGAGCACAGCACAGCACAGCACAGCACAGTGTAACATGTTTGATGTCCGACCTTGGAAAATGTCTACTTCTTTTCTGCAATTTCCCCAGTCTTCAGCAAATCCTCAAATCCTTCCTGATTCCACTCATTTCCTTGCACGCTGCACAGAACTGGTCATTGATCAAACACATTATCTGATAAGCTAATAGTTCTGTGCAGCAAACAAATATGTAAATGACACATACTTAAATAAAATGAAAATGCACAGATAATTAAAGCGATTCCGAAGAAAAATCTTCTTTCGAAAATCTATGTCTGCAAGTGATTTCCTGTCTCTAGGTTGTGTCTGCAGACGCGCTTGCGCTCAGCAGATGCCGCTTGCATCCCTGAGCCGAGACAGGGCATTGCACAGAGAAAATAACATTTCCTGTCAGTAAACAGCTCAAAAATGCCCGCACATATTACAAACAGCACAGCACAGCACAGCACAGCACAGCACAGCACAGCACAGCACAGCACAGCACAGCACAGCACAGCACAGCACAGCACAGCACAACACAACACAACACAACACAACGCACACAAGCACATGACAACACAATGCCACACAGTGGAACAAAACGTGAAACTCATGAAACTGCATGCTGATGCGCAACAATCCACCACTCCACCCAGCCAAACAGCAGAGAACAGCTCAACACAGCACCTGCAGTGCAGCAATGGCTTTGTCTTTGCTCTGCAGCGCCTCTTCATGTTCCGCCAGCAGCTTTGCCTTCTCCCGTTCCCACTGTGCAGTCAACTCCGCCTCTTGTGCCTTCAATGCTTCGGCATGTGCACGCCGCAGCTCTGCACCCGACTGGTCACCTGCATCTCGAGCGGACTGCAAATCCTTCTTACCTTGCGCAATCTCCGCTTGTGCTGCCTCCAATAATCCCTTGAGCTCTGAAATTTGCTCTTGCATTTTGTTGATTTGCTGACCCGCGGCAGCCGACGAATCCTTCATCCCTGCCTCTAACTCCGCGACACGCTTCTCTAACTTGGCTACTGTTTCCCTGCATGACAGATGGCAAGCATACAGCAGACATGCGCTTGCACACGTGCACGCAGGCACAGCAGAGTTGGTGCTGCAGATGTGCATTGCATGCATGCATATGCATAAAGGGGCGGGGGACTAAACTTTTTTGGTAGTGCCCAAACTTTTGGGGGGAGTACCTAAACTTTAGGGGTGGGGTACCTGAACTTTAGGTGGGGCACCTAAACTTAAAAAAGGGGGGTATCTAAATTTTAGGGGGAGGTACCTAAATTTCAGGCTGGGGGGGGGTTTACCTGAACTTTAAAAGGGGGGGGGGCCTAAATTTGGGGGTGGAGGGGGCATCGAAACTTTATGCGGGGGTTAAGTAAAAATATGGTTGGGAAGCGGTGGGTACCAGAAGAGGAGTGGTTGGTGTGATAATCACAGACGGCTGTGAAATACCAGTGGTGGTTGCCCAGACCCAGAGCGCCTCATTACTCCAGTCGACATCATGGTGCTTGAACAACGCCCACCCCTACCCGCACACCCCAGCCCCTGTGCACACACCCCTACCCCTACCCACACCCTGCCCGCAGCTGCCCACGCACGTCCATGTGGCTTCCCCACCAAACGCCACGGGACCCTGGTCATTATGAAGGGTTTCCTGACCGAATCTCAGTGAATGGGGGGCCAGGAGGCGAACACCTGGTCGGACTGGCCCCACACCAAAATTGGTCGGTGGTATAAACGAATGAGTTGCATACAAGAGGGGCCTTGTGGGTGGATGCTGCAGGTCTCTAAAGGGATGGTAATGGTGAAAAGCCGAAATCATGGCAGAGGGGTTGCGTGACAAATCGGACAGGCTTGGTGCTCCCAAAAAGCCTCCGGATGCACAGAGGCACAAGGGTTGGGGACAATGCTGTCCATATCGCATGCAGGATCTCAGCCGGGCGCAGCTGGGAAGGGCATGAGGACACGGTGCGCGAAAATTGGACGGGTTCAGGGGTTGGGGCATTGTTGTCCTGTGGACTGGGCAGATGCAATCCAATACACCACCTCACGCACACACACTTCATTCCCAGACACAGCCCCTTGCTCCAGTCCTCCCTCACTCACTCACTCAACGCACTCACTCACTTATTGTACCACCCGGCCACCAGGTGTGCCAACTCCACAATCTACAGGACTGGCGTGGGAAGCATTGAGAAGGGAAGGTCGCCAGAGGCATGGCGCAGGCGCTGGATGGAGACAACGGTATAGCTCCCAGCACACACAGCAGAAACTGACCTCTGTCCTTAGAGGGCCCTTGACCCTGCGTAGCCTGCAATCCGCACCTCAATTTCTGCTGTTCCACCTCCATGTCATGCAGGGTCTGCTGTAGGCGGTCCACTTCGGCCTTCAGTGCCGCCTTCTCCTCCTCAGCGATCTTCCTCATCCTCGCTTCTGCCTCATACTCTGCCTGCCACCGCTGCAACTCTGCTGCCAGCTGTTGCTGGTCAGAACCTGCTTTCCCCATTGCATCCTGAGCTCGCTGTCGCTCTGCCTTCAACTCAGCTTCCAACTGTTGCACTTGAGCGGCCAACGCCGCCTCCTGCTGCAGCAACCCGTCCTCACGAGCCCGAGCCAATTCTGCTGCCTCTTGAAGCTCCACAATCTGCCCCTGCAAAAAAAGGTGATCGGAGAAATTGTTTCGGGGGCCATCTGGGGTCACTCGAGGCGATCATCATTGACTTGTGGTCCCTTAAACCTCATGACTGGCAGCAAATGCACGGAGTTGCAGTGTGCCTCATCCGGATCAGAATTCTCCAGGATTGGTTGGTTTGGATTCGAATTTTACATTTCTGGCAGGCATCCCTTTTGATATCACTAGGGACATCGGCAGCAATTGCCTTGAAAATGAGGTGTCACACTCGGTCTTGTGGCATGTGAATGTTTTGGAATGCCGAGTGCGAGTGCCGTTGTCAGCGGGTTGCACACCATTGCACCTGACCATTCCTCTGCCTCCGGCCCCCCGCTGCCACACGCTGTCTCTGTTCCGCGTCCCTCCTTTGTCCTCCCCGTGTTGACTATCTCACTTTCCTCCGTGCCCGTGGTCCTGGGGCCAAATCCAAATGGCACGCTGTTCACAAAAACAGAGGTGGGAACGAGTCGATGTGCTGCTGTTGCACATATGTTTCAGGATATACGAGGGATGGGTTCGGTCTTGGTTGAGCATGGTGGTGACAGTGACAGTGATTCTGGCTCGAGTTGAGGATGCCTTGCCACAGTATGTGTGCGAAGCAATGGTCCACACAACAAGGAGGCCAAGAGGTTTCCAAAATCACATGTGGTGCCCCTTTGTGAGGCTCTCGCGTAGCAAAATCAATTCTCCCCGGCCAATCCGGGTAGCCGAGCAGGCTGCCCAAGTCTCGCAACCTTTTGGAACCCTCCCTCTTCACTCCCAATCCAAAGGGTGGGCAACCAACCCACCAATCCACACGTGGAGGATTCCCTCCACAAAAGGCAAACACGTACGTGCACCCAAAGTCCCAAACAGCATACTCGTTCAGCCCTTGTGGCAACCCCCCTTCCTGTAGGCTCAAACGCCGTGAATGGTACGGTCACCATGTAGGTAATGGTACTCAGTCGTTTTCTTTGGTTCTCACAGCAGCGCTGTGTTGGGTGGTTTCGCATTGTCCTGTGCAGTATTGCTGGCACCCTTTGTTCTTAACGCTCCGGCGTTTGTACATTGGTGCCATGTACCTGTGCGTGCCGTTGTCTGAGTCGGCCTTGCCTTTTATGTGTGTTTTAGGATGCTGTCTCGCCTTCTTCTTCTTTTGGATTTTTTTTTGTATTGTTTGGCTGTGTCTCAAATTTTGCTGTTAGAATGGTAGACTTGGTGAGCAGTTGAATGAGCACATTGGGAAATTTGAACCATCCCCCTTTCTTTTATAGTAATAGCTAAGCAATGTCCGAACCAACGTCCATGATGTACATGAAAAAAAACCTGAAACAAAATACAAAAACAACCCTTTAACCTAGTGGGGTAAAGTTATCTTCTTGAAGAAAGAGATCTTCGTTTGCATCTTTCAGGCCTGCTGTGTCAGTCATCTTAGTGTCTGGCTGGCCATGAACTTGCCTCGAGCTCAGCCACTCTTTTTGTTGTATTGGCTGGCACGAGCTTGTTCTTGCCTGGCCTGCCCACCATTTTGGCTGATCTGCTGGCCGTAGCTGTTCCTCGCCACGCCTCACTTTTTGTTGTGTGGCTGGCACTTGAGATGCACTGCGGGCCATGCTCCTTGCAACGTGCCTTGTGATCCTCTTTGTTTACCCTGACGCACTCCTGCCACCGTGATCTCGGCCCCCGGTTTTGGGGGAGATTTGGGATTTCTTTTGCTGCTGATCGTGAACAAAAAGTGTTGGGAGTTCAACGGCCTGCACCTTCAGAAGTTGGGGTGAATCGCCTCCACGGGGGGGGGGGGGGGGACTATAATCGGTCCTGATGCGACCTACCCCCCAGCTATCTGTCAAAACTTGCGGGGGGGGGGGGGCGGGTATTGGCAGCTCGGCTGGGGGGAGGGGGTCCCAAGGGCGGGGGGGCCTGTGCGCGACCCACTACTACCACATGCATACCTCAAGGGGGTGCGTGTGTCTGGGGGCATGGGGGTATAGAGGTATGTATGCGAAAATACCAAAACTCGGGGGGGGGTCGCATACCAGGACTGGGCCCGGCCGCCCCCCCGTGATCGCCTCCCACTTCCCAATACCCACATTGGGGGTCAGGCAAAACAATCCAGCACTGGTGGTGACCAAGTCATACGTACTAAGAGTTAAAAAATATCTTCCCACACTGGGGGAAACCGTGTTGTTCTATGGTAACAACTTACTACTGGAGATGGCAAAGAAACCAACTACGGCCGCATCAAAAGTCAAAAAAAGCGGGGGGGGTTCAGGGAACCAATGTAGACAAACCATCACAGCACAAGGAGATGAATCTGAACCCCTCACAACCGGTGATTTCTTCCGAGAAGGAATCAGTGCATGCGCGCACCCCCCAACCAAGAACCCCTTGCCCTGGGCACCAGCACTGGCATGGCCCCCACAACACCCCCGAGAGAGCACCTGGGGGCCCAGCTAAAGCATAAGAAGTTGCACAAGGTTGGCACCACAACAGACACTATGTTCACTGGAAAAAAGATCCATAAACGAAGCACGTTTCTTTTTTTGAATAGAACTCGACTTGGGACTGTTCATGAAACTACCGCTTTTTTGCACCCCTGCCCTGTTGGGCTGGCATGTTTGTGTCCTCATTGGCCTCATGGCCCTGCAAACCCCTTTGCACAGGGGTGGTTCCCGGTGCAGACAAAGTCCCTTGAGACGTCTTCTATGTATACCTCCAAGGCGCTGATCTGGGCCTCACTTTTGTCCAGCTGTACAATCTGCGTTGACACTCGCTCATTGAGCATCGTCTCGCTCTCCTTGAGCCGTTCCACTTCCTTCAAAGCCGCCTCCAGCTGTGCTGACAAATCAGCCAATTTCTTGGCGTGCTCAGCAGCGGCTGCCTCCAGCTCCGCTCGCATTTTCTCTCGCTCCTTCTCAATGTCGCGCAACAGTTCGTTGCGCTTGCGCTCCTCCTCCAGCCGAGCATTCTTTAGTTTCTTGTCGAATTCCTCCTCCTGAGCCACGAGTAGACCGACAAACAAAGTCATGCATCCGGCTCAAAGCGCAACTTTGTGCTGCAGCTGTGCCTGCCCAAGTCATGTGACGGACACCACATTAAAGCGACTAAAGAGCAATTTAACTAATCTTGCGGTCAAGAGGTTAGTGAAGGATTATACTCTACGTTGGTTTGAACGTGATTGTTCCAATTGTTCCTTTCGAGAGGTTGGAACTTTGCAGCTTGGGTGGCAAGTTGGCAACAAGGCAAACGTGAGTTGAGCGCGAGGAGGTACCATGTCCGCTCTTTCCTTTTCTCTCTCGCTGAGCTGTTGTGCCAACATCGTCTTATACTTTTCGTTGTATGTCTTGACCAAGTCATCTAGCTCAGAATCTTTCCCTGCAGTAGCCGCAGCCAAATCTTTGGCCGCCCTTTCCTCAAGCTGCACTTTTAGCTTTTCAAATTCTTGCGTCTTTTGAATAAAATCATTGCGAGCAGCATTCATTTCTTGCATCAGAGATTGCACTTTGGCCTCGGCTGCTTGTTGAATCCGGGCCTCGTTGGAACGGCACGTCTTCTTGAACTGGTCAAATCCTTTCATGGCCTGAAAGGAAAGAAGCTGAAAAGTTGTATTGGAATCTTAGAGCAAGTGCACCCAATCCCACGGGCGCAAACACTTCAACCACTTGCACAGTTCAGTGCCACAAACGGACTTACAAACCAAAAGGAGGCAAAAGGGGTCTTTCCATACGGCAGAATCAGAACAAATGACAAAAAGTTGAAGTCGTACCTTGATGCGGCTGAAAGGGAATCGGGAACAAGCACAGCATCCAAACCATCCCCGGCCCGCGAACACGGAGTTGCACGGTTTCCACCTCTTCTTTTTCCTTTTGATGTTGCTTCTGCAACTCCTTGAGCGCCACATCAATGCGTGCATCTGAGGAGTTATTTTCAACTTGTTGTTGAAAGAATCGGATCTTGGCAGCTGCGTCCTTCAGGATTTCGCTTATTTCGGTCTCATACTGCTGAGTCAGAGACTTAATTTCCCAATCATGGTCGTCGTTCTTCGTATTAAGGTGATAAATGACCTTTGTCAGCTGGGCAATTTTTTTGGACATCTTGTGGTGTAAGTCGGCGGTGGCCATGGCGCCTGAATGGGATGTGGAGCAAACATACAGACACCACACAAAACACAACAACTGAGGCCAGTCCGCGACGTTTCAGCCAGCGGTGCAACAACCTGGAGTGCCGGCCACACCCTGTGTCGGTGTGTCTCGTGACTCTTATTCCACTTTGGTCGCCTGTGTCATTCAAATGGGTCCTGCATGTCACTCTGTAGGGTGGAAGAGAGGGTTGGCACGATGAAAACCAAAAGTCCAACACGCAGAAGGATGAATTTCGTTCACGTTCTTCTATTCTTTAGAAGCGGCGATCATATAGATGTTCGTGAGGCGCGAGGGGCGATTTGGGATTGGCACAGTGGCGACCGTCGCTTCGCGATCACTGCGGAACGTGCGCTCACCGATCATAAAGGAGGAAAAAAGGAGGTTTGAATGGATGGTTCAGTTTGCGAATATGCAATTCGATTCGTGGCTGGGGGCTTCGGCCACATCTATTTTTGTATCCCAAGAGCATGTCATTCCCATCTACCAACCCAATCTATACGCGTATTGTGGTCTTTTATCGTGGTGTACGGTATTGGTGCGTGGTTGGCAACAACATGTTTCCAACAAAGGATGTAATCATCCAGATTACCACAAACTACCAATGTTCAAGCAACACGTGGAAGAACGTGTGTGAACATGACTACATTATGATCCAAAATTCGGCTATGCTGCCCATGGTGTTATCATTGACAACATTTGACATACGAACTATCGACCATCAATGTCACCCTGTCGCCTCAACTTATTTGAATTACATTGAAGAATGACATGTTGAAATCCCGTGTGTGCACATCTCACAATGCTAACTTAAACTCTACATTCCATTACATGGCTTTGTACATGTGCATGTGCACACCTTCTCCTTGCATTTTACGACAACAAATGCAACCATCCACTTTCCCACAAGGGAACAATGTTCAAGCAACACATGGAATTTCTTGTTCGTCTGTTTCAGGGCTCCAACCCATTGTAGAGCTTCACTTAAACCCTACAACCTAGCTTGAGTTCAAATGTAGCTTCACACAACCAGTCCAATGCCCACATGTTACTACACGTGCAATCACCTCAAAGTAGCAAAAAGCACGGCAAAAGCTTAAATGGTTTAAGCCCCCCTCACCGTAACTAGAACACATACATCTGAGATCCGCGAATATAAAACCATAATTTGGGGCCAGTGCTTAACCAGATTGCGCCGTTACAAGTCTTCTGTCAACCGAAAAAACTAGAAAAATCTTCGGGGTTTTGGCTAATCATCAATAGCACAGCATTGCAGACGAGTGCGGTTTCGGAGTTCTGTTATTGGGTTGTGTTGGGGCCCCTCCCCCACGTGAATAGAAGAATACCGCGGCCCTGCCGGGGCCAATTGAATGAGGAAAGAAACGCTTGTGCGCATTCAAAACAACATATTAATCATTTTGGGTGCAAAATAGTATCTTTAGCAGGCCCAGTGTCTAGGACAATAGAATCCAAATTATGGACCCCTCCTACTTTTCGTCCCTCTTAGGCATTACATTGGTACAAGAGTTGAAATAGGAGACACATGTTTGCAAATGATGTCGGACAATATGGTTTTCACCATGAAACATCATCATAAGGTCCTGGCTACCCAACATCACCCTTTGTAACAAATTTCTAAAATTTATTATGTGGTATAGAAAGTGGTGGTTTTGTCCTGTCCCCACAAAGCCCAGTGCAACTGCCCGAAAGGCTGCAGCAAACGTACGGGTGGACGGGAGAAACTTTGAGAGGGGGACCAAGGGTTAACGACCCGCGTAGGAACTTGCCGCCGGTCGGGCCCCCGGGAAACTATGCATGAGGGAGACACCCCATTGAACCTGTGTGCCGCACCGAGGAACGATACCATTGTTGTCAGGCCATTGAACCCCCACACCTTGCTAAAAAAAAGACACGTGTGGTTGTACAATAATGCCATTATAAACCGTTTCCAACACAATGGCTCGGAGTGGTAGGTGCAAGGAGGACATGTTTTACTTGTTACTCGGAACTCGTCGGGTCATCGTACTAGGATTTTGCCCCAGAATTGCACGGTGCTTTAGCCAAGGGAACATCGCCACGTGGACACCGACAAGCGTACCACCCAACATGCTCCTCCCGCTTTGCTGGTTTTGGTGGGCCTGATTGTGCGAACCCTAGTGGGACTCGGCCTTTTGGGGGGGGGGGGTCCAAAGTTCCGCGATCCATAGCGGTGAAGAGGGGTCTGGGAAGGTCCCATCCACCATCTGTGGATCACACAGATCCCAAAACGTCCTGTTATTGTCTTGTCCCCCGGTTAAAGGCCCAAGGTTTTGCTTTTTTGGTGCCCAGGTCACGGTCATGCTAGCCAGAGATTGTATGCTGGGTTTTGACATGCACTGAGGAGAAACCGGACCGTACATCCGTATGTAGTCAGACACCGTGGTTTGGTCCTATGTGTAATTACAGCGGAGAGAATGACTCATTGGCGTGCAAAATGACTTCGATCAAAGGCACACGAATGTACTTTCTCATGCAAGTTATGGCCATTTGAAAACGCGCTTTGCTTGCCCCGCTTTGTTGTTGTTGTTGGTTTGAAATGTGATTCCCCCAACCTGCCAATTGCGATCCGCAACGATCGGGGAGGGTGGGTTTTGCCTTCCCCAATGCATGCAAATTAGGACGCCCATCACCACCCCCAATGGAAGGTGCATGTGTGTACTGTGTGTAAGGGGGCCCCAACCGACTGCAATTGAACGCAACTCACATGAAGGCTTGTGGAGGCTACGCAAGACGAAGGACGTAGAAAGGCATATTCAACTAGAAATATTTGACTCATCGTCGTCCATCATTTGGACCGAGCGGAGACCAGTCAATTGGGCTTGCACCCGGCGTGCTAAGGCTTCAGTTTTGGGATGGATTCACATTCATCAACTGCTGCACCCTTCTGCAATTGCCATATTATCATGAGGTGTGCCTCAGGTAGATGCCACGGAGGTAAGAGGTGAAAGTGACGATCCAAAAAAGCACACACGCCCGCGAAACCCCCCCGCCCCCCCCGCCAATCACACTCAGTACCCCCCCCCCCCCGCCCCGGAATATCTGGTCAAGGGGGGGAGGGCTTGGCTTGAGGAAAACACGTCGCACATAAGAGACACCACTGTGGGTCCCCCGCAAATTTCAGCAGGGCCACGGAAGGGGATTAGATATACAACCATACAACATGCACCTTGTGCCCCCTACCGAAGGGCCGAGATTCTGCAAGCGGAGGTTATGTCCCGATGTCTCCGATGTCTGTCGCAATGGCGGCGATGGCGGAGAATACACTTATCTCATGGGTGACCCCAGAGACTCCCAAGAGCACGCCAACAGCCCATTTGGAAAGTTTTTTTGCGGAGACGTGCCGGGCACCGCCCTCCGTGTCCCTTGTCACAAAGCTGCTGCTGAGCCCGGCACAATGATCATTTGGGGCTCACGCGTGTACCTTCTGCACGTTCCCGACGAAGGAGACCCCCCCCCCAACTATCGTATAGCAGCAACCCCGAAGAGCCTTCCACGCTACCCGACACCCTCCCACGCCCCTTCTCCCCCCCGGTCCCCCCGTGAGGCCTCTTCTCGCCCCCTTCCTCTGTGCCTAGTTGCAGCTTCAGCACGTCATCCCCAAAGGCCCGGGCCTCGACCTCGGCCTCGACCTCGCGGCACCGACCGTCTGTCTGCTCCTCAGTGGGCAGCTTTGCCTTTTGTGTGCACTTTCCGACGGCCCCTGTAGTGTGGGCCATGTTCACACTCGGCTTTGTTCTAATTACGCAGGCACGGAATGTGATGGCACATTCATGTTTCTTCCTTGGATAGTGAATTTCAGGTGCTCAGGGGCTGTTGTGGCCCAAGGTTGATGGGCCTTTGCAACGCAGTGATGAGGTGAGATGTGTCACAAAGCAGACAAGTATTGTGGAGACAGTGACAGTACCATCTTGGGGGGAGGGGGTCATGTGTAGGGGGGGCAGGATGATGGGGTCAAGAGAGTGGTCCTTGAGTGAGCAGTGTCGAGGGAAGGCGTTGCATGAGCCCTGCCACCAATCAATTTAGGCAAAACCTAGTCAGGCAAGTCATCCTCTTCGAACCTTCAGTTTCAGGCCACAAGTACCCCCCCCCCCGCCCCCTCTGTAACCCCCCCCCCTTGAGGGGGACCGTCACTTTGACAAAAAAGCATAGGAAATACAAGGAAATTTTTCTTTAGGTTAGATTGGAACTGCTGCAGTTTTAGTGCTACCATTGTGTGGTGCAATCCTCCCCCCCATGGGGGTGGGCGGCCTGACATTGGGGGGGTATCACAAGGGGGGCGGGGACAGGCACAAGTGTGGGCTACTGCACCCTAGGGACCCAAACGACTCCCCGGCGTGGTAAATCATGTGCAGTACGCATGCCATGCGTGTGCAGGGCGCCCGCAGTGTCGAAGGGGGGGGCATCACGTGCAGTGCGGCTATTTGGCGACAGCTCTCCAAAGGGCTTGTGTTATCGTTTGGATTTGTGGTGTCCTGCAGGTACCCCTCATTTAGGACCACGCACGGCCACAGCATGCCAAGGGCCATCTCAAAGGCTGTGAAGTGGGTGCCCATTGTATTTTGCTTTTGATTGTGCTATGTCTGTGGGAAGGAGGGGGTGTTTCTCAAATTGTTGTGGCCAAAGCGTTTGCTCTCTTTGGGGACCATTTTGGCAGGGGGTGAAAAAACAGGACATTCCGGGTGACGCTCCCCTCATCACAGTGCATGGAGTGTGTACAGTGCAACTCTTACTCAGAGCATTGTAAGAGGGCGTATGTCAAAGAGTCGAGAGGCTTGTGTTGCTTGTGCTGCATGCGCCTTTCGCCGGGCTTTTTGCTGAAGACATTGGCCGTCAGGATTCTGCATGTGTCACTCCTTCCCCTCACGGTGTTCTATGGGCTCGGCTTGCTGAAGGGTGCGCCTGTCCACGGCCATGATGCTTGTTAGACAACGTGTTGTATGGGCCTCATGCCGTCATGGCTGGCGCCGCTGCTGGTGCTGGTGCTCAGTTCACCGCTTGCCATCGCCAAGAAGAAGGACCTGGTCCAATATGCCGACGTGCCGTACATCGAGTGTGACGTGTGCAAAGAGGCCGTCCGCGCCGCATACGTCGCTGCCAACGCCATGCGGCAGAAGCTGGGCAAGGTCCCCCCCTCTGTCTGCCCCCCCACCGGGCACGTCAGGTGCAGTGCAGACTGTGCACTTGAAGCCAGCGCCTGGCCTCTGTGATGTGCGACGGGGAGGCTCCAGCCGGGGGGTTGCGGTTCCAGACAGTCAGGGTGGATCCTGCAGTGGCAGTCCGCTCCCCGGTGCTGTTTCCTGGCTACCAGCGCTGGGGATGGACAGGGACGGAGAATTTGGGCCTCCTCTGACCCTCGGGAGCCCACTGCCTGGGCGTGGGGCTTGCGAGGCACCCACACACTGGACGCCTGGACACACTGGGCGCGGGGCAGTCGGCACTACCCCCTCCCATGTGGGCCTCACTAGTGCGGCGACCTCAAGGCAACATTCGGCGCTGGTCTGGTTTGTGCTGCGAGAGCAGCGAGGCGAAACAATTTGTGAGCGAAGGACAACGGATTTCACTTCCTTCAAAACCTGAAATCGTGGCCTCTGTGGACCTCCGCACTGAAGATTACGGCCGTGTGGATCCTTAGTTGGTGCCACGACCCGCCGCCGATGGAGAAACAGAAACAGGGGGGCGGGACAGCCGCTTTGGGGGATCTTCGTGAGTGGGGAGAAGTTGATGGACGCCGCCAGGTGCCCGGAGAGCAGCAGCATCTGACGGTTTTGTTCCATCCCCCCCCCCCCCGCCCCCCTGTTGCGTCAAGGGTGGAGGAATTGGCCCTGGAGGCTCTCTGCCCCCACCCTCAGCAGGCAGGGCCGGGAGGGGACAACACCCTCCAGAGTGCCTACTGGGAGGTCAGGGGGAATATCTGGGGAAGTTGCCTGAACAACAATCGGTGGCTGAGTTTGAATCAGAGGGGACCACACAGTCAGGCGCATGGTCCGAGAACTCCAATTCAGAAGATTGATTGTGCAGGGACCCCGGGAACGACTGGGGCTCAAGGAGTTGCCTGAACGCGAGGCAACAGGGGGCAGTGACAGTGGGCAGAGTCGGGGACCCACAGACCATGAACTGTATCACTCGATTTAGGACAGCTATCAAGTGGTGGAAGTGGCCCCTTGAGCTATCACGCGGTTTTTGGAATAACACCGGATGGCCCAAGGGGCGCTGGGAGTCATGATTGCAGAGAGTGTCTCTAACGCCGAAGCCCCTGGGGAAAGCAACAGTGCAAGGAACCACAGATTCGGAATTCACCGAAATTTTCGAAAATTTTCGAAAATTTTTGAAAATTTGAAATTTTCGAAAAATTTCCTGAAATTTTCGAAAATTTTCGAAAATTTCAGGCTGAAAATTCGACAGTTTTCAAAATTTTCGAAAATTTTCGAAAAATAACACCGGATGGCCCAAGGGGCGCTGGGAGTCATGATTGCAGAGAGTGTCTGTAACGCCGAAGCCCCTGGGGAAAGCAACAGTGCAAGGAACCACAGATTCGGAATTGACCGACGGTCTGATCGAAGCCCAAGGTACAGTCTAAATCAAGCCAGCGGTGCGGCCGGTTTGGTGGTATCTTGGCCAGAGGGAACAGGTGTTGACCCTCCCTGGGCACCTCAGGCACTGGGTGGCATCTTCTTCTACTTCAGTCGCGTGGGATGATTCGCCACAACTGATTTTGGGGTTGTGGGGGGGGGGGCTTCGGACAACTGCTGATCTTGGGCATGTCCTATCCTCCTTGAGCGAACCTCAACCAGACTAAGAAACATTCGATAGCCACTGACATGTGGCGAACTCAAGGCAACATTCAGTACTGGTTGAGATTGAACTGAGTGGGTCTAGCATGAGGCTGACGTGATGGCAACCCCCGTTCCGCAGTCCCATGGGGGGAGGAGGTCGATTGTCCCAAAAATTCACGGCGCCGAGCGCCCCAAAGAAAAATTTGTTCTAGTTACAATGGAGTTGCTGTGGAAAGGGCAGGTTTGGGTCTGTGTCCAACTTCCCCCCCAAAAGGGGGGGGGGCGTCGTGCGTTCTGGAGGGGCTGGGGACGAGGGAGGGGGGGCGGTACCCTGCGGTGGCCGGGTTTACACGTCACCCCCCCTTCATGTGGTGGGGTGGGTGGCTTACTGAATGGGTGGCCCCCGAATACAGCCATGCACCAAAAGAGTGCACGGCCGTGGCTGGGGGCAGCTTGCCGGGCCCACACGGGGGGCCAGTCCATCTCAGGGCCGTGGTGGGGAGAGGACGTCCTGAGCTATGGGGCACTGTAGGCGATTCCGGATGTTTGGACGAGGGGGGGGGGGTGAGTCCAGGGCTGAGGGGGGTCACACCAAGAGGCGTCCACAAGTGGACTGGCTACAGGGGATGTCCCATCAACGCCTGAGGGGGGTGGGGGGTTGATTGCACCGCGCCTCCCGCGATGGCCTCGCCACCAGGGTCTGCAATGGGGCCGGGACTGAGGGGGAACATGGTTGGGATTGCTGGGGTGGGGGGGGGGTGATGGGGCAGCCATGGAATGGTTGGGGGGGGGTTGGCACCCTCGCACGCCGGAATCCACAAAATATTACGCAGTTCAGAGCAAGTCCTGAACTTGATATGGACAATGGATGAGGGGCATGAAGAGAACTGATGTCAACCGAATGCTGCGTAACTTCGATGGAAACACCCAACTGCGGAATGAGCCATGCACATGCAGAAGGTCATGGTGCCTCCACGTCCGCCACCATACCAAATATGCCGCACGGGTCTGGGATGGGGACGGGATTGGACGGGGAATACGGGTGGCACGGGATTGCTTGGGCGGGGGGGGGGCGTGAAGCCATGGATGAGGGGCTGGCACCTCCCACCCACCCAATGGATGGCACTGGGGAGGCTCTCCCAGCGACTGCTGCGGCGTGGGACATGACCACACGCCCGGGACCTGTTCAAAGAGGAGGGCGGTGCGACCCCGTTCCGCTTGGGTGTGCGTGCGGCGGTCTTTCGGGTCGCTGTTGTCATTGCACGCGGGTCCAACGCCGCGGGGTGTCACGGACGGGCAGAGGGACTAGTGCCCCACCTCCGACGTCCAAGAGGCCATCTGAACAAAAAATGTCGCATGCCCTGTCATGGCCATCTTTCCAAAAACTCCCCCAAATACCCCTCCTAACGGCCAAACCATTGAACACACCTTCCACATGACATGTTGCGAGTGGCGTGCTCTGGTCATTTCAAAGAAACCTTTTCAGTCAGTAACTCACCCAAGGGACCCCCCCAAAATGCGGTAGTTATGTCTCGGGCTACATCGCTCAAAACATGTCTTCCCCGGAGCCACATCTGCGTGTCCCAGGGATTGTGTAGAGAAGGAGCATGGCGCACTCCGTCAGGCATCCTCCAACTCCTCCGATATCCGTCATGGCGCAGGTCAAAGAAGACTCATTGCTTGAGGTCACGGAACATTTGTGTGACACCGACAGTGAGCATGGGGACTGGTTGCCGACACTCGACGTAGTGAAGTCGGGGGACACGCTGGCGGTCCGGGCCCCCGGGGGCTATGGCCGCTGCAAGAAGGAGTGCAGCACCATGGCCTATGCCTGTCGCAGGCATTTGGAAGGTTTGTCGGATGGCCCCCGCCCCTTTGAGTCTGCGGCTTTGGCGGTGGGACTCAGGGGAAGTCGAGTTTTCAACTCCGGGGGGGGGGGGGGTCGATGGAGCCCCTCCCAAACTGGGGGGGCGGGTTCGGGAAAAGGGCTGAATTGACAGGACCATGAATCAGGTAATTTGAACTCTGGCGCCAACTGCGCCCATCATTTCATTGAGCATTTCAAATGGTCCATTTTTCACCAAATACATGGCAAATGATGAGTATTCTGAGCCCCCTCGACGCGCTGAATCCAAATACCCCATTTTCATTTTTTGCCGAATTCAGAGTCCGGGTCACCACCGGGGCCCAGGGGTCAGTATTGGTAGGATTCTGGGGGGGCCGTCAATTGAGCCCTTTTTGGAAGTGGGGGGCGGGTCCAGCCAGAAGGCTGTATCGAACCCCCCCCCCCCCCGCGAACCCGCCCGCCCAAGTGGCAGCCCAGTGCACCATGAGTCTCTGGCACGAGACACGGAACCAAAGACGTGGGGTCACGCTGAATGGGCGTGGCCCTCGGTGACTTGCAAGACCAACACAAGGGACGGGTGAGCCACGACACACCGGTTCGCCCACTCCCCTCCCGGCCCAGTTGCAGCATTGGCCCACACACCGACGGCATGTGCTGTACCTTCCCCCCCCCCCGTGTCCATCCCCCCCCCCCAGGGGGGGAACCGTCACTTGGCCCATAAACAATAAGAAATCAATCGGGAATCACAGGCGCCGAAGAAAAGTTTTAGTTGGGTTATACTAGAATTGGCTGGTCGGGAGTGGTGTACGGTCCCCTCCCCCCCCAGGGGGGGAACCGTCACCTGGTGACGGTTCCCGGGGAACCGTCGTCCCTTGGTGGGGGATGGACATGGGGGGGGGGAAGGTAGGACTCAGGGGTCTTTGTCGTTGTGTCTGAAGGGGCACCCGTTGGTTCAGGCCACGAGACCTCGTGATGAAGGAGCACTTGAGGGTGAGACGGGGGATGCGCATTTTGTGGGACGATGCCCCCGAACATCGTGTGGTCAACATTGTCGTGGTGCAAGTCTGTTTTTGGTTTGGGGCCGTCAGCGGCCAATGTGCACAAATTCTGGGGTTTTTGGGGGTAGTTTGCGGACATATTGTGGAGTTAGAGGGCCGTAGAGGGCCCTCCGGCACGGGGAAGTCTAGCTGCACGTGCAGAGTAGCCATCGTTTCCCTTCATTTGGCCGTTTTCAGCAGGTCCTAGGGCAGTCTTGGGCAACTGCTGGCGGGACTGCGAGGTAACACTTGTCTTCGGCGTGCTGCATGACACCACCCTCGGATTGGACGCTCGCACTGTGCATGGCACGCCTTCGGGTCCCATGGATTCTGTGGGCTTTGTGTCACGGGGAGCAGTGCACACCGATGTCCTGCCCGCCAGTCCCCGGGGGGTGTTTCCGCTCAGCAGCCGACGGTCGCAAGTGCTGTGGCAGTGGTGCCTCAAGTGTTCTCTGACGCGCCCACCCGCCACCTGAGCCGAGCCCCGGAATTAGATTGGTAGCAAATGATGTGACAGACCTGCTCTCCCATGTCCAGTGCGCACATCGCTGTGGGTTGGGGTTGCGCAACATACGATTCCTGGTTCTGGCTGGTAGAACATGCTCCTCCTGCCTCACAACTGGTGCTGGTGCAGTGCTGTGACTGAAACCATCCATGCTTCGCAATAGCCTTCGCTAGCTGCTGCCCATAAAGTGGTAAGGTGTTGCTGTCTGGTGTTCATACCGTGATAGGAAGCTGCTGTTCGGTGTCCATAAAGCGATAGGCTCCAGTACAGGGGGGGGGGGAAATTCCGCGGGGGGATTTTTCCGCGGGGAAAATTCCGTATTTCAACTTGGTGCGGAATTTTCCCCTCATTTTTCAAGGGGAGGTGCGGAATTTTCCCCGTGCGGAATTTTTGTCCATGTAAGCAACCGTACCACCGTATGCCTTGTGCTTCGCCGCGCGCTCCCATTTGTTTTTTTCCCGCTCTTCTGCAGTTGTTGTCAACAAACAGGGAAGGGGGGGCAGGAAGTCGAATAACGTCCTTGAAGGACACAGCTTGCGAATTCTTGATCATTTGAAAAAACGCCGTGCATTGGGTGTTGCCCCAAAGGCAGTCCCAGCTGATTTTATGGCAAAGCGAAAAGCACGTGCGTAGTACTCTTTGACAAATCAGACATCTGCAGAATCATTGATGGTTGCTTTGTTGTAGTGTGTGTCTTTTGGGGATCGCAATCCCAGGATCCCTTGTGCTTCCAATGCACTGAAGATTTGGGAGGTGCGGAATTTTCCCCTTGATTCTTGGGGACAGGTGCGGAATTTTCCCCATGCGGAATTTTTCCCTGCGGAAAAATCCCCGTACAGAATTCCCCCCCCCCCCCCCTGTATAACGCGGTGCACAGCTGGAAACAGCTCGGGCTTTGTCGCACCATTGGACAAGCATCTGCCCAAGCACTGTAATCTCGGCTTTGGGAGACCGCTGGTGGCCCATATAAAATGGCCGCCACAGAGATCACTGGGTCCACGGAAGAAGTGAAGGCGGTCTGGTGTGCAACGCCAAGCGCCACGTCCGAGGGCTTCATCGCGCTGTCCTCCCGGGGGCATTCCGACCACTGAAGTCGTTTGGGCAGTCCGTTTTGTTTGTGCCCCCCAACCGGGACACGCACCGCTCGCAGTCCCTGCACTGGCCTGGCCCAGGCACCACGTGCCCTGAGGAATGGAGGCCCCGCCGCCCTCTTCTGTGAGGACTCGAGCAGCGACCCTGGGTCTGTGCACAGGTGGCCCGCAAGCCCCCACAAACTCACACCAGATCACTGGGGCCGCACCGGAATGCCCCACACGCCCCCCCCCCACCCACCCACCCCCAACCCCCTCAATGCGCATGTGTACGTGCAGAGCGTGCGCTGTGTGGCGGCTCCGTCGGTTGCATTTCTGGCGCGATGCAGCATCAGCCACACCCATTCGCACCGCCTCTGCTTCACCCGTGCACGAGCTCCACGCCCCCCCCCCCGCTGTCAACCCACAGAAGTGCACAACGACTTGGCCGAGGCCTTGTACCTGCAGAAGCCCAAGTCGCTGGACACGCTGACGTCGCGCGTGTGCAAGAAGTGGACGAAGGCGTGCCGGAAGGAGGGCCGGCCCCTGCCGGACGGGCACGCGTGGAAGGACGAGGAGTTCAAGGAGATGGACGACAAGGGCCGCGAAACGGTCGCGATGATGCGGAAGATGAAGGCCTCGGGCATGCCCGACATGAGCATGTACACCCGCGACGACATGGACGAGCTGATGGACATGGACCCGGAGGCCATGGCAGAGGCCATGGCGGATGAGCTGTAGCCGCGTGGCACACCCGGTGTGGCTCCGTGGCAGTCTATGGGGCCAGGGCGGTCTATGGGGCCAGGGCAGTCTATGGGGCCAGGGCGGTCTATGGGGCCAGGGCGGTCTATGGGGCCAGGGCGGTCTATGGGGCCAGGGCGGTCTATGGGGCCAGGGCGGTCTATGGGGCCAGGGCGGTCTATGGGGCCAGGGCGGTCTATGGGGCCAGGGCGGTCTATGGGGCCAGGGGTTTGGGACCTCTTTTTCTGTCGATGATGGTGTGGCCTGCGGGCTCCCGTGTGTTCCACATTTATGCCGCGCTCTGTCGGCGAGGCTCGCTCCGTTGCGCTGTCCGTGGTTTTGCACCGCAGGGCACTTCCTCTCTGTTGCACTGCGCCTCTCCTGCGCTGACCCCCCGACCGTCACCCACCCTCAGAATCGCTGTGGGAAGGTTCTGTTCGGAGGGCCTGAGGTGCTCCCCGAGGGCCAGGCACGCCGCAGCCCCCTCCTCCTCCAACCTCCATCCCCCCCGATTCCCCCGATCCCCACCTCAATCACCACCCGCTGCCCAAAGGGTTTGGCAGATCGGTGGGGGAGGGGAGGGGTCGCACGGTCCCGGGTTTAGCCCCCCCCCCCCTCCGTGTGTTTGCGCAAACGGCGCCCGGCACCCCTTCGGGGGGGCTTTAAGCAACAGCTGGAGCATGAGGGCACGGTATCCCCATCCATTGGGATGCGGGGCGCACGTGGAAGGGCATGACGGTGTGCGGGCCCGGGGCGTAGGGGTGCTCTTCCCGGTCCCAAGGGCGCACCACGCGACCCGGCGGCCCCTGCGCGCAGCAGGTCGCGCGCACGCCCCCTGGTGCGGCCGTGCCGGAGCAGTGGTCGTGCGGCGCGGTGTTGGGGGGCGCTGGGACCATCTCTGCTCGTGTCCACCGGCGCGGGCCCGGGGCCAGTGCCCGGCAACACAGGCCCGGGGGGTCCAAAAACCCTTTGAACGAGTCGCGATGGGGTATGACCATCTGCAGGTCAACACCGTGTGGCAGGAGCGAGCCCTCACGCTTGGGTGTGGGGATTCAGGGTCCTGTTGTCGCAGTGAAAGGCGCCTATGGCATTGTCACTGACGAGCTTGGTGTGTGTTACAAACAAAATAGCAAATGAACACCAGTGAAGATACCAGAAGTTTTGCAAGAAAAGCAAAAATGAGCCACAGAACACAAATAAGCCGTGCGATACCATAATGTTTGCCTAAATTCACCATCAACACATTCAATCGCTGATGCATGCACACCCTTTTCCGTTATTTATGACACACTTCACGGACTCCATGCCCATCATTTCGTTTGGTGACATGTGGAATGCTGACTTGTGGAATCCGTTCTGTTCTGATGGCTAGGGCTCCGCTGCTGTGCCTTGTGGGTCGAGGGTGGCCTTCAACATCCGTAACCCACAGGGGGCCCGTGCGCAGCCTGTGGAGGGGTGGGGGCGGGGTGGCTGGTGTCCTGATTGCCACCCGCCTGTCCCTGAGCCCTGAGCAGTAGCATGCCCCCGAGGCTCTGGTCAGCCAACTGGTCAGTGCACAGTCAGGCGATGCTGTGGGAATGCTGAGGGGACATGCGCAGGGGGCAGGCGGCCCCCAGCAACACGCCTCCAGCCCTGCCGATGGCAAGCCATGCATCGCCCCAGAAATGCAACCGACGGAGCCGCCACACAGCGCGCGCTCTGCACGTACACATGCGCATTGAGGGGGTTAGGGGTGGGTGGGTGGGGGGGGGGCGTGTGGGGCATTCTGGTGCGGCCCCAGTGATCTGGTGTGAGTTTGTGGGGGCTTGCGGGCCACCTGTCGGTCGCTGCTCGAGTCCTCACAGAAGAGGGCGGCGGGGCCTCCATTCCTCAGGGCACGTGGTGCCTGGGCCTGCCCCCATGACTGAAGGTCACCCACGGAGGTGGAGGGGTCTTGTGGAAGTGCAGTGGAAAGGGGGCAGAGACGAGGGGGTGCGGGAGCGCAGTGCACATGGACTGCCACCACCGCTGCCGCTGCGTAGGGGCATGTGGCATTTGGCACAGATGGAGCACCCGAGCATGGCACCACACAACACCTGTACTCCAATGATCTCTGCTCTGTTGACCCTTCCAACCATTTGCTGATCATGCCTTGACCTCAACAAAGCCTCAAGTGAATGCGGCACAATGCAGTTGCCCCACGTGCAGTTGTGCACCCCATGCACCCCATGTGCAGTTGCCCCCACCCCTGTTTTGTCTTTTGCACTTGGCGGTCTCCACTGAGTGAGGGGGTCAGGTCTGTCGGTCTGTAACCCCCAAGGGGCACCAGCGTGGTGCACAGCCACCCCCCAGCCTGGCCTCGACCGGAAGAAGCGCTTCACCTTTTCCACCAACATCTTGAGGACCCGTGTGCTCCCGTAGGGGCCGCACCAGCTCGGCCACTTTGTGAGTGTGTCTTCCCCCTGTCTTCCACCCGTCAGCATGAGTCTGGGTAATCAGTCTGCGTGCTCCTCAAACTGCCCCGTTGCAGCGATAAGCCCCAGGACTGTACCGCCCGAACCATCACGGCACACTGAGTGTGGCACTGGGCACCTGCAAGCCATCCCCGTGTCCTCATGGAAGGAGCAAGCTGCATTCGGACAAGATATCCAGAGGTTCTTGAACCTGGACATTTCAGGATCCTTAAAGCAATTGACGCACACCCGTGGGGCTACACAAAGCAATACTGCAGCACCTGCAAAAGTTGCAACCAACACCCAGTGATGGTGCATAACACTGCCGTGTCTGTACTGCACTGGAATTCGACGCTGGGTCCATGTGAAAAGGGCGCTGAGACTGATAATGGCCGTCACCTTTCGGACTCAGTCTGGCATGTGCCACAGTACTGCAACACAAAGAATGAATGGATGAATGAATGGACATGACCTTGAGCATGTTTGTTAGTGTTGTGCTTCTTCACCCAAAAGTGCGCGGGCCCGATGCTTCTGTATCGGGAACTTCAATGCAATGGAGCATGGTGTGCACACCTCCCCCCCCTCCCCAGTCAAAGAAACACACAAAAAAAGCCACAACCTGCAAATTTTCAAACGACCTTGATTCTTTCAAACTGGTGTTACATGTGTTGTAGGGGTTCCATATAGCGCAAACCAGATTCATTGATGCCATGGATTTGCTGAACCTTCCTGGTCCCTCTTGTTGCTTGCCGGTGGCTACATGGTTACATGGCCACTGTGCAATTCTGATCAGCCCCCCCCCCCCCAACCCCTCCAGACCGCTGCCTCATAAAAAACCTCCCCCAAACTCCCCTCCCATTTGGGGAGTTGCCTGAACTGTGCGCGCACTCTGCAGCTTTTAGTGCATTGTTTGTTCCCCAAATCCACAATGCCTGAATCAGAGTTGCCGTGGCTTATCCCTGGGCTGCCTGGGCTGCCTGTGTACTACCACCGTTCCACTGCGGAGAGGGCGCCAGCAAGAGCTGCATGGTGCAGAAATTAGGACCCTGGGACCTGTGACAAGCATCGAACTGGAATACGTGCGAAAAAAAGCATCAGACTAAAAATTAAGTATCCTTGGTATACCAGCAAGGGCCGCAGGGTGCAGAAATTCGGACCCTGGGTGTGGTTTTGTGTGGGCCATTCAACGGGGTAAAAGTTGGGGGAGCATTCCAAAAGATTGAACCGTGCGCGCACTGTGCGACAACACCCCCTAGTTACAGACAAGACCCCTTCCCCCCCCCCCCAGAGGGTTTGTTGTCCAAAACGGCGGCGGGGCGGTCCCCCTACCACTGATTTACCTGTCTTAATATGAGGCCAAGTTAGAACACACAAATGAATAGAAAGCTTAGTTTTGGTTGGGGGCTGGGTCTGAGTAAAATTCATCATTTTGGGGGTCGGTCACAAGTGTCTTCTCTTTGGACCTCAATCTCAAGTATAGCTGGTGCACCGCACCGTAGCTTTATGAAATTCAAGAAATTTGTGAAACCAATGATTGAAATGTTGCAAGAGTCAACAGAATTAGGTAGATTCCGTGCCAGAGGTAAGGCAAAAGGGCTAGTAAGTGTACCAGGTACCAGTAAGTGTACCGCCCACAATAAACCTTTTTTTCACTAGTGGCCTGATGAAAGCCTTTTTTCACACCCCTACACCAACACCAGGGTCCCCAAAACCCTTCCGCACGGCCACGGCTCCTTGGTGCACCTTTGGTGCCTTGCATTGCATGGTTGATGTTCTTGTACATACCATACTCATCTTTTGTTGTTGTAATCTGTGCCCACGAAACAACAGATTTTCACGAGGTTTAAAGGCCAATTTTGCAACGTTTGACTAGTCCTGCACCCCAAGGGGAACCCAAATGCAATTGAGAAGATTTTTAAGTTGACTACTGTGCTTACTTGAGAGTAGTCTGGGCGATATTGTGTCCATGTGGGCTACAAAAATGTAGGAATTCTTTTTAATTTGAAATGAAAAACCATTGCGAAGGCCTATCCAACCATTCCTACGTCGTTTTTGTTGCTCCCATTGTTTAAGCCATGTATGTACCGAGTTGGGAAAAATGCTTTTTCCTGAAATCACAAGGATTTCCAGCTCCACCAACCTTCAGTTTGCTTCATCATATCTTAAGGACAATGCTCTTTCTCATTCTTTTTGTATTTTCCAGGATCTTTCTGGAGAACTGGCCCGGGGTTCTAAACTCTAGTGGCCTGATGAAAGCCTGTTTTCACACCCCTACACCAACACCAGGGTCCCCAAAACCCTTCCGCACGGCCACGGCTCCTTGGTGCACCTTTGGTGCCTTGCATCGCATGGTTGATGTTCTTCTACATACCATACTCATCTTTTGTTGTTGTAATCTGTGCCCACGTCCACATCTCAGAGTGACCCTGAAACTGAGAGGGTGTGCACTTGGGCAGTTTTCAATCCTTTTGCAACTAAAAGTTTACTATCTTTTCAAAATCTGCAGTCAAAATCCGATCTATTCTTGTAAATACACAGCTAATATAAATATTTTCTATCTTTTCTGTACGGCAGCCCTGCATGTCTTTGTTTTGATCCTACTTTGGTGCCCCGTGAATCCCTGCAGTTTGTCTGGCTATTTGGTTTTACTGATTTTGAGGGAACCTGGACAGTCTAGAAAAATACAAGCAAGCCCTTTACATCAACACAGCAGGAGCACAAAGCAACACCCAAAGTTGTTGTAATACTTTTTTTTAGGATGTCTCAAAGTTCATCCACTCCATTGTTCGGGAAAATACAACTGATAACCCAATTTCAAGAAGAGTTCAATCAGCGTACATGCACGCGGGTAGCACACATCTCACTCCAAGCCCTTGTGGGGAAATGCGTGGAGGCGTCCCCATAAGGCCAAGGTTACTCGTGAGATTAGGCCTAGTGGCACCTCAGGGCGCCTTGTTCCTGTTTTGCTTCTTTATAGGAGGGGCTTAGGGTTAGCGCGCCGTGGGTTCACTGCTTTCACAACGCCCAGTAGCATGTGTGTGTATAGGGGTGGTAAGCCTGCACACGTGTCCTTCGAGGGCTAGTGCCACCATTAGTGTGTGTAGAGTAGTGGTGTCTCATGTCCCGCATGCTTTTTCACGTCGGCATGGGCATGCTCAGGTTTTGGCCATTAAGACAAAATGGGCGTTTTGAATGCCCTTAGCAAAAGGCAGCCCCTCCCCTCTTAGTAGTTCAGTACCTCGGCCTTAGTAGGTTGGGGTACAACCCTTTCGAGGACGGCACCAGCAAAGAAATTGGGTGCCTAGGGGCGGAGAGATGTGGGATGAGTCTCCCCACGCACCGTCTGAAGAGAATCCGCCATGTTTTAGCAAGGGTGCAGATTTGCGTATTATTGGGATACCATCTCTGCACGCTTGCCTAGTGAGGATAGACGTAGGGGTATGGTACCCGTGGGAGGTACTCTTGAGTCGGCACAGGTGTAGCGGGGTAGAAGCCCTTCGGTTCTCGACCAGTCAAGGGTCCTAACCAAGGAATCGCTTGCCCCTTGAGGAGTGTCCACACCTTAAGTAAAACACACCTTGCGGCTTGCATACAACATCTTAAGGGTAGACAGCCACTGTATCCATATGTTGGCTCCCCATTGATGGTAAACACTAGGGCAAAGCCCATGTGCCACGAGGTGAATGCGGAGGGACAACTCAACACAAGCACTGAGCAAAGAATAAATCCCCAAAAACCACAAGCATGGGTTAGCTGGGCACGATCACGAGGGGGAGGGTGTTTGGATAGCAGCGGTGGTGGGTGTTAGTAGGGTTGCCGAAAACCAATCCTAGAGCTCTTGAAGGGTAGACTCTCCCTCGTGGTAAACATTGAGTAGAGATCAAACACAAACCGGGAAGAGTAGTGCTGAGGGTAGAGGGCTCCACAAGTTGCTAGGCGCATAATGCTACCCTTGTTGGCGTAGGCTAGCACTTTTAGGAGATCGGCTTGTGGAGTGGCTCTATGGTGGGGGAAACTAGGACTGACATCCGCCAGAGTGCCATAGAATCCACCCCGTGGGGGGATTTTTTGTGGTGGCATGGATCCTAGCGTCCATGTGGGACGCCGTGGTTATAACTACTTGCTCCTAAGTGGGCTCGCGTAGCCACGGTTTCGCCCCTATTGGTCAGCTAGGTAGTGCGCCTCCGTTGGGAGTACGCTGTATCAAGCGTGAGAGTCGTTAATGGTTTGGATGATGTCCTGGAAGTCGTCCCACCCCTTGAAGCCTTCCGCACCTTTCTTGTAGAGGGTTAGAACACAAGGTTCACATGCAAGGCGAAGAAAGTGTTTAGCAAATCAAGAGACGTGTCTCTTAGACGCTCTAGTCTCTACTTGACGTAGGACCGTCTCCATGGCGTTTTGCTTGAGATACTTCAACAAAACTGCGTTGATAGTTCCATCGGGTTGAATGAAGGCGGAGATAGTTTTCTAGGTGGTCTCATTCGGCGCATAGCCTTCCCACAAGGTGAGGAAGCGCCAACCTTGGCGATACTTACTGTCCAAAACAGCCTGGACGTTGTGGTATCCATCATTCTCAGACTCATCCTTCATCATCTCCTCCATAGGAGCTTTGTCCTCCATCTCAACGGGTTCTGCTGTCCCTTCCATATCTAGGGCAGCAATGTCCTCATCTTTCAATTCCCACTCGTCACTCTCCAGATCCGCAAGGTTGTGGAAGTGGCGGAGCTGTTTGGGTGCGCACAAGAGACTCCCACCTAGTCGGGGAGAACGCCTTACGGTGATTCGGGCCCCAACTATGCTTGAGATTCGATAGGGGCCGAGGTGCAGGTCATCGGTCTTGTCATGTGGCCAAGTAGGCAACCATGAATGATGGACCGAGACCCATTGTCCTTCTTTGAAACTTGTTGGTTTCCTTCATCGGTTCTTCTTAGCGTTTTCCCGGTGACGCACGTGGGACAATAGGTCCCGTGCTTTTTTGGCCATGGTCTGCATATGGTCAATCCACTGGCCGATGGAGGAGTCTGTAGACTCAAGGTAGGGGGCATGGAAATGCCACACAGGATTTCCATGGAACAGCTCACTTACAGTATTTCCGGTTCTGGAGCTTTGCCAGCTGTTCATGGCGAGGATCGCCCAGGGTAGTATGGGGTGGGGCCCACGCCCAAAACAACGTTCGAACTGGTGCACGTACAAAAAAAAGTTTGACCCGGTCGCGGGCTTTCTCCATCTTGACGAAGATCCTCATGCATTGTCAGAATACTTTGTTCTGGCATTAACATAGAAGGTTGCTTGTGTGAGTATAGGGCACACCGGTGTGAATCTGCACGTTGAGAGCCCTCGGCACTCGCTTGTCCCTACCGGTGTTTGACCGGAAGTGTACGTCATGACCAAATACTACACCCAAGGGGTGAACAAGGACGGCATGCTCAAGCATGAGTACCCGGAGTCCGAGTGGGTTCTGGTGCCTTTGGGGCACTAGAACTGGAAATGGAACTCCGCCTGTGCCAACTACTCCACCTACGAGCATGAGCTATTGGCCGGGATGGTCGTGCTATCTTCATAGCATCGGCTGATTGGTGGGAACCTTGTGGGCTAGCTATGCGACTAGCAACCCATTAAATCTTTCCAACATGGGACTCCTGCCGAGAAGGCTAACCTACGCTGGTGGTGGACCTATTTGAGTCACTATGGCTCAAGGTTTATCACATCCAAGGGAGTAAGAACGAAAACGCCGATTTCATCGGCCGCAACAATTTCGATGAGCTGATCGCCGCGAGTTCCGAATCCCTCACATGCAAAGCTTTCGCCTAGATGGCCTTGCACCTAGACTTGAGCATGCAACAATTGCTTGAACCGCTACAAGACCTCAAGTTCAAAGAGCATGGGAAAGAATTTTCCCATGCCCGACCTCAAGTCCAACCACTGGACTGTCCTACCCAAGGAAAGGGTCCATAGTGTGATGAAATGGTCTCACACCATGAGGGGACATGCCCTAGCTCATGAATCCCTATTCAAACTCGACAAGCCATTCTATACCACTATGGGACATAAGGAGTCGAGGGAGCTCATGCGGTCCATCAGTGATGCGTGCCCTTGTAAGGGCTGACTCTAGGGATCGAGTACCCTATAGTTCTCTCCCCATTCCCTATTGCAAGAAATCCCTAGTGTACGTTGACTTCTCGCCCATGAAGAAGTTTGGGCGCTAAAACAACGTACTCGTGGTGACATGTGCCCTTACCTGATTCACTCGGATCTATCCATTTAGCACCAAGTGCACCAGTGAGGACGTAGTCAAGACCCTTGTGGAGACTTGGTTCAAGGACTATGGTGCTCCTAAAGAAGTTTCCTCAGATGAGTTGCCACTGATAGAGCCCCCCCCCCCCCCCCTCCTCCCGTGTCGCTTGCATCACTAGCCAGGATAACTTCCCCATGAGGTACTGCTAGGCACTTGGCATTGGCGACCTTGTCCTTGAGTTCTTGGAAGCATTTTTCCTCTTTAGGACCCCATTTCCAGGGGACTCCTTTCTTGGTAAGGTCCGTTAGTGCAGGGCCGGAGTACGTAAAGTTTCGGACGTGCATGCGGTAGAAGTTGCAGGCTCCAACAAAGCTTCGCCTGCTTTTCACCCCTTTCTTGGGGTTATCTTTGACGATCTTGGCGTCCATTAGAGGCTGGGTTTTAGAGGCACCAGGTGTCCACCAGCCATAGCCCACATCAAAACCCAGATACTCTATCTCCTCCTTCAAGAATTCACACTTCTCCAACTTGATCCGTAGGTTGTGTTCCTGACACACGGAGAAGAATTCTTGGAGGAGGATGTAGTGATCCTCTTTGGTATTGGTACCAAGGCATACATCATCAATGTGTGCCTGCATCTGAGCGCCATGCTCAAAGAGATCCTGCACTCTCGGTCTCCTTCGGAGCTTGTAGAGGATCTTGTTCATGAGCTCCTGGAATACGGCAGGGGCGTTAGCTACGCCAAATGGCATAAACAGCCATTTGAAGACACGACCTTCAGAGGTAATGAAGGCAAGGAGCTCTTGTGCTGCGGTAGTGAGGTCCATTGGCCAGAACCCGCTATGTTTGTCCATCTTTGTACCGAAAAGAGGAAATAAGCTCGAGGGTGTGCTCCATGTTGGGCAGGCTACCAGAATGGTTCTGGGTTCACCTTGCCGTAGTCAACCACAAGGTGTAGTGCTGTGGAACCAGGCTTAGCCACGAGGAAACAAGGGGAGCAATGGGACGGGTACTCCCCCTTCTTGCACTCTAGCACCAGCCCAGAGTCTATGCATTCTTCCACTTGATGCTCAATCTCTTGGACGTGATCGGCGGACGTTGGATAGGGTCTTCTCTTGAGTCTTTGGTGCTTATACTGCCATGCCATGCCTAAACTAACAATGCGGGGTCAAAGAAAAAGGTGCCGTAAGGTGCCGGCAACGATGCCTAAGTGACCCATGCACTTTAAATGGCTAGGCATCATGTCCTGCATAGGTTTCTGAAAATTGCGTTGCCTTAGCATAAACTTTAAGTCCCCTATGATAAACCAAGTATTGTCCATTACTGCCATGCTGTCAGAATCAAAATAACTCAATGCGTTGGATTGGCCGTAAAGGCCAGTCCATGGTATCGCGATTTGGGTCGCCACTACTTAACTGAGGATTTCTCGTTCTTTAAGTTCATTCAAATCTGGGCACTAGAAAGCCTTGAAGCTTCCCTGGCACTTGAATTTGACAACAACAACCTTGCGAGCAAAGGTGACCACGTTCCCCAAGTTTCTCAGGTGCGTCATGGTGCGCATGTGCCAGGTGATTTGGCCCTCACATATCGACTTTGGTTGGCCTTACTTTGCACTGCGCTTTGGAAAGTCAATTGTGGTTTCGTGGAAAATGGTCACAATTTGCCCAATTTCCCCTCTCAGGCCCATTGCTGCTAGGTGGTGCAATGGGAGTGTAGTTAACAATGGAGAGGGAGGGGACCAATAGAGAGGGAGGGGTCCAATAGAGAGGGAGGAGGGAACAACAAGTGGTTAATTTGTTGCATTGAAGTTTACTCTCAACGGATGCTATTGTATCGATAACAATAATACCCTCAGTGCACCGTTGGGCACCCCTTGTTTTGCACCCCTTGTTGTGCAATAATCCGGAATCGCGCCCCTGATCACGCCCCTATCGTCTCATTTTGTACAAATATTTTTGTTGCTTCCCCGAGCACCGAATCAACCCCCACCACACGTTTGCCATGGATTGGTGGCCAAATGATCCAAACGATGGTTCACTCTTACAACCGAATCATCATGATCATGTCTCTGTTGGGTTTGACTTCTACGGACAATGATTAATAGAATGGCAGTCAAGACTGCACTAATGAGGCTGAGGTCTGCACCCTTGGTGATTCCAATCTAAGTGACCTCCTTTTTCGAATCACAACCCTCAACTTGATCAACTTGATGAGCGTGCGTTGGACAAGGATTAAAGAGACCAGGTGTCGCTCGCAAAATATCCCCAAATGGGATGCACAAGGTGGCATTGGTTGGTTGTAAATAAGGGGACAAAGGGGGCTTGCATAAAAGTACGTGAGTGGGCCATGACTTCTTCCGCACTCCTTCAATGGCAATTGACAAACTTGTTGGCACCAAGAAAGCCCATGCAAGCTTTAACGACAGAACGTGTAGAGGTAGGGGCTCCTGGGGGGCAGCCCCGAGTGCCCTGGTTGCATTTCCAACCAAGTTTGACGTTGCATCTTGATCCTCCCTATGTTGTGCTTCGTCAGTGTTGCTACTTCTGCCGTTGTGCTGTGCACTAGACGAAGTCATCAATAGACGACAAACATTCCGGCATAGACTGCCACTAGAGTGAGTGCTTTTGTGGATGGGGCTGGTTGCCTGGGTTTAGGGTTTGCATGATTCTCAAAATGTGAATGTGCCTGGAGGTTTTGCTGACAAAAGTAGGGGAGGTGAGGGGGGCAGGCGGGCAAGGGGGTATCTGGGGTGGGGGGTTGCAAGCCAGAATCCCCGGGACCCACGGATCATTTAACGTCCCTCGGCAATGCTTTGTCACAACCACGTCGCTACAACTTCTTGGTACGCTAGGCTCCGCCGAAATTTGGGGAAATAGGGTGCGGACGCGTCGACCCCAGATGCGCTGCGACGGGACGTGACCTGTTGCCTTAATTGTGTCCACAAGGCGCTTGGGGTTCGGCGCCAACCACACGCCTACCCTACAGGATTGCTATACTTACCCCGGGTTGAGGGGCCGCTGTCATCCCACCTGCGTGCACACTGGAGATTATGCGCCGTGTCTCCCACCCAGCAACGGTCTGACCTCACATCTTTGGTTGCATGTATAATCATTGACAAGGTGCCTACTGTTGTGCCTAGGTGTACGTGGCCTACGCACATGTGCATATGTTGACTGATGTGCCAATCCTCCTCTTCTCGGAAAGCCCCGGTTTTATCACATTCCTCTCCTCCCATGTGCAACGATCGCTACGGGCGTGACGGATTCGTTCCTTGGCTTGCTTCACTGGAGTGCTTTGTTTGCTTTTTTGGGTATCGAGAAAAATGCGTTGAAACGTCGACCTCCGTGGACGCTCGCTGGAGTAAGAACAATAGATAAGACGGATCGGGAAAAAATACACAAGCCACGATCGACAATCCTCACAAATTGATGACAAGTAACGAGGGAAATGGAGTCCGCAGGTCCAACGGGCACGATCCGAATGTGGTTTGTGGGATATGTGCTAGTGTGCTAATAAGGAGCACGGACTAGCCAACCCAGACGCATGTTAGTCGCGTTTGTGCAAGCAGTGGCAAAGAAAAGTTTGCTTTATTGCACAGGGCTTGTCCATGAGCAGTGGCAGTCGCGCGGGATGGACAACACTGCAATTCAGAAAAAGCTACAGACCATCTTCCACAACCTTGAGGAGTTGATGTGCACGTTGGATGGTGTTACGTCTGCGACAGAATGCCCTGAAGGGTTGAAGGCTCTGGAGAATGGGGTGGAAAGTCTGAAAGGCGCGGAGGCGAAGCTCGATGAAATGAAGAAGTTTATCAATCGTTCAGAGAAAGAAGATTTGGTACCATTTGTTTTGTGCATGCCATGCTCCCATCTTTTCTGTGGATGTGCGTGGGAATTGTGCTCGTCTAATTGGTGGTGTGAGCAAGTCGAAACCTACACTTGTGTACTTGTGGTAACCATGTAAAGCGGTGGGTTTTGCGAGACCTAGGGTTTGTGTTGTCCGGGGTGTTGCCTGTATGCGATGTTCACCACTTAGTGTGCATGCATGTGTCAAAAGGTGCCCCCCCACCCAGGAACCACATACCACAGCAGTTGGACACGTTTTCGCGAACCAACACGAAAAAAAGGGGGTACAGTATTGCACTCTCGTCGGGTTATGGTTGTTTGAGAACGCTTACTCTTTGTGCCTTTGCTGTATGTTGTACTGCAGTGCTTGCTTGTGTGCATCTATTGACGCGCAGTGCCGTGGCGTGCCGTGCCAAACACATTACAACAATGAACAATGGTGCCATGACACACCGGCAGCCGCTGCACGCGTCCGCACCCTTATGTCATGACACCCTCCCCTTGCCCCCGCACACGTGACGTATGCACATCACGCCGCGTGCATTTAATCTCTTGAGGATGCGTGTAATTGCCCACTGTAATTTCTGGCGTGTTTTTGATCGAGTGTGAACATTGCTCACACATGATCACCGCCTGTTTGAGCATGATCCTGCTTGCTTTCGATCCTATTTCTGGTCCGTTCCCAATTTACCCACCCCGCAAGACATGCCATACGCAAGCTGTAGTAGCTTAGGTCGGCCTTGCTGTACCATTGGCAGCCCGTTGGCCCAAGAGTACAACATGCCGGCATACCTACTTGAGCCAGTCACTTCCAAATGTACACCACGTGTGCTATCGAACTTGTCCCTTTGGAAAGAGGAGAGGAGTAATATGGCTGCATGACCCCTGCAGTATCCTCGGCGTATTGGGGTCTCAACTTGGCACAGGATATGTGGCCAATTGATCCACCCGCTCGGCTCCCAAGGACCGGATTATGTTGCCATTCGACTGCTCCCTGCTTTGGGGACTTCGATGCTTGCATTGTTTCACAAGCAATGGCCATGTGATCAGTGTTCTTTTTCCTGTTCACCACTTTCACCTTCTAACAACAATTTGTGCCCTGCAGTCTAGTCTTAGCCCTTGTGGATCTGGCACCCCCCGCGCCCTTACTGCACACCCGCCAGCGGAAGCGTGTAATCATGCCTTGCCAAACAGGGGACCGAGGGTTCACCGACCCCCCGCACGTGATTCCCGCGTGTTTCTTCAGATGCAGCTATCGACGGGAACCGACAAATGCATCAAGCGCCTCAAGAGGGCTCGTTCGGCCGTCAAAAATCAGATGCGCGCGGCCGTCCAAAGGGAGGAGGATGATGCGGACAGTGATGAGGCGATCAGTGACACGGACCCTGCGTTGAAATTGCAAAAGGTAGACGAAGACAAGTCATCTCGTGGAAAGAAGCAGAAGAAGAAGGAGAAGGGGGCCACGGAGGACCAGGGACTGGGTCAAGCGCGCAACGAAACCACAGTTCCGACGAAGAACACGAAAGAGCGTGCGAACAAAAAGCACAAGCACAAGGTAGATGACCGGTGCCGCTACACACGATTGCCGCTGTTGTCTTTGCGCAGAAACCGCTGCATGTGGCGGTTTTCTCCCAGGTTGGGTGCCATTTGCCGTTCCCGTCCGTGCTCTTCTCCGTCTGTGCAGGGCGTCCCAAAAGCAATGATGGCAACTAATCGCTAGAGGGCACCCCTTACAGGATAGCCTAAGACTGACCGCAGGTGTAGGGCAGCCGACGGGAATTGATGTGTACCCGACAGCCACCGTCCATTACCCTCCGACGGTGGTTGGAGTGTATTTTGACGATGGTCATGCCGGCAATGGACGCCGGTCTTTGAATATTTCTGTGCTTCCAAACGAGAGCTCTGTCTGTCGCGCGCGCGTGCACGCTCTCTCATTGGACCCCCCCCCTCTCTCTGTGTGTGTGTCATTGGGGGTAAATCGTGCACGCGCATGTTTGTGCGGTGTCTGTGTCTGTCGATTTCAAGGATGGTGCTAGTGGCTCGTCGCATTGTGTGTTTGTGTGCGTGGGTGGACTCCAATTGGACAAGGCACCGTATTGGACTACTCTGCGCACCGGGGGGGGGGGATGCAAACATACCCCCACAGAGGGGGGTCGTCCTCCTGCGACGGCCGCACTGCGACATCCTCCGCCATGTGTAAGCCCCCCCCCCCCCTCCGGCAGTGGGCCCCCCTCCTGTCGCCTCCACCGTGACTCCCAAGCGCAGCAGGCTTCCCCCGGACGCACACGGCGCCTACACCTGCGTCCTGCGTGGTGTCGGGAGCAGCCATGCTGCACGCCTCGGTGCGTGGCGCACGACGGGCACGCTGGGCCCCCATGCTCCTCGCACAGCTTGAGCATGGGGCACCGCCTGCGCCGTCCCTCCTCGCCACCTCCTCCCGGGGGGGGGGGGGGGGGGAGGGGCTGGACCACACGAAGACGCCATCAGTGGCGCCACTGACCGGTCAGCCCCTGGGGCATCCCCCTCCCCCCGGAGCCCTCGTGGAGACAGGAAACCCGGCATGCACAGGCTGTCCGCCTGCCCCCTCCCCACCTCTCCAAGTGCCTCGCAGGGCTGTCGGCCCTGGGGTGAGGCCAGTATCTGTCTTTCCCCCCACAGCCCTCCCTCCGCCAGTGGCCCTGACCCCAACGGCCCTGCCTGGCCTCCCGTACCCAGGGCGCGCACCGCTGCCCCCCCGCGCGAAGCTGCCAGGGCCTTGGAGAGGGACAGAAACGTGTCCTCCAGGCCGAACCCCCCCCCCCTGCCCTCTCCATCGTTGCGGGTCTCAGCCATTGCACGCGTCAGGCCTGAATCCCCAGAACGAATCAAGAAAATCAATTTTGATTCACACTGAGGTTTTGTAGGCACGAAGTCCAGGCTCAATGAAATGAACCTGCAAATACTCTCTTCCCCGGACCAGGGGGGGTCGTCGGTTTCCTCCATCCCGTCCCCTTCACAAGATCTCATGGAGGACGATTTGGTGACCTCGGCTGAGGAGACCGTCTCCATGGGAAGCACAGACTCTGACGTGGAGCTTTGACATGGAATATCGATCACATACCACACGCAACGATCACATACCATACGCAACACGTGCACAGTAGCTGTTGGTGAGGTCTCGGCCGAGGGAGTGCCAGCGCTTGCAAGGGTCGCACAGCCTAAATCACACATGTACCATTGCATGTATGTACACCAGTATGTTCAAGATGAAAGCCGCTATCTCCGGCTGAACTAAAACGGTGACGGCAGAATGTGGACAATAGATGCCGGCACCCGTACCAGCCAACCATTTCTCGCTGGCGGGCTCGGCAAACTGCTCCTGAGCCTGCGGCCGGCTGCGCAGCGCCGAGGCCACCGGCTCCACATGGATGCGCCGGGCTGCTGGCTCCTTCAACGGCCCCCGGCCACCCAGCCATGTGCGAGCCGCAGCACTTGCCTGCGCCCCCGTAGCGACCGCACCTGGAGCACATGGCGGCGCCCTGGTTTTGCCGGGATGGCCTGGATGGCATGCAACTCGAAGTCCAGGACCAGCTCTGTGTAGGTCACCTGGCCCACGCCAGGGACCACACCGAGGGAGCCGCGCGTGCACACATACACACACACACACACACACACACACACACAGACGTTGGGAACCGCAACAACAAGAACAACAGCACACAATATGCGGTTGGAGAAAACCTCTCAGGAGACACGGAGCAGCCCTAGATGTCTTTCGTTCTGTCAAAGAGTGGGTAGGGTATGCAGTGCTGCTCAGTTTGCAGGTGTGCGCAGAGTTCAGGTGAGCTTTCCTCACCCACCTCCGAGCAGGAGCCCATGTTTTGCCGACCATGCTGGGTGCAACCACCCAACACACACACACACATACACACACACACACACACACGCACGCACACACACACACACCACCGCACAGACGCACACACACACACACACACATGCACACACACACACACACACACACACACTCACACTCACACCCACCCACCCACCCACACACACACAGACACACACACACACACACACACAGACACACACACAGACACACACACACACACATTAAAAGAGCAGATACATGAATGATGGCCCAGCTGGGGGATGGCATATTTCTCCATTCAGGTAGCAGGCAGCCACAGCGGTTCAACACGACGGAGCAAGGGAAGGGCCATGTCGTGCTGTGCTTCCACACGTCTTTTGCTCGCCCTCCGATCCCTGCAAGAAGGTGCCTATGCCACCATGACTTGTTGAGGTTTTTGCATTTGACTGATCGCCTCCTTGCGGATTGGTACTGATGAGACAATTCCAGACGCTGAGGCTGCTTTGCCGTCGCCTTGCTCGTGGTGTTTGGTGGTTCAGGGCGTTGATCATGAGACTGCGGCGACAAGTGAGGGAAACAATGCTGATGACGCTGCAGCCCCGACGATCGTCACCAAACAGAACGGGTCTCGAAAGCACACGTTGGAGTGGACAGAGGACATGCAACAGATTGCAGATGCTGCCTACGGTGACCAAAAACAGGACGGGTCTCGACAGCACACGTTCGCATGGACAGAGGAGATGCAACAGACCGCAGATGATGCCTACGGTGACCCGCACGAAGATTTGTGGGACATGTGGGATCAAGAACAGCAGAAGAAGAAGAAGAAAGTGGAGGTTGTCACTGAGGAGGGCACCACTGAAATCATTTGGTCGGGGTGTCCAAAAGGCGTGGGTTCACATCATGTCCGACGGCACTATCAAGAACTGGGGGACCCCTCCACAGTCATCACAAACATCCATTTTGCACGGAATAAGGTCACGAAGCAGTTGACAGGCATGTCCCGATTCAGTTGTGGAGACGTGCGTGCGTGCGTGCGTGCGTGCGTGCGTGCGCGTGTGTGTAGAGTCACTGAGCCCTCAGGCTGCTTCCGCCCAGTGCCTGTTTGTCGCGTATATCGTGTGTTGGTGTGCGTGTGCGATGCCGAATATGTGGACACATGCATTTGCATGCCTGCATCATCCACCATCTGTGAGCAACAAAATCAAAATCTTACAGCAGAAAGCAAGAGTAGCCCTGCATTTCCATGCTCTTACTTCATTGACGTTGACGTGGCCTGTGAAGGGTGAATCCGCATCGCATTGTAGCTATTTTCCATTCTCCACTCCAGGTGCTCATTGGGCTGCGTTTGCCACCACATTCCTGGTATAGTTACATCAACCAGGCCCGTGGCAATCGTCTCATCGACTTCAGTGCTCTGAGATGCTCTTTTGCATGTGTTTGTTTCTCATCCAACTGAGTGTTTGTTGTTTTTATTTTTTGTCATGTTTTCTTCCCCTGTCTCTTGATGTTTTTTTCTTCCCCCTTCCCATCTTTCTGGCGCTTCCACTGTCTCCTCCTTTCATCACAGGAGCTGTGTTCATCCGGTTTGCTGATGCACAGACTGCCAAGCAAGCCCTTGCTCTGCCGTCGCCGAAAATACTTGAGACGAACATCGCAGTCAGGTTGTTATTGAGTGAGTGTGTGTGTGTGTGTGTGTGTGTGTGTGTGTGTGTCTGAGTGTCTATTTTTTTTCGAAAGGACCTTGCCTACCTTTTTGTTAATGGCCTGATGAAATTGTCTCGGTGACCAGTGCTCTGCCTTCGCCTGCTTTCGTCTTCACTGACGTTGTGCCCCGCGTTTGGTCCCCACTGGTTTTCCCGCACGAAGTGTGTGTGTGTGTGTGTGTGTGTGTGTGTGTGTGTGTGTGTGTGTGTGTGTGTGCGTGTGCGTGTGCGTGCGGCTGTGTTGCCACAGGCGGCAAAAGGTGGCTTCAGCCGCGACATGCGGGGTCCCTGTGCTTGTGCTCCTCTGTCCTACACCACAGAGGCGCTTAATCGCCGGATGGTGTGTTGACCGGTTGCGCGACCTGCCGTGAATAGGACTCTTAGGCCTGGCTTATGACTGCCTGTTTGTTGCGTCTACCGTGTGTGTGTGTGTGCGCGCGCGTGTGCCCCCCCCCCCCCCAATACCCCCCACCCCGTCCAAGCCTCCCCTCCCCCGAACTTGTGACAGATAGCTGGGGGTGGTTCGCAGTGGGACCGGGTCCAGCCGCCGCCCCCAGGGCCCCTTTTCAAAACATCATGCAACCCTCCAAGAAGGCACAGGCTCATTGAGCCTGACCAGCGTTCTATTTTCCCTGTGTACAGAGTAGGTCGGTTCTTTAGCCTGCCATTTTTTCGCGTTGTTACACATCCATCTGCTCCAACACTTGAGTAAGCAAGACGGAGTAAGTGATGGTGGTCGAATGTGGGCAACCCCGCCCTGTTCAGGACTTCTTGCCAGCTTGCGACCCGTGGCTCAAGTTGTTGACGGAGTGCAGGTGACTTGAGTCAAGTGTTTAGGCGTTAATTATTTATCACGGGCCTTCGAAATGGCTGCTGCTGATTCCCTGGGGCAACTGCTTCATTCTCCTGGTGGTATCACAGCCGCATAGTGTCATGAGGTGCCAGCCATAAAAACAAATCCACGGGTCGCACATGGCGGTTGCATCCCGTTGGTTGTAGTGCATTGGGTTGCTAATGAGCCATCCCGCATATGTTGTACACGCCATAGAGTACCGTGACATGTGCCAAAATCTGCCATCGCAGGCACCATCTAGCCACTCAGTCACCCAGTTGCGTGCTTTTCCAGCATTAGTAGTTCACGGGTTTCCTCTCATTTTCGCCGCTCAACGTGCCCTACTGGAGCCATCAATCATGGAATGCGACAGTGCTGCTATTTGGACCTGTCAACCATTTTCTAGCCCTTCTAACCCGCGTTTGTTGTGTGTGGGCTGGTGCTTTGTTACTGTGCAAATCACAGATATGTACGTATACGCGCGTATACACGTATACATGTGTGTGTGTGTGCGTATACGTATAGTCTGTGGACACTGTGCATAGTTTGTAGACACTGTGCGTGGTTTGCAGACACTGTGCACATACATGTTTCCCCGAGTATAGTCTGTAGACACTGTGCATAGTTTGTAGGCACTTTGCATAGTTTGTAGACACTGTGCACATTCACGTCTACCTGGGTATAGTCTGTAGACACTGTGCACCACAAATACATGCGGCCTGCTAATTTTAGACACTGTCGGCATGTTGTAGACGCGAAGAGACAATATTTGGCAAGGGGGCCAAAGGCCTCCTTCCCTAAAAAACGGTCCGCTAACGGCGTTTACCCGTGTATACGTGTATATGCGCGTGTACGTACAGCCCTTGCAAATCACAGGCTCGTTCTACTGCATCTTGCACAGGCCCAACGAGGGTGCTAAGCCTCGCAGTGCTGAGCACAAGTTCTTTTTGGGCAAGTGCCCTGAACCCAATGGCAACGCCGTCAGAGACCACTACAAGTCCCTTGGGGAGGTTTGCCCTTTGTCCACTGCGCTCTACAGGGTTCCTGTCCACTTCCTCACCAGGCATTGTGTGCCTGCTTAAGCAAGTGCATAGACCGCACCCACATAGAGGGAGCTTTGAACCAACGTTGGCTGCTGGAGCGGCTTGTGCACTACTGCCAAGACCTCAACAGCCCCAACAGCCCCCCCCCCCCCCCTCTCGGCGATGGACATCACCAAGGCCGCAGCAGCTGCGGTGTAAGCGGACCCACAGCCTGAAGCTGATGCAAACCCCACCTGACCCGGCCTTATCAAAGAAGTCTTGGTCTCCTGCGGTGACCTCTAGCTGGCACAGCGCTGCCCCCATCTCCCAACTGAGGAGCACTGGTCCCCTGCTGCTACATCGGGCCGGGGGGGGGGGGATTGAAGGAGCTACAGCCCCTCCTATTAGATGCCATTTTCGGCACAGAGCGGGAAGCATCAATGATGAGTGATCAGTCAGATGATGATCCACATGAGGTCCGGCTGGCTCCACTGCCACGGCGCTCTCCGTCGCCGGCCCAGCTGTTGGAAGGCTGCTTTGAGGTCCTAATGGGGCTACCACCAGAGCCAATGCAGACAACACAGGATTTTTGGGATCCCTGTGCGCCGCATTTGCAGCTCATCTTTGCCGGACTGGGCAAGCCGGACCAGTCCTGCAGTACGTTTCAGGCAGTGTCAAGTGCTGCTGGGGCTGACACGGGGGCAAAGCAGCTGACATCCCCCCCCAGACCACAGAACGGTGCACAGCATTGAACTCGCCAAGCGGCGAGGGGACAAGCGTAGACGGCCATGGCCGAGCATCCAGGGAGCAAAACTGGAGCAAGGAGAGAGACTCCCGCTCCGTCGGCAACGAGGGTCTTCTCTCGCGCTATCCGATCCAGCGGAAGCAACGCCCAACGGCCCAATGGCTAAGCCCCTGCATGCATTCCTTCCCCCTGTCCACTTCCTCATCATCCCTGGGCATGGGTGGAGGGCACACACCCAACATATTTCTTCAGACGTGTTTCAAGGATGTTCACCCCCGATAAGTGATGCCGTCACATGTGTGCGGTTTTCATGCACATGTGTGAGTAACAAACCCGTGTGCACGACCACTGATGTGCACCCTCCAACTGCTGAACGTTTCAGCACCCCTGGGATTGCAATAGATCGGCTACTGGGAGGGGCAACGGGCAACAAGCCGCCAGCAGTGGCCAGGGATGAGCAGCACCAACTTGATCTGAAGCATTCACTCCACTGTCAACCACCGATGCGAATTGAACATTTGGAAGTCAAGATGACATGCACTTCGCACGAGCTCCAGCCGGAGACCTCCTCTCGCCCCCCCCTACTCTGTATTTCAGCCCCATCATCTTGCTTTGCCACAGAACGCCATTGATCGCATTCACTGGTGCTACGATTATACCAGCAATGTCTTCCGAGGCTACGGTTTTGTTTATTTCCGAACTGCTGACCTGTTGGAGAAGGCAAAGCAAATGGAAGCGCCAACAATACAGGTTTATTTGCTGTACCAGATGCTTAGTACGCTTGGTATGTTCAGTGTAGTTGGTATGCTTAGTATTCTGAGTATACTTGGTTTGCTTAGCATTCTGCGAAGACTTGATATGCCTAGCATTCTGAGCATACTTAGTATTCTTAGTATACTTAGTACGCTTAGTATTCAGAGTATATTTGGTATGGTTCGCCATTCTGAGCATACTTAGTATGCGTAGTATGCTAAGTATTCTGAGTATATTTGGTATGCTTAGTGTTCTGCGTATCCCTGGCGTGCTTCGTATTCTCAGAACACTTAGCATTCTTGGTAGACTTGGTATGCTTAGTATTCTCAGTACGGTTAGCCTGCATCGTGTTCTCATTTTTCTGAGGACAGGAGATCGTTTTTTTTTGGAGAGGCTCTCCATTGAGGCCCCAACATTCCTTTCTCGTGCATTGCAGGGCCAATTGCTGGCGAAGGACGAAGGAGGATTTGGATCTGGTCGGTATGCAGCCTCCAGCCCCAGGGGCCTGGCATGGTCCCAGACGGGCAGTGGGTGGTTGGGGGCGCGTTTGAGCCCAGGGAAGGCGGCCTCGAGAGCCTGCATCACAGGGCAGTCTAGACACGGGTGACTGCTTGGAAATCCCGCGGTGCAGCGGCGCGGACATTGAGCGGCGCCCCGTGCGGTTTTCTGTGGCTTTGTCCGCCGCCGGGGACATCTGCATCGGGGCCTTCATTGTAAGTGCCCTCGCCTCCCCTGCGGCGTTGCCACAAATAGACCCCCCCCCCTGCCCCCCCCCCCCCCCCCTGTTGAGCCTGCGTAGGAGTTCCGGGGATGGAGCAGTCTGGGTTTGTATGGCGCACCCCGAGGGGGTTGCGTCACGAGGTAGTGCACATTGTCGGGGTGCGTTGGGCATGGAGGCAATTTCTTGCACGTATGCAACCAACAGTACCTCCCACTCACCTCTTCCACAAAGCCGACCACAACACCCCAGCTAAGATATCTGACCTCCCACAGCGGTAGGGATTGAAGTGGCTACTTTTTTTTAGTTGACAGGCCCCATGCATCCCTGGGCCTGCCAAGTCTGCGTGAGCCAAAGTGAGTGTGTGATGCGGGTTTTGAGGCGGGCAACATCCTGCTTTTGTGTAGCGCCAATTACACTGCACCGACTAGACCCCTCACCTGTTCACTTGGTGCGTTTTGGACCGCTTTCGTCCCATTCCCCCTGTGTTCGGGCACAGCGGCTTGTCCGGCCGCCGATGTGGGTGATGCTCTGTCGATTGTGTTTGGTTCACTTTCTAGCGAGCTCATGGATGAATCGGCGTACTCTGTATTCGCTGCCATGCTGGCTGCAATAGGAGGTCATCCTTGTTCTTTTGGGACCCTTTTGGACTGGATGACTTGTCATGCGTGATTGTATTCTTTTTGCATGGTTGAAGAGGCGATGTCGACAAATGCTCGCGGATTGGATCATGTGCGCAGGGGCATAGCAGATGGCTGTGCTTCCACAGTACAGGGCGCGTGGCACTAAGCAATGGCTGGTGCAAAGACGCGTGTCGGAAACAACATGCCACAAACTCGTTGTGGAAACGTACACGCAAACCACGCCGTTTATTGCACTTGCATCCTACGCATGCTGTGGCGATCTCAAAGAGATGGGACCACAAAATCACTGTTCAGTGATTCCCACTTGCTTTCCAGTTGTGGGATGTGGCATCCGTTGACTGGGGGCCTGCCATGTCCCCAGTTCTTCTCCTCTCTGCGCAGTGAGTGCCGCATTTCGTTGACTTCATGCCCCAGCAACATCGAAGAGTGGCATGTGAGGGACCATTACAAGTGCCTCGGTGACGATGCAATCGTGTCTCTTGAATGGGGCGAAATCTTTGTATGCGCCCACTCACCACTGCCACCCCATGCAGGCAAGCGCAGCGACGGCAGCACGGTGCTGTGCTCCAGGACAGCAGCAGGGTGGTTTGTGATTTTTTTTCCCCTCAACACATGCGGGGGAGGGTGGGGTCCCTGTTTGCCTTCCAAAGCGCACCAGGGCCCCAAAATATTGGTAGGTATACTGTGCTAGCTCTGCCCAATGTGTGCGTGTGTGTGTCTGTGTGTGTGTGCCGCACCGAGACGGTCTCCTCAGGCTGCACGCTGGAGCTGCTGCTTCCTTCATTGCAGAAAGGCGCATAGTGCCGTGTTTGTGCATGCTATTGTATTGACACTGCACCTGACGAGAATCGGTGCACTCATGCTGTCTTGACTGCTGCCTGTTTGTCGCGTCTAGTGTGTGTGTGTGTGTGTGTTTGTGTGTGTGTGTGTGTGTGTGTGTGCGTGTGTGTTTGTGTGTGTGCGTGTGTGTGTGTGTGTGTGCGTGTGTGTTTGTGTGTGTGTGTGTGTGTGTGTGTGTGCGTGTGTGTTTGTGTGTGTGTGTGTGTGTGTGTGCGTGTGTGTGTGCGTGTGTGTGTGTGTGTGTGCGTGTGTGTTTGTGTGTGTGTGTGTGTGTGTGTGTGTGTGTGTGCGTGTGTGTTTGTGTGTGTGCGTGTGTGTTTGTGTGTGTGTGTGTGTGTGTGTGTGTGTGCGTGTGCTGCCTAACTTGCGTGCCCAACCATTGTACTCGTGACCGCCCTTCCCGATTCGGATGAGCAGGGGTGATGCATGCCTTACACATCGGCAAATCAACGCTGTGCCAGCGTAGCAATGGGGTAGGAGGTCAGGGCAGGAGGTGGTGACACCGGAAAGCCCCTAAGCCTCCCTGGGCATGCCCCCTTGCGCCTGTCGTGCAGAAAGGCGCCTGTGCCCATGGCCTTTTGGCTTTGTGTTTTGGGTTCCATTGGTACTGACGAGAGTACCAGCCACTCAGATTTTGCATGCCTCGCAGCCCTGTCCCTGTGCGCTTGCACGTGGGATGCAGGGCTTCGCAGTTGTGTGTGTTTGTGGGTGGGTGTGTGGACACTTGTAACTCCACTCTTCCCATGCAGTTTGTGTGTGTGTGTGTGTGTGTTTGTGGTTGGGTGGACGCACCTAACACAGTTTTCGATTAGTCAGCATGGCTTTGGTAAATTGGGGCACGAACTCCTCCGTGATTTATTGAAGTCTGGTGAAGAACAAATCTGCTTGCAAAGCATTGCACTGCGCACTGTGCTTTCTTCGACAGACCGAAAGACGTCTCGGACTGCTCTGCAGACCCTGAAGAGTTTTCTTCAACCGCTTTCTTTGCTCTGTTCTTGTCTCACGGTTCTCAACGTGTGTGTGTGTGTGTGTGTGTGTGTGTGTGTGTGTGTGTGTGTGTGTGTGTGTGTGTGTGTGTGTGTGTGTGTGTGTGTGTGTGTGTGTGTGTGTGTGTGTGTGTGTGTGTGTGTGTGTGTGTGTGTGTGTGTGTGTGTGTGTGTGTGTGTGTGTGTGTGTGTGTGTGTGTGTGTGTGTGTGTGTGTGTGTGTGTGTGTGTGTGTGTGTGTGTGTGTGTGTGTGTGTGTGTGTGTGTGTGTGTGTGTGTGTGTGTGTGTGTGTGTGTGTGTGTGTGTGTGTGTGTGTGTGTGTGTGTGTGTGTGTGTGTGTGTGTGTGTGTGTGTGTGTGTGTGTGTGTGTGTGTGTGTGTGTGTGTGTGTGTGTGTGTGTGTGTGTGTGTGTGTGTGTGTGTGTGTGTGTGTGTGTGTGTGTGTGTGTGTGTGTGTGTGTGTGTGTGTGTGTGTGTGTGTGTGTGTGTGTGTGTGTGTGTGTGTGTGTGTGTGTGTGTGTGTGTGTGTGTGTGTGTGTGTGTGTGTGTGTGTGTGTGTGTGTGTGTGTGTGTGTCGTCTGCCTAGAGGGGCATTCCGCTTCGCTGCACAGGTGGACAATCAATAAGCCGATGGACCTACGGTGGAAACAGGTTTGTTGAAAAAATAAAGTACACAACAAACACAAAGGGAATACAAAATGCACATGTTTCAACTAGACACAAACCAGAAGTTGAGTACAGAAACAGGAAACAAAAATAAGAAAAAAAGGGGGTGACATAAAACAGGGCCATTTTCAGCCCAACCAGAAAGGGCAGTTTTCAGCCCCACACCCCACCCTAGCCGAGAGATTCACCCCGCAAACGTAATTCCATTTTACACAAAAGTTTTTTGTAGGTACACGGGTCTACTCAATCACACCCCCCTGCTTGGAGGGGTTCGTTGTCAAGGGGGGCTACCGGTCCTGCCCTGCGATGCAATGCGGGACAACCTTGACAACGGGCCCCGTCGGTCTTGGGTGTAGGTTAGAGCCTCTTGACCCCGTGGTCGCTTGTACTGGGTTACAGCACCATACGCGTGCACTACTGGAAAAAATGTGGGGTGAAATCTCTGAGGCAAGTAGAGGCAGGGTGGAGAACAAGGGAAGTAACACAGGGGTATACAACATGCAGAGACAAAGGCACACTTACAAACACACGGCACACTTGTGCGCGCACATCCAATGGCAGGGCCCGGAGGTGCACACTCGCCCGGAGGGCGTCACAGAGTGTGGGCCTCGCGGTGGCGGCCGTGGAGCACGTGGTGGTGCACGCTCACACAAACAAGAGATTCCACAAACCACTCACGTACATACAACAAACGGTAAGCAAATGCACAACACGTGTCTCCCTCTCATGTCTCCCTAGGAACACGGGTCCCTCCCTCCCTCCCGCTCACCCCTAGGTTAATGGGTCTCTCCATCCATCTCCCCCTTTCTCGCTCCCCTAGGAACTTGAGAACTGTGGGCGACCGCACCCTAGAACCGGCGGAGGAGGAGGCCCCTGGTTTGCAATTGGTGGGCGACCGCACCCAAGAACCGGCGGAGGAGGAGGCCCCTGGTTTACAAGTGGTGGGACCGCACCCAAGAACCGGCGGAGGAGGAGGCCCCTGGTTTGCAATTGGTGGGCGACCGCACCCAAGAACCGGCGGAGGAGGAGGCCCCTGGTTTACCAATGGTGGGCGACCGCACCCAAGAACCGGCGGAGGAGGAGGCCCCTGGTTTACCAATGGTGGGCGACCGCACCCAAGAACCGGCGGAGGAGGAGGCCCCTGGTTAACAATTGGTGGGCGACCGCACCCAAGAACCGGCGGAGGAGGAGGCCCCTGAGTTCAGAACGGACCCCCCACCCCAACTCACTGGCACCACGTGGTCCTAGTGAGTTGTGAGTAAGGTAGTAGTAAGGGTGGGGAGAGGTAAAAAGGGGCAAACCGGCGGGTCGACGGTTTCTCCTGGGGGGAAAACAGACCCAGCCGCCCAAATCAAGGTAAACCAGACAGTAGGAGACTAAAGAACAAGGAGGAGCGACGGAATTGCGCACGTAGGTGGAGTAAGAACTCCTTGGGTCTGGGCCACCCGGGGCCCTAACCAAGGATCTTGTCCCCATGGCGGGTTCCATCACGCCTTGAATAACACCTTGAGACTTGAGAAAAATGTGCAGCCGCCGCTGAGCGGCATGTAGGGGTAACCACAGAGTGCAGGCCTTTTTGCTGCAACTGGGTAGCAGGCCCTTTTCCTAGCGCTGAGCAGCAGGCTTTTTTGCTCTCAAAACCGTCAAAAGCTGTAATTACGCAGCAAGCTATATGCTGCCAAGGAGCAGCAGGTGTTTTAGCTGCCGCTGAGTGGTGAAGCAACGTGCTGTCACAGAGTAGCAGGTTTTTTGCTGCCACAGAGTGGTGCAGCTTTGTGCTACCACGGAGCAGCAGGTTTTTAGCTGCCACAGTGCAGCGGACTCTACAGCTACCATGCAACAGAGCAGCAGGGTTTTGGCAGCCAAGCTACCATGCAACAGAGCAGCAGGGTTTTGGCAGCCACTGTGCGGCTGGATTTTGCAGCCACTGAGTAGCAGGTGTTTTCCTGTCACGACTGAGACGGCCCTAGGTCCACTGGGGGACAAGTACCCACAGTTGGGGCGCCACTGAGACGGCCCTAGGTCCACTGGGGGACAAGTACCCAGAGTTGGGGCGCGACTGAGACGGCCCTAGGTCCAATGGGGGACAAGTACCCAGAGTTGGGGCGTGACTGAGACGGCCCTAGGTCCACTGGGGGACAAGTACCCAGAGTTGGGGCGCGACTGAGACGGCCCTAGGTCCACTGGGGGACAAGTACCCAGAGTTGGGGTGCCACTGAGAGGGCCCTAGGTCCACTGGGGGACAAGTACCCAGAGTTGGGGCGCGACTGAGACGGCCCTAGGTCCACTGGGGGACAAGTACCCAGAGTTGGGGCGTGACTGAGACGGCCCTAGGTCCACTGGGGGACAAGTACCCAGAGTTGGGGCGCGACTGAGACGGCCCTAGGTCCAATGGGGGACAAGTACCCAGAGTTGGGGCGTGACTGAGACGGCCCTAGGTCCACTGGGGGACGGGTACCTAGAGTTGGGGCGCGACTGAGACGGCCCTAGGTCCGCTGGGGGACGAGTACCCAGGGCGCGACTGAGACGGCCCTAGGTCCACTGGGGGACTAGTACCCAGAGTTGGGGCACGATTGAGACGGCCCTAGGTCCGCTGGGGGACTAGTACCCAGAGTTGGGGCGCGACAGAGGCAGCCCTAGGTCCACTAGGGGACTAGTACCCAGAGTTGGGGCGCGACTAAGACGGCCCTAGGTCCACTGGGGGACGATTACCCAGAATGGGGTACGGTTGGGACGGCCCTGGGTCCACTGGGGGACTAATACCCAGAATTGGGGCGAGACAGAGCAGCAATTTTTGCGCTGCCACAGAGCGTCGTGTGTTTTGTGTTGCCGTAGTGAACGTATTTTAGTTCTGCCACACAGTGGCGTGTGGTGTGGGCTGCTACAGAGCAGCAGATTTTGACTGTTGCCATGGTGCAACGCTTTTTTAGTTTGTTTTTGTGTTTGTGCTATAATATTGTTTTTGGTGACTCTGTTTCTTGTGCAGCGTTTTTTTTTGTGCTATCACAATGCCGCATTTTCCTTGTACAACCACAGTGCAGTGTGCAGTTTTTCAGTTTCTGCTGCCTCAGTGCGGCATGTTTTTTCAGTGCTGCCACGGTGCAGTGTGTGTTTTTAGTGCAGCCAGAGGGCGGCATGTTTGGGTTTTTTGCTTTGTGCTGCCTCAGTGCAGCATGTTTTTTGTGTGCTGCCGCAGGGCATGGTTTTTTGTTGTTCTTGTTTTTTGATTTCTGTGCTACCACAGGGCAGCATGGTTTTTGTGCCGCCGCAGTGCAGCGTGTTTTTTTGTCCAGCTGCAGCTGCTGTGCTGCAGTATTTTTTGTTGTTTTTTTGTTTTTTTTTTTGCAATGAGCGATGAGGGTTTTTTGTTGTTGTTGTTTGTATTTGTTTCTTGTGATGCCACATTGTTTTGGGCCCACCATTTCTAGTTCCGCGAGTGTCTAGTGCTGCCCCAGTGCAGCGCATTTGTTGTGCTGCTACAATGTAGCATATTATGGTGTTGCAATGCAGCGTGTTATGGGTGTTGCCACAGTGCATCAATTTTTTTTTGGTTTTTGTTTTTTCTGCTACCAAAGCGCGGTGTGTTTTTGTGCTGTTGCAATGCAGCGGTTTGTATGATGCCACATTGCAGCGGGCTTTTGGGTTCTGCCGCGGTACAGCATGTTTTTTTGTTGGTGTTGCCACAGTCCAGCTTGTTTTTGTGATGCCGCAGTGCAGCGTGTTTTGTGTGCTGCCACACTGCGGCATCAAATTTTGTGCTGCCATGGCACAGCTTTTTTATGTAGCTGCCATAGTGCAGCATGAAATTGTGTGCTGCCACGGTGCAGCGCTTATTGCTGTGCTGCCATAGTGCGGCTTGTTTCGTGCAATGGTGCGGTGCTGCATGTTCTTTGTGTTGTCATAGTGCTGGGTATTTGTGTGCTGCCACAGGGCAGCGTGTTTTTTTGTTCTGCCACAGTACAGCATTGTTTTTTTTTGTTTTGTTAGTGCGGCCACGGTGCAGCTGTTTATCTTCCTTGTGTTTTCTGCTGCCGCAGTGCAGCGTATTTTTTGTGCTGCCACCGTGCAGCTTGTTTTTGTGCTGCCGCACTGCGGCATGGTATTTGGCGCTGCCACAGTGCAGTGTTTTTTTGTGTTGCTGCCTATTTTTGTGCTGCCACTGTGCTGTGTGTTTTTTGAGCTGCCGCAGGGCAGCGTGTTATTTGTGCTGCCACAGTGCAGCGAGTGTTTTGTGCTGCTGCAGTGCTGTTTTTCTTTCTTTCTTTCTTTGGCTGCTACAGTGCCACAACAATCGGGACCAAATGGTGTCATGGGCCCATTGGGAGCCCAATACCCCAGGTGCAGGTGGGGGTGCGGCTGGGATGCACCCCAAGTCCACTGGGGGACAGGTACCCAGAGTTGGGGTGCAACAGGGACACACCCTAGGTCCGCTGGGGGACGAGTACCCAGAGTAGGGGTGTGACAGCCACAAAGTAGTATGCCCTTTAGCCGCCACGGAGCATGCGGCTTTTTTGTAGCGACATGGTGGCATGCCTTTTTTGCTGCCACTGAGTAGCCGTCCTTTTAGCTATCGCAGATCGCTGATCGTTGGGCCTTATAGCTGCCACTGAGCAGTATGCTTGTTTGTAGCCATTGGCTTTTAGGCAGCCACGGATCATGGTTTTTTGCTGGCGCAGCGGGCTTTTTTGTTGCCGCGGCGGCATGCCCTTTGCAGCCACTACTCAGCGAGCTTTTTGCTGCCGTTGAGCACCAAGGTTTTTGCTGCCACGAGGTAGCTGGCTTTAAGCGGCCACTGAGCAGCAAGCTATTGCTGAGCAGCAGGTTTTTTAGCAGCCACTGCGTGTGGGCCTCTTTGCTACCACTGAGTAGCAGGCCGTTATGCAGCCACCGGGCACCAGCCTTTTAAGCTGCATAGAGCAGCGGCGTCTGTTGCTATCATAGGGCAGCAGGGTATTTTGCTACCATTGAGCAGCAGGTTTTTTGCAGCTTAAAAGTAACAGGGTTTTTGCGACCATTGAGTTGCAGGCCTTCTTGCTGCCACTGAGCGCCAGCCTTTTTTGATGCATGGAGCAATGGGGTCTTTTGCTGCCATAGGGCAGCAGGGTTTTTTGTTGCCGCAGAGCAACGGGGCTTTTTGCTTCTTCTAAGCAGCTGGGTTTTTTTGACTGACCCTTTTGCAGCCATAGAGCAGGAGAATTTTTGCTGCCATTGAGCAGTGGGCCTTTTCGCGGCCACTGGGCAGCATACCTTTTTGATGCCACTGAGCAACAAGTCTTTAATTTGCAGCTACGTAACAAGCTCCTTTGCTGTCACCGGGCAACAAGCCTCTTTGCTGCACCAAGGTAGCATGCTTTTATGCTGCCACCGAGCCATGGGCCTTATTGTTGCCACAGAGCAGCATGTCCAATTACTACCACAGATCGCCAAAAATATCTGCTGTTCTGAGCCACAGAGCCATAGAGCAGCAGGGTTTTTCTTAGCTACCGCAGCACAATGGGCCTTTGTGCTGCCAATGAGTAGGAGGGTTTTTGCTGCCGCAGAGCACCAAGCCATATTGCTGCCGCACACTGGCGGCGTTTTTCGCTGCCATTTAGCGGCAGGCTTTTTTGCTGCCCTAGGGCAGGTTTTGTTTTTCCTCAGTCACTGAGCAGCAAGCTTTTTCACAGCAATTGAGTAGCATGCTCTTTTGCTGCCACTGAGCGGCAGGCTTTTTAGCTGCAACTGAGTAGCATGCTCTTCTGCTGCCACTGAACAGCAGGCCTTTTTGCTGCAACAGAGTAGCATGCTCTTTTGCTGCCGCTGATTGGTAGGTTTTTATGGGCACTGGGCAGGAGGCCTTTTTCGCTACAACAGTGCGGCAGACCTTTTTGCTGCCATGAGCAGCAGAACAATTTTTGATTTCTTTTATTTTTTATTTTAATTTTTTTTTTTGCTGCCACCGAGCAGCATGTCCCTTTGCAGCCACTGAGCACCAGGCCATTGTGCTTCACTTGGCAGCGTGCTGTTTTGCTACCGTTGGGCAGCGGGGTTTTTGTTTGCTGCCACTGAGCAACAGGCCTTTTTTGCAGCCACTCAGCAGCAGGTTTTTGCGTACCAGAGAGCAATATGTCGTTTTGCTGCCATTGTACCCCATGCTTTTTTGCCGTCACAGAGCACCCATTCTTTTTGCTGCAACTGCGTGGCATGCTGTTTTGCTGCCACTGGGCAACAAGCTCTTTTGCTGCAACTGAGCAGCGTGCTTTTTTGCTCCCACAGCGTGTCAGGCCTTTAGTGCAACCACGTGGCATGCTCATTTGCTGCCACTAAGCAACAGGGCTTTTGCGGGCATAAGCAGGGGGCTTTTTGCTACCACACAGCAGATGGATCCTTTGCTGCCACAGAGCAGCATGTCTCTTTGCTGCCACTGAGCGCCAGGCTTTTTGCGGCAAGTGAGGAGCATGCTCTTTTGCTGCCACAGAGTGTCAGGCTTTTTAGCAGCAACTGTGTGGCATGCTCTTTTGCCGCCACTGAGCTGCGAGCTTTTTTCCTGCCGCAGAGCAGCGAGTCCTTTTGCTGCCACCGAGCAGCAGGCCTGTTTGCTGCACTGAGGAGCGGTCTCCTTAGCTACCATTGAACAGAAGGTCCTTTTTTTGCCGCCACTGAGCAACGGGCCTTTTTGCGGCCACTGAGAAGCGGAGTTTTTTACTGCCACAGAGCAGCGTGTTTTTTGCTGCCAAGGAGCGGTGGGCTTTCTTGCTGCCACGACGAGGCATGTTTTTTGGCTGCCACTGATCAACAGGCTTTGTTGTTGCCACTAAGTAGCATGCCTTTTTGCTGCTACTGAGCGTCAGGTTTTTTTGCTGCCACTGAGTGGCAGTTTTTTGCCTACCACAGAGCAGCATGTCGTTTTGCTGCCGCTAAACACCGCGCCTTTTTTGCTGTCACTACGCAGCACGCTTTTTGCTGCCACAGAGCATCGTGTCCTTTGGCTGCCATTGAGTGGCAGGCCTTTTTTGTTGCCATTGAGCATGCTCTTGTGTTGCCACTGAGCGCAAGCCTTTTTGCTGCAGATGTTTGTAGCAGGTGTTTTCCTGTCACTGTGTAGCCAGTTTTTGCTGTGACTGAGCGGCACGCTGCTTGCTACCACTGAGCAATAGGCTTTTTGCTGCCACTGAACGCAAGCTTTTTGGCTGCCGCTGAGCAGCATGCTTTCCTGCAGCCATAGAACAGAGGGCCTTTTGGCGGCCGCTACCCAGTGGGATTTTTGCGGCCACGGAGCAGCGGGCATTTTTGCTGCCACTCAAAAGCAAGTTTTTTGCTGCCGCCGGGGCTTTCTTGCAGCCACAGACCGGCAAGCTTCTTGGCAACTTCAGTGCGCCGGGCCCTTTGGTGCCACTGAGCAACATGTTTTTTTGCTGTCACGAAACAACATGCTTTTTTGCAGCCAATGGGCAGCGGGCCCTTTGCTGTCACAGGGCAGTGGGCCTTTCTTTTTTCTTTTTTCTTGTTTATGCAGCCACTCAACAGAGGGGCTTTTTGCTGCCGCAGAGCAGCGGTTTTTTAGCTACAGCTGAACCGCGGGCCTTTTTGCCGTTGGGTAGCAGGCCTTTTTGCTGCCACTGAGCAGCAGGCTCCTTTGCTGCCATAGGGAGGCTCGCTCCATTGCTGCCGCTGACCAGAGTACCCTTTAGCTGCACTAGGTAGCACGGTTTTTCGCTGCCACTGAGCAGCAAGCTTTTTTGCAGCTATTGGGCGGCAGGGTCTTTAGGTGCCACATAGCAAGGCAGTAGGGTGTTTTGCAACCATCGAGCGGCAAGCTTTTTGGTAGCCGCTGTGCAGCACGATGATTTGTAGCCACTGAGTACCGCGCTTTTTTGCGACAACCAACAGTGGGCCTTGTTGCTGCCACTGAGCAGCAGGACCTTTAGTAGCGGCTGAGCAACAGGTCTGTGTGCTACCGGTAAACTGCAGGCTTTTTAGCGACCAAGGACTAGCGAACCGTTTAGCTGCCACCAAGTGGCAGGTCTTGTTGCTGCCACTAAGCGGCATACCTTATAGTGGCCACTAGCTTTTTGGCAGCCACGCAGCTGCCGGCTCTTTGCCGCCCAAGAACCACAGGCTTTTAGTAGGTTTTTTGGAGCGGCGGGCTTTTTGCTGCCGCAGAGGAGCAAGCCCTCGTGCTACCACAGAGTGGCAATTTTTTTTTTTTTTTGCTGCCACAGAGTAGCAGGTTTTGGCAGCCAAAGGGTGGCATGTCCCTTGGCTACCGCTGAGCGGCAGGGTCTTTTGCATTGAATGGTAAGCTTAGTAGTTGCCACTAGGCAGCGTGCATTTTTGCCGCCACCGAGCAACAGGTTTTAGCTGCCACTGGGCAGCCTGCCTTTCTGCTGCCACTTAGCAGCAGGGACTTTTGTTGCCATAGAGCGGCAAGCTTTTTAGCAGCCATAGGGCAGCAGTCTGTTTTTGCTGTCACCTAGCAGTGTGTTTTTATTTGCTGCCACCGAGCTGCAGGTTTTTGCAGCCACTGAGCGGCATGCCTTTCTGAAGCGACTGGCCAGCAGGGTCTTTTGCAGCTATTGAGCGACAAGCTTTTTAGTTGCCGTTGAGCAGCACGCTTTTTAGGTGCCACTGGGGAGCGGATCTTTTTGTGGTCACCTGGCAGTGTGCTTTTTTGCTGCCACTGAGCAGCAGGTTTTGCAGCCACTAAGCACAAGGTTATGCGGCCACAGAGCGGTGTGTCCTTTTGCTGCAGGTGTGCACGAGGCTTTTTTAGCTATCACTAGGTTAGGGCTTTTCTTTAGTTTTTGTTGCAGCAGGGCTTTTTGCTGTAAGTAAGCGTAAGTAAGCGGTGTGCTTTTTTTGGTGCCGCTGAAAAGCATGCTTTACTGCTGCCGCTGAGCAGCATGCCATGCGGCGGCCACAGCACAGCACACCACAGAGTGGCAAGTTTTTAGCTGCCAGTAAGCAGCAAACTTATTGGCTGCCGCTCAGCAACAGGTCTTTTTGCTGCCATTGAGCAGCGTGCCTTTTTGCTGCCACTGAACAGCAAGCTTTTTCGTTGCCAATGAGTAGCAGGTCTTTTTGCTGCCACTGAGCAGTGTACTTTTTGACAGCAAGCCTTTTTTGCTCCCGATGGGCCGCAAGCTTTTTAGCAGTGGCGGAGTCGCGTGTTTTTGCTGCCACTCAGCTGTATGCCTTTAGCTACCACCGCGCGGCGTGTCTTTTTGCTGCCGCTGAGCAGCATGCTAAATAGCTGCCACTAAGCAGCAGGCTTTTCAGCCGCCACTAAGTGGCAGGCTTTTTGCTGCCACAGAGCATCAGGGATTTTTGTTGCGGCTGCGCAGCACCCTTTTTAGCAGCCGCAAAGTCGCAAGTTTTTGCTACCACTGAGCAGCATGCCTCTCTGCAACCGATGAGCAGCGTGCTTTCTAGCTGCCACTGCGCTGCAAGCTTTTTAGCTGCCACTGAGCGGCATGCCTTTTTGCTGCCACAGAGTAACAGATCCTTTGTTGCTGCTGTGCAACGTGCCTTATCACTGCCACTGGGTGGCAGCAGGCCCTGCTGCAGTTGCGCCGCAACATGCCTTTCTACTGCCACTGGGCAGCAGGGGCTTTTGCTGCCACTGAGCGGCAATTCGTTTGGATACCAGTGAGCGGCAAGCGTTTTAGCTGCCATAGAGCAGCAAGCTCGTTAGCTGCCACTAAGTGGCAAGCTTTTCTGCTACCATTGAGCAGCATACCTTTTTGCTGCAGCTCCGCAGCATGCTTTTTTGCTACCACTGAGTAGCGAGGTTTTTGACTGCTGCTAAGCGGCACTTTTTTTAGCAGTCACTGAGTAGCGGGCTTCCTTGCTGCTACTTTTTTTGGCCGACACTGAGCACCAGGCTTTTTTGCTTTCACCTAGCGGTGTGCAGTTTGCTGCCACTGAGCAGGTTGGGGGTTGCCAGTGAGCACCAGCGTAAATGGCCACAGGGCAACATGTCTTTTTGCAGCCGGTGTGCAGCAGGCCTCATGATGGCGCTAAGCTGCAGGCTTTTTGGTGCCACTAGCCAGCCAGTTTTTTGCAGTCACTAAGCAGCATGCTTTTTCGCTGCCACTGAGCAGCACGGCTTTCTGCTGCCACAGAGGAGCATGCCTTTCTGCTGCCATTGAGTAGTAGGGGCCTTTGTTGGAACTGAGTGGCAAATTGTTTAGCGACCGTTGAGCAGCAAACTTTTTAGCAGCCACTGGGCAGCAGGTCTTTGGTTGCCACTGCGCATCAAGCTTGTTAGCGGCCACTGAGTGGCAGGGTTTTTTGCAGCCACTGGGCAACATGCCTTTGTGCAGCCGCAGAGCAACAGGCGCTTTAGCCGTCTCTAAGTAGCTAGTTTTTGCTGCCACTGAGCGGCATGCCTTTTTGTTGCCGCTGAGCTGTATGCCTTTTTGCAGCCGCTGAGCAGCGCGTTTTTTAGCTGCCATCGAGCAGCAAGCTTTTTTGCGGCCACTGAGCGGCAGGCCTCTTTGCTGCCGCTGAGCACGGTGCCTACTTGCTGCCCCTGAGCAGCGATTTTTGTAGACACTGAGCAGCGGGTTTTTTGTAAGCACTGAGCAGTGGGCTTTTTTCCTGCTCTTCAGCAGCACCCCTTTGTGCTGCTGCTGAGCAACAGAGGCTTGGATGCCACTGAACGGCGGCGGTCGCTTTTGCCGCCACAGGGCACCGTGGTGCAGTGCAGCAGGTTTCCTACTGCTGCAGTGCTGCGCAAGCCACTGTTAGCGGTGTAGGTCCGCCACACTCATAGGCCCCTCTAAGTGATGGAGGCTTCCGCAGCAGAGGCTGTTGTTGTAGTGTTGTTGTTGCTCTGTTCAGACAACAGAGGGGACAGGTATTTTCGAAAACTACCCTTTTCCGGATTTTTGGTGGCCAGTTTTCTCGACACGCACGCCAGCTCAGTTTTTTTTTTGTGGTTTTTCGGGTTGTTTTTTTATATTTTACAAAATCGTTCTCCCACGCACCCATCTTGTACAGGTCCATCGGTGCACGGTCCATCCAGAACGGAATGATGCGCCTCCGGGTAAGAGGGCTACGGGGCCTGCGTGTATACCGTCCCCAACAACAACAACAACAACAACATGTGTGTGTGTGTGTGTGTGTGTGTGTGTGTGTGTGTGTGTGTGTGTGTGTGTGTGTGTGTGTGTGTGTGTGTGTGTTGTGTGTGTGTGTGTGTGTGTGTGTGTGTGTGTGTCTGTGTGTGTGTCTGTGTGTGTGCCCCCACTGCCGCCCAGGGGCGCGTGACCTCACCGTGGTGTGGGGGTGAAACCAGGGGGGGGTCCCCTGGGCTAACACGCACTCTGGGGGGTGACCTGGTCCAGCCACGGCGGCCAGGGCACGGGATTGCGCGCCCCACCCCTCGCCGGCCACCGTGGGAGAGCCACGATGGCACAGGGCGGGCTCCACCGGGGGGTGGCGGTATGCAGGTGTCACCCGGGTCCCCCTGTGACCCAGCCCTCTCCAGGGCTCGTGTGCGCTCCCCTACCCCAACCCACTGCACCTTGTGTTCTGCACAGGTACATCGTGGGGTGGGGATCTCGTCCTATCCGACGGGACCGGAGCTGGGAGGCGGTGGAATAAAGGGGAGACAGCGCCGGGGCGGAGGTAAGGGCCAGAGACGATCATGAAATAAGGGGTGGCCCCCCAGAGACTGACCAGGGGGGGCGCCAGCCCCCCCAGGAGCCCCTGTCGACCTGTGTCTTTGAGAGACGATCATGAAATAAGGGGTGGCCCCCCAGAGACAGACCAGGGGGGGCGCCAGCCCTCCCAGGAGCCCCTGTCGACCTGTGTTCTTAAGAGACGATCATGAAATAAGGGGAGGCCCCCCACAAACGGACCAAGGGGGGCGGAAGCCCCCCAGGAGCCCCTGTTGACCTGTGTTTTTGAGAGACGATCATGCCCCACACAGCGGCGGATACACCCGAGTCCCTCCGGTCCTGCCTGGGCCGCGGAGGGATAGGGACGCCCCGTGGTTTCGTCAGGTATTTTTCCTTCCCCCACACAGCGGCGGTTACACCCGAGTCCCTCCGGTCCAGCCTGGGCCGCGGGGGGATAGGGACGCCCCGTGGGTTCGTCAGGTATTTTTCCTTCCCCCACACAGCGGCGGTTACACCCGAGTCCCTCCGGTCCAGCTTGGGCCGCGGGGGGATAGGGACGCCCCGTGGGTTCGTCAGGTATTTTTCCTTCCCCCACACAGCGGCGGTTACACCCGAGTCCCTCCGGTCCAGCCTGGGCCGCGGGGGGATAGGGACGCCCCGTGGGTTCGTCAGGTATTTTTCCTTCCCCCACACAACGGCGGTTACACCCGAGTCCCTCCGGTCCTGCCTGGGCCGCGGAGGTTTAGGGACGCCCCGTGGGGTCGTCAGGTATTTTTCCTTCCCCCACACAGCGGCGGTTACACCCGAGTCCCTCCGGTCCAGCCTGGGCCGCGGGGGGGTAGGGACGCCCCGTGGGTTCGTCAGGTATTTTTTCTTCCCCCACACAGCGGCGGTTACACCCGAGTCCCTCCGGTCCTGCCTGGGCCGCGGAGGGATAGGGACGCCCCGTGGGTTCGTCAGGTATTTTTCCTTCCCCCACACAGCGGCGGTTACACCCGAGTCCCTCCGGTCCAGCCTGGGCCGCGGAGGGATAGGGACGCCCCGTGGGTTCGTCATGTATTTTTCCTTCCCCCACACAGCGGCGGTTACACCCGAGTCCCTCCGGTCCAGCTTGGGCCGCGGGGGGATAGGGACGCCCCGTGGGTTCGTCAGGTATTTTTCCTTCCCCCACACAGCGGCGGTTACACCCGAGTCCCTCCGGTCCAGCCTGGGCCGCGAGGGGATAGGGACGCCTCGTGGGTTCGTCAGGTATTTTTCCTTCCCCCACACAGCGGCGGTTACACCCGAGTCCCTCCGGTCCAGCCTGGGCCGCGGGGGGATAGGGACGCCCCGTGGGTTCGTCAGGTATTTTTCCTTCCCCCACACAGCGGCGGTTACACCCGAGTCCCTCCGGTCCAGCCTGGGCCGCGGGGGGATAGGGACGCCCTGTGGGTTCGTCAGGTATTTTTCCTTCCCCCACACAGCGGCGGTTACACCCGAGTCCCTCCGGTCCAGCCTGGGCCGCGGGGGGATAGGGACGCCCCGTGGGTTCGTCAGGTATTTTTCCTTCCCCCACACAGCGGCGGTTACACCCGAGTCCCTCCGGTCCAGCCTGGGCCGCGGGGGGATAGGGACGCCCCGTGGGTTCGTCAGGTATTTTTCCTTCCCCCACACAGCGGCGGTTACACCCGAGTCCCTCCGGTCCAGCCTGGGCCACGGAGGGATAGGGACGCCCCGTGGGTTCGTCAGGTATTTTTCCTTCCCCCACACAGCGGCGGTTACACCCGAGTCCCTCCGGTCCAGCCTGGGCCGCGGAGGGATAGGGACGCCCCGTGGGTTCGCCAGGTATTTTTCCTTCCCCCACACTTGGCTTTCGGACCATCGAGGCCCCCGCCGCTGAGGCGAGGGGGCCTCCTTCGCTTTGGGACCATCGAGGCCCCCGCCGCTGAGGCGAGGGGGCCTCTTTGGCTTTGGGACCACGGAGGCCCCCGCCGCTGAGGCGAGGGGGCCTCTTTGGCTTTGGGACCACCGAGGCCCCCTCCGCTGAGGCCAGGGGGCCTCCTTCGCTTTGGGACCATCGAGGTCCCCTCCGCTGAGGCGAGGGGGCCTCCTTCGTTTGGGGACCACCGAGGCCCCCTCTGCTGACGCGAGGGGGCCTCTTTCGTTTTGGGACCACCGAGGCCCCCTCCGCTGAGGCGAGGGGTCCTCCTTGGCTTTCGGATCATCGAGGCCCCCGCCGCGGAGGCGAGGGGGCCTCTTTCGTTTTGGGACCATCGAGGCCCCCTCTGCTCAGGCAAGGGGGCCTCTTTCGCTTTGGGTTCACCGAGGCCCCCGCCGCTGAGGCGAGGGGGCCTTCTTCGCTTTGGGACCATCGAGGCCCCCGCCGCTGAGGCGGTGGGGGCCTCTTTGGCTTTCGGACCATCGAGGCCCCCGCCGCTGAGGCGAGGGGGCCTCTTTCGTTTTGGGACCATCGAGGCCCCCGCCGCTGAGGCGAGGGGGCCTCCTTCTCTTCGGGACCACCGAGGCCCCCGCCGCTGAGGCGAGGGGGCCTCTTTGGCTTTGGGACCACCGGGGCCCCCTCCGCTGAGGCGAGGGGGCCTCTTTCGCTTTCGGACACCGAGGCCCCCGCCGCTGAGGCGAGGGGGCCTCCTTCGCTGTGGGATCACCAAGGCCCCCGCCGCTGAGGCGAAGGGGCCTCTTTCGCTTTGGGACCACCGAGGCCCCCGCCGCTGAGGCGAGGGGGCCTCCTTCGCTTTGGATTCACCGAGGCGGGGGTTTGCGTGTCCCCTCCGCAGACGTGCGGCACTGCGGATTGGGGGGACACGACTGGAGGGTTAGAGGATGGCCCCGCGCACGGACACCTTCGGCAGAAGTGCCGTGCGCCGGGGGAGGGGGGGGGACCGGGCCACGGACCAAGCCCCCGTGTTCCGCCGGCCAAACGCCGCCCAGTCGGTAGTACCTGGCGGCTAAGGGCCCACACCCGTGAGACTGCGTCCCCCTTCCCTTGGGGGGGTGGTGGACCGTGCCGGAAGTGGAGCCGGCGCTCCGCCTCGCCCCCCATTCCGTGCCCCTGGGAGGGGATCCGGCTACGTGTAGGGCGGGTGCATGCACGTAGCGCGGGCCAGGGGACAAGGGGAGGAGACGAAGAGGAGAGCCGCCGCCATGATGCTTAGCCGGACGGGTTGGGGTGAAACCTCCCTCGCGGTCGCTTTCCAGACCGTGGAGGGCCGGCGGGCACCATGGGGATGTGCCGCGGGGGCGCCCTACCGGGGGACCGCATCTCCTCCTCCTCCCGTGTGTGTGTGTGTGTGTGTGTGTGTGTGTGTGTGTGTGTGTGTGTGTGTGTGTGTGTGTGTGTGTGTGTGTGTGTGTGTGTGTGTGTGTGTGTGTGTGTGTGTGTGTGTGTGTGTGTGTGTGTGTGTGTGTGTGTGTGTGTGTGTGTGTGTGTGTGTGTGTGTGTGTGTGTGTGTGTGTGTGTGTGTGTGTGTGTGTGTGTGTGTGTGTGTGTGTGTGTGTGTGTGTGTGTGTGTGTGTGTATGTTGTGTAGCCTCAAATCTACACTGCTCCTCCCAACTTGAGGTGGATCCCCTACACAGCTCTATGGCAGGCAACACATGTACAAATGATGTGCCCAATGGGCTGAAAGTAAGCCCAAATCTTGTTTGAAAATTCCAAAAGGTTTGGTATCAAAACGTTTTCAACCCACTTTTGGTCCTCAAGTGGCCCATTTTCAAGGCCTTTTTGGGGCTTTCGGGCCGGACCAGAACGGGCCACCACCAGGTCCAAACGGGTCAAGAACACTTGTTTGGGCACCCCAGGTCTAGAACTGATTTCGGGAGAACACGTCCCTTGACCCCCTTTCGGCCCATTGAGACGCCCCCGGGAGGCAACACCAGCCCCGGCAGCCTGTCACGGATTGTCACGCGGGCGCGTTTCCCCGTTTACTCCATGGCTGGACCGCCACGGCCTTGTGCTGCACATCGGTATGCGGAATGTCCGCCGCAGCCTTTTCCTTCGGATCTGCATCCGGAATGCCGCACACAAAGCCGCTGTGCCCCCCCTCCGACGGCCGCCGAGACACCTCCGGCGATCCGCATGCGGATGTGCCGTTCGTGTATTGGACCCGAGCCGTTCTGGGCTCCGTCTTGTGGCTTGCCGGACCGAAGTGCAGCCCAGTCCAGCGGGTGAGGCATCCGTGTGGCCCGGTCTATGGGGTCGGGACGACATGAAGCAGCGGGCTGCGGCCCCCTTCACTACCGTCCCCTTGTGCGAGTTCTCTGCCCTCTACCCTCAGGGAAGTTGCAGTGCCCATGGGACGTCACTGAGCTGTGCGAGCGGCGTATCCCGGCCCTTGGCCCTTGTGCTCATCCTTCTGCGTGCGTGCGTCTGTTTGGGTGTTGGGGGCGCCCGTTGATGTCTGTTTCCCGTCCATCGGTGCGGCCGCTGCGGTGCGCATGTCTTCATTCGCCCAAAGCCCTCGTCAAGGCCCGTCTGATGCCGTTGTTTCTGGGCACAGCGGCCGGGAGAGTCATGGACCTGCGCGTTTCGTTCGACGAGAGACAGACAGCTCTACCCCTACGCCCCGACACTGAACGCTGATGACCGACACCCAACAGATCCCAACAGAACCCAACAGAAGTAGCCGGCTCATTGTTTCGGCGCACAATTAGACAGGGGTTGCAGAGCAACCGGCAGTGGTTGGAGGGAAACCGACAGCGGTTGGAGGGTAACTGACGACGGTTGGAGGGTAACTAACAGCAGTTGGAGAGCAACCGGCAGTGGTTGGAGGGAAACCGACGGCGGTTGGAGGGTAACCGACGGCGATTGAATGGTATCGCCGCACTGGGCACATGCAGACCTCCCCCCCCCCGCCTCCGACGCCGTATTCGGCCCTGTTTATGATGCTTCCAGGGGCCTGGGCTGTGCTGGCGGTGCTGCAGGCAATTCGCATGTCGTGTGCACTGCAGAACGGATCGCTGAAGGCCTACGTCCAGTTCAAAGACCCCGAGACGATGCAGAAGGCGTATGACATGGACACGCCGTGTGTGGACGGGCGATACCTCAAGAAGACAATGCACAACAAGTCGGTGCTCTCCGGGCAGAAGCGGGCCGCTGGCAAGGGCCAGCAACACGCAACAGACGGCCAGGGTCCTCCTGCCCTCAGTTCGTGAGTGCCGTGTTGGCAGATCAGGGCAGACGTTGGTCTGACACTCACAAAGGGAAGTGGAGGGGGGGGGGTGCGGGACACAGGGGCTGAAGGCTCTGGTGGGGTGCGTTGAGGACAGGCTGCAAATCTGTTGCGGTGCCCCCCCCTCCCAAGCACCCAAAGCCCCCCAGGCTTTTCAGTCTGGGGTTAGGGGTCTCCAATAAAAGGGCTGGTGCATTGTTTTGTGCCCTTCGGCTGTTCCTCTGAGAGTAGTGGGGCCTGCACTGTGGCGCAGCCCCTGACGCGGCGCGCCTGTTTGGTGACGTTCAGGGGAACGGTGTTGTGTTGTCCTTTGGATTTGTCGTCTCGCGCCGGGCACCTCTGCGGATGTACTGAATTGGGACCGCGAAGGGTCACAACGGGCCAAGGGCCATTTCAAATATGATGAAATGGATGCCAATTGTATTGTGCTCTTGATGGTGCCATGTTTGTGGGTGGGAAGGGTGGGGCGTTTGTAAAGGTTTGGTGGCCAAAGTGTTTGCCCTCCTTCGGGGCCATTTCGGGAGGGGGTGAAAATCAGGACGTTCCGGGTGTACTCGCCGCCAAAGTAGCGCACGGCGCGCACGCGGCGGGAAATACTCCCCCTTTGTCCGTGGTTTTGGGCTTTCTTCCAAGTCCATTTGGGGGTGGCGCCCTCTGAAGGGAGGCTGCCCCTGGGGTGTTCTGCTCGGTGCAATGGGGCGATGCCCACGAAGAAATGCTACACTCTGCTGTGCCTGCGGTCTGTCATGTGTCATGGGTCGGACTGCGCAAAGAGGGAGCCTGCACTGTGCTTTGCCCTTTGGGTCCTTTGGATATTCCTCCCAGGGGATCCCAATAAAGGGGGGCAGCACTGTGTCGTGCCGTTTGGGCCCTCCCCCAAGTCTACTGTGGCTGGCCTTGATAAACGGAGGCTGCACCCAATCGTATTGATTTGGAGGGGCCCGAAGAGCGGATCTTCTGGATTGGGGAGGCCCCCGTTTTGGAACTGGGGCTGGTGTGGAAGAGTGATTGAGGACTGATCGATCGATCGATGGAACAGGGCAGGTTAAAAATTCATTTGCGGAGGGGGGGGGGGGAAAGGGGCTCCCATGACTGCGCAGTACTAAGGAGGGGAACGTTGGTTGTAGGGTTACCCTTAACTATCCCCGCATCTTACCCCATTCTGCCCCTTGCTTCGCTTACAGAGAATGCCCCCCCTCCCTCTCCCTTCCAACCAGGTCTGGTTTGGAGAATGAAGATGCAATCAACCCTTTTCATTTATGAGTGCCCCTCTCTTTGAGGTCCCTCCTTTATTGGGGGGACCCACTTTGTTAGATTCAGACTCCCGCAGTGAGTCTGAGATGTCAGAAAATGGCTCAGTCACGGGAGCCCCTTTGGGGGGGGGGGGGAAGGGGCTTGAGTGACCCCCGCCCCCCGCAAATGAATTTTTCTTAAGCCCAGCCCAAATGGAGATGTCTGCAAGTGCCTGCTGCTCGTTGTCAAAATACCCCGGACTCTCAGAAGGGACGTATCCCTCCGGTGCGGAGGTTGCCATCGCGGGCCACAGGCGTCGGGTGATTCTTCAGGCAGGGCCAGGGCCAGGGGTTGTGGCAAACATCCGCAGGCGCACGCGCACTTCGGTTTTACGTGGCCTTTGGGTTGCCTTCTAATTTAACGCGGTGGGCCCCGATGAAGGCAGGCTGCACAGTGCTTTGCCCTTCGGGCGTTCTTCCCAGTGTGATGGTTGCGGCCCTAATCCAGGGAACCTGCACTTTGCCCTGCCCCCGGGCGTTCTTCCAGGTCTGTCCGGGCGGACCCCGATGAATCGAAGCTACACCAAAAACAAAAACGAAATCGAATTCAAATTGCATCTGAGGTCTCGCCTGCCTTCACTCGAGTGCCCAGCCCCTTTGTTTGGCATCGTGGCCAGTGGTACATCTAACAATGGCTTGAGATGATGGATCCCGCCACTCGCCTTTGCCTAAAGTGCGCTGTGTTGCTATGCCATCCGGAAACTCACACAAGAACACTTTTTCCTGTGAATTGTTTTGTGTTGAGGGTTCATCCGCAAATGAATATGAAAAAAATTGTTTTGTCGCCCTGCCGCCCTGATTTCCACAGAGCAATATTCGTTGTTATTGCCCTGCCCCCCCTCGCCATGAGATGTTCCGTCACATCCCATGGGAGCAGCTGGCCCACCGCCAGGCAGGCAGGCAGCATGCTGCTGCTCCGTCCGTGGCAGATAACGTCGTTGGCCAGCTGCACGATCGCCACCCTTTCTTCTCCACCGGGCGCGCCTCTCTCCTGGAGAAAAAAGCATTCGGGTACATGGCACGAAAGGAGGAAAGCTACAGATCGTGTGACCCAACGGTAACGCATTCGAAGCGCGTGCATACCAACTTCCTTTGCTCGTTGCTTGGTCGTACGCCTCTTGCAGCTTGAAGAGGGGCGTCCGTCAAACCGCGCTGTCGCCCCTCCTGCCGCAGCCACAAAGCCCGCCCAAACTTCGGGACGAGTGCGGAAGGTCACGCATGTTCCAAGCGTCTCAAACATTGCCCATCAGAATCGTTTTTTTGGAATTCCGAGGACTCCTCCCCCCTCCTGAACCCACAGCCCCGGCGACGTCCCTGTGTCGTGTCTCTGCAGCAACTGTCACAAGGATATCAAGGATGAGGACATCCTGAACCACTACAGGCCCCTCGTCGGTATGTGCGGTGTTCAGGAGGCGGAGGCGCGCTGCGGCTTGGGGGGAGTATCAGACGCGGTGCGCGCGCGGTGCGGATACTCCCCCTTGGGCCTCAGCGACTTTAGCGCACGGATGCCACGGGGCTGCCACTCAGTACTCTGGTTGCGGTGGACGCTTTGGTTGCCCCTGGTTTGTATTCGTTTCTGGCCTTTTGCCGCCCCCTGCGGTGTCACGTGCGTAGGTCGTGTGGCGTTATGTTCTGTTTGCGTCGATAGTGTCAATTCTACGGTCTCTTATGGTCCTTTGTCCATCCGTTTGTGAGTTTTCGGGACGGGTACGCTGTGCTCTGTGGTGCTTTGCAGGCGACGGTATTGCGTTGCGTGTGCCCACTCCCCAAGAGCACAGCGTGCCTACGCACCCAGAGAGAGCTCTAGGGAGGGTCTATCTTGCGCACAGGCGACAGGCACGAGGATAGCACGTGCAAAGCAAAGGGTCCATGGCCAAGTCACGAACGTGAAACAGGCAGGGAAAAAATCGAAGCGGTGCATGTCCCCCACCTCTGACATGGAGGACCGCGACAGCGGTCGCATGCGCGCAGGTCGTGCGCACGGCAGCCAAGCCCTCCAAGGCATCCGTGCAAAGGGCAAGTCGTGCCCCGTCCCATCCCCCCACGCCCCCTTCTTTCTCTTCAGGGGAGGACGCCATCAAGAGGGTGGAATGGGCCATCGAGAAGGACGGGACGTTCCGGGGCTTTGGGTTCTTGCATTTCCACAGCCGCGAGAAGATGCTCGAGGCGCGCCGCACCTGGGCGCCGAAGGTGCACGGGCGTTGGGTGCGTGTGTCCGAGAGTATATCCAGCAGCTGAGGCCCCCGCGCAGATATCGTACCCACATACCCCCCACGCACCTTCACGCGCCTGCTCCGGTTGTGCTCCGGATCCGGAGGGCTATGGCGTGTCGCGCGGAGTACACTGAGCTGTTGATTCCAGAAAAGTGACAGTTGTGTGTGCCGCCTCCACCGGAGGATCCAATAAGATCCCCATGAGCATCAAGTACAATTGTGTTGCCACAGAGGCTGTGCGGGAGGGAGGGGGATTTGGGGGGTGAAGAACGGAGTCTTTTATTTTTCGGGGAGGAACGGCCTTGGTGCCCCAGGTGGCGTTTTTTTTTGGGGGGGGGTGCCATCAAGGCTGAAACAGTATGCCGGTTGGGACTTCTGGTTGTACGTACGTGTTGACTTTTTGAGGAGGGAATTCTCCACGTGTGAATTGATGGGTTGTGTGCCCACCCTTTTGGGTTTGGGGTGAAGAGGGAGGGTTCAGAAAAACTGACAAAGGTCGGGAGCCAGGGGGGGGGGGGGGGGCTTGGAAAAGGGGCACCAAAGGGCTGCACATGAGTGTCAGGGAGTAGCCTTGAGGGCCACTCTTATGGTACTCGACCCGAGTGCAGAGGAAAAGGGTCGGGGTTGGGGTTACGGGGTCACGGTCACACAGATGAGGGACCGGGTGTTGCTGTGGGACAGTACCGCTGTGGGATCAGGTTTGTGTGTGGGGGGGGGGGGACATGGGGCAATGGTCACCCGCAGGCCGCTCTCGCCGTCTTTGGTGGCAGAAAGGCACAGATGGTCTCTGGATGGGCTGACGAGCCCATATTTCGTTCTCTGCCCTGCGGACGCGTGCCTGCGCTCGGCCATACCACCGCGTTCTCATCGGCGGCAAGAAATGGGGCTCCGAAGGCAGGTGGCCCTTTGAGCGCCCCCGCTGGGGGCTCCAAGCCCCCCCCCGCCCAACACATACTCCATTTCAGTCCCCTTTACCCGCCAGCAGGGCACCGTCATAAATGGTGGTGGTCTCCGATGTGGACAGCGGGGTGCAAAGTGAGGGATGACGGAGGAAGAGGTCGCCGAAAATTGGGCTAAGAGTGCATTTCTCTGGCAGCACAGCACAGGATGTGCTGTGCGGGGGTTTCTCAGGACCCCTCAGGCTCTGGGCCATGATTCAACACTACGTTCTTCAATTGGCAACATCTCAAACACAGCACCTCTGGTGGGGATGCACAGTGCACAAAAGCGTCCCCAACAGCGACCACTGTTATATATGTACCAAAACTTGCAGTTCAACACTCACTTCTCTTTTGAAGCTGATGTTCGTGCTTTCCAGTGCATCGATGTCAACAGGAACACCAACAACAACAACATCCATAACCAGTCCGTGCTAAGCACAGGGCTTCCACCCCAGGAATGATCCTTTTCATATGACTACTTTACATACAATGATTGTGTGTGGGTGTGTGGGGTTGGGTTGGGGGGGCTGTGGTGTGGTGTGTTGTGGGGATTTGACGTTTTGCGCTTTGTCTTCTGTGGTTATCTGTACATGTACGGACTGTAGCGTAGTACAGCAATGTACACCTGATTGGTGGGTACAATACAGTGCTGCAGTAATTTCAATAAAAAGAGAAAAAGTCAAAGAGAGAAATTGGGGAGGCTCACCGCTTGCAGAAAAACTGATGATGTTGCACACTGCAACAACCGTCAGCACTCGCGATGCATATTTCGTCTGAGCTTTAGTGTAACCCTTGCCCCCCCCCCCCCCCACCAAAGGGATGATAATTGCCCCCCTGCCTCGTACATGCCTAGATTGACCCCTGCAGTCCACCGCACAAATGATCTTGACCAACAACGCTCGCACAAAGGCATCCTGCGGGAAATTGGTTTGTGCTCAAAGGTGCCTAACCATCCTTTGTGGAGACCCCTCTCCACTGCCGAACCCAAGAAGGGCAACCGCCCCCCCCCTCCCCAGAAAGGGGACACACTATTTGCAGGGGTTTTGAAATATGAAGCAATGAAGGATTAGTGTGGTGATGGGGCTTCTATCATCTTGGTGGTGTGGTTGTGCAGTTCCATTTCGCTTCACAGATTGAACAAGCTGGCAACAGGGATATGTGCCACACCCTGCATGTACCGCTTCTCAGAGACTCTGCCTGCCTATTTGGCAAAATGCCAAAAGGTTCTGCCTGTCCATCATGCAGTATCTTGCGCCAATGAAGTGCTTACACCCCATTGTTTGCCCGTTAACAGGGGTCTGTGCCTCAGGAAACATTGCATAATGTCTTGTGCATGAATGCCCAAAGCCATGAGATTTGTCTCTTTGAACTGTAGAGGCATGGAATTTCAAAGGCATCAAAACATTTGTGGGGACAAGTCAAAATTGCTTATTTTGTCCTGTTGTGTAACAGCAACTGCCCATTTTTTTCGCATTTGATGGCGCCTGTATCGGGCTAGCCAGGCCGGGGGATGGGCTCTTGCACACCGGATTTTTTTGACTTTGCACACCGAAAATCGAGAGATTTTGCTGCTAATTGAAGCATTTTCGGTCATTGAGGGAGCATTAGCGCAGGGCGTGCGCAGGGCAACTTTTTGGGCTATTTCCAATCCCTACCCCTATGGGTGAGGCAGCCAATGCTGATATTGTCCCCTTTGTAGGGGACCCCAGAATGCATGGGTTACGCAGCACTTCCGCCCTTTTTTGGGCCCCCAAGAAGGTAGGGGTGAGGCAGCCACTTCTGAGTTTTTCCCCTTTTGTTCGGGGACGCCCGAGAATGCAGGGGTTACATAGCATTTCCGCCCTCTTTTGGGCCCCCGTGAAGGTAGGGGTCAGGCAGCCAATTCTGATTTTCTCCCTTTTTGTTAGGGGACCCCCGAGAATGCAGGGGTGATGTAGCATTTCCGCCCTCTTTTGGCCCCCGAGAAGGCAGGGGTGAAGCAGCCGCTTCTGATTTTCTCCCCGCGCTCGGCATTGATGACCCCCGAGAATGCAGGAGTTATGTAGTATTTCCGCCCTGTTTTGGGCCCCAAGAAGGCAGAGGTGAGGCAGCCAATTCTGATTTGTCTTTTGGCTCTTGGCACCTCCGTCGATGTATTGATATGGGATGGTTATGGACCTTCCCGCACGCACGGAGATTTCTTTGATTTTGAGGTGGGTGGCCATGATGGAGCCTACAGGGGCCATGTGCATGTCATTGTGCCGTTCATTGGCCGGAAGAATGACACTCTACCGGCACGGCAACAATCATATAATGATGTGCATGATTGGTACCGGGCCCGAACTAAGCAGCTGTTTGCTCATTTGTGGCATTGGGGTTTAACTCGGAACATTTCACATGGTGGTCCCAACGAGTTGCATCAATCAGTGCCCATTTTGTTGCACTTTTACCCAATTTTGCATCCGGAGGCAGGTCCGTTACCCTTCGTATGGACGGTGAAAACATGTTCTTCTTCTTGTTTAGAAGAGCACCGAAGCAACTGCTGAGGATGACACGCAAGATGATGTTGGGAAAGAGGTTGATATATGTGCATTGTGCTGTCAAAAGCATACAATGACAGAATGCGGTGAATGTCGTTTGCATTAATGTGCGGAATGTATTGATTTGCACACCTGTGGTGAGAAGACTGTTTATCGAACAGCTTTGCTCGTTCAATTTGAGCGAACAAATTTGGTGAAACAAAGTTGTGAAGGTGATTTAGATATGCTTTTCTTGTTCAATGTTGTGCATGGATGGTTTGTTGCTTCATTTTGGTCGACAAGAGGCAGCTATTGGTCTACTCGGGGGCTCCATACGGTAATGATAAACTTGGGGACTTAAGCGGGGAAAGTCGTCATAAAAGTAGCGCGCAGGGCAAACAGTCCCCTATTAGAGGGTTGATTTGCAACCCTATTGATGGGTTTACAAATAGAGTTGTGCAGCTTCATAGAATATATCTTTGTGGCCATGAGTAAAGGGATGTATAATAGTTTGGAAAATTTGTTCGCACAGTTGCTTTGTAAATCATCAGCTCACATTGGCTAGGATTTCTCTCTATATGTGCAAAGACACTCGTTGGTTTTCAAGGCTTTTGAGAAGCTTTGGATCTGCTTTTTGAGCCATTTGCTAAGACGCCTATGTATGCATACCTTACCTGAGCTACAGCCGTGCAGTGAGACACTATCTTAGGCAAGGACACAATCAAATGCCCAATGCTAACTCACGCTACTCTACATCGGGTCATGCATCAATAGATCTAGATCTTTGTTCAATCTTAACCAAAAAAAGCCAATCTATTAGCTCTCATGTTTCACAATGAATCATGCCGCTTCTAGGATTTGGAACCTGGTAGTTTTGAAAATAAGCGCTTTTTATCCATTATTTTTCCAACAACAAATAGTTTTTCGAATTAATGGTTTTCAAAATAGCCGCTTGATCTGAGCTAAGCATTGCATGAAGCGGCCAACAACCGGAAATCAACTATTATGCATTCTACAAACAGTTGCATTGCTCACGCACCATTGGCACATTAGATATCACACAAATCATTTTATGAAAGTTAGATTCAAACCGCGTGGCATCTAATGCATAGTACGTGCATGCATAGAGAAGCCGCAAATTGGGCCGCGTGGCGTTGTGCTGCTGCAATAGTTGACAACATCATAATGATGATGCACAACGTTCCACTTCAGTTTCACCCTCGCCAATGATTTTTCGAAATTGGGGGCTTGAAAGCACCGCATTAGCATGAGCGCAGGGTACAAAATGGTGTACAATTGGCTGAGTAATAAACAAAATACTTTGTCGCAAATGGTGCCACTCGTGGTGCCCACGATAGACAAGTATTGACTCTTGCTACAGTAAATTCAAGAGGGCAAAATCTACTAGGAACCCATATTTTTTATAATATTGCTTGAATGTACCCTCACGAGTCTCTTTCGCTGAGACCTTCTACTTCTTGCGCAGAAGCAACATTAGGCTTTCCAATTAGGTACTACAATTTCGCGCAAATAGGCAAAAACAAGACCAATGTAGGCAAAAATTTGTAGGAACACAGCAAATCAACACGAACACAAAGACAAACACCACACAAACCAAGCCGGACCGGCCCCAAAAAAGAGAAAAATAGGCCGGGGTGCGCCAAAACGGGGCAAAACAATAAAATTCTTGCCCTAATTTGCCCAAATGCGCCGAAATAACAAAAATGCGTGCCACGTGAGGCTTTGGCACATTCCGCAGCATACCCAAGTAGTGCTATCGGTGTTTACAAGGTCGCAACTAATTTTGGCGGCGTGTGTGCAATATAACAGAGAAAAAAAGTTCAGTTTTTATGGAGATCAAATTCGGGTGGATACAGCTTGCCTAAAGATGAGGCAAATAGGGTTGAAAGTACGGGAAAAGATGCACTATCAACGCGAATTCAGCACCTAGATGGATATACTAGTGGCTAAAGTAGGGCTAAACTTATGCTAACCAAGAAACCTAGGACTAAGGCTCGGCGCACTTGAAAGTTTGGATGCAATGGCTTGCCAACTGCAGAGGTCTAGAGTCAAAATAATGCAACAAAGGAACCCTTCGGCAGAAGCTTAGCACTCAAAATCACCTGATTTTAAGAGGAGGGATGAAGAGTGCACGAAGCGGACACAAAGCACAAGAAACATAGATGAAGAAGAGCAGTGCCCATCTATGGGGTTTGTGCTGTGTGACAGCTGAGTGTGCATGGATCATTCGGGAGCCGCAATCAAACAAACAAAAAGGTTGGTGCCTTGGAGGCCGGGGAGCATTTGTCAAGCGCGTGCTCAGCGCACACGCGGTGCAATACTTTAGTATGAACGATACCGACATGTCAACGGCAAGCTTTACATTGTTAACAAGCGACACATACTTAGAATTCCACAAGTCAGCATTCCACATGACACCAAACAAAATGATGGGCATGGAGTCTGTGAAGTGTGTTATGAATAACAGGAAAAGGGATGCATGCATCATTGATTGAATATGTTGATGATGAATTTTAGGCAACATTATGGTATCATACGGCTCATTTGTTTTTTGTGGCTCATTGTTGCTCTTCGTACAAAACTTCTTGTATCTTCCCTCATATTCATTTGCTATTTTGTTTGTAACACACACCAAGCATCATGCATGCATGCCATGATTTGCTGTTCTACTGACAGCAAATTGTTTTTTGCCGAAATATATTTCAGAGCAACTTGCTGGACACGGAAAACCTTGAGGTTATGAGTTCTGTTGCAGATTATGGGCATTTGGTTGTATTCGTAGACGGTATCTTTGTTATGATCTATGGCTTTTGATGTTTCATTGTCAATGCATTTTTTCAAAAGGACCAAAAAAGTCAAATATACCACTAGTAATAACTATGGAGCACTCCTTAAAGCTATGTATGTGTCTATGGTTATGTCATTCATGTGGACAATATGGCAGTCCGAATGTTTAAATTGCTAGCCAAATATTGACCGAATTTAAAAAGATTTGCGGCATCCGAATTTTTGCATTGGGTGTTTTGAATTAATTGTAAGCAAAAATTTTGTGAAAGCATCTAAAATGAGCCAAAAGTTTTGTATTTTGATAGTTTTTTGTGGAGGACCCTTTTTTCGTAAAGCATTGCACCAAATTTTTTGGTGTTTTTCTTGCGTTTTGGGGATTGGGGTTGATTCATTTTGTTGCTGCTGCAAGAGACCGTGCATACGTTGGAGTGTGAGATTGCAGCCCGTAGAACCAATCTGGACCAACACGCATAATTGAGCTCTACCGGTTTTTCAACACACCAGCTCAAAACTCCTCTTCAGTAGTGCTCATGGCACGTAAAATGCTGACTTGTCACTTTGTCTAGATAACATTGAAAAAACAGCCAAGAGAACCCCGAGTTCTCCTGGGTAAGTACCCTCTTTCCCTATTTTTCGAAAAACCAAGAACACAAATGGATTGGCAATCAAATGTCCCCAACTAGCCCTTGTATCTGCTTTGGGGCACATCCGCATCCCGATTAAAATGTGTAATATTGTGACAGGCCTAAAAAATCTGATTCTTCAAAAGCAAAATCAGATGCCAAATGGGGCATGCGACACAGAGAGGGGGGGGAGGGGGGGCAACGGCATGTGGATAAAATACATCTAGCTGAATAATAAAACCGCTATGTTTGGAAAAGTACATACCTTTCCGGAAGATGTGAAACTTGTTCCAACAGACGTAATGGAACAGCATGGCAAAATGTTAGACGCAACATATAGTTGCAGTAGACTACCATTTTCTATCGGTACATTCATTTTGTACTTTTTTTTCTTTACTTCTCCGCTTGAGATTTCATCAGTAGCTTTGCTCAGATTCCATTTTGGAAATCCTTACCGCTTTTATTCAATTCATAACATTCTTTTCTACTGGCTTTTGTGCTTCATCTTAATTTTTTTTGTTTCTTTCAATTCTTGCAACCCTCTAAATAGAGTTTCCATCCCTCGCTGTCATTAGTTACATGATTTTTGAACTTTGCCAAACCTCTTTTTATTGTTACTTACTCTTTTCCGATGGTCCCGGTTACGCGAGAATACATTCCGCATAACTTGCCGTAGCTCGCGGCTCAACTTTTCTTTAAACCCATGCGCTCGCTTGCATGAGCACCCAATTGCAAAAACAAGCACAAAAGTGTCTCTCAATTTCTTATTGATATGCAAACTCTTCTTGGATGCATAAAGCACACAACCACACCACCGTTGTATTGGGTGTGACGCTATGTGCTTGTGTGGGCACTTCGTTCCTTTTCAAATGGAGACCCGTGGAGGTTCCAAACCACCTTGGTGCCCACAAAAGTGTACAGCTCGTGGCTGGGAAACCATTGTGCAGTGGCCATATGACTTGTGGCGTTACAACTACCACACATGCCAGTGTCATCTACAAAGTGCGCGAAAATGTTGTGCTGTGTCCGCTTGCTATCCTCTCTCGAGTGGCGTGACGGACACGAGAAAAGCACTGACCACTGCATCTATGTACTCACACCAGCTACGCCATCAGCACAACACAAGAAAAAGCGGTGATATCCATGAGTTAAGCACCGATTTCATGCTCGGGATGGATCATGCATAACGGATTACAAGATAGCGATGCCGGGGATGGTCAACAGGTCGCAAAATGGTGCAAGTTTGGCTAAAAGACCAACAGAAATAGTGTGAAAATAGTTCGTCAAAGTTCTTGCAGACTCCTAAATTTGTTGAACTATCACATGACGACACATATGTATATCAAAACAACACATGGTGCACATGCCTCTTGCACGCCGTTACACATAGCATAGTGGGTGGATTTGGGCTGGTAGAACTGGATTCTAGTCTACCTTTTTGTCTAGCTGCTCCACTAGACGTATTACGTCTTCTAAAACAAGTCTCCTGTCTTCTAGAATAGTATAGATTGTTCTAAAAATAGTGGTCTTACTGCTAGGCTGGACGTATTTTGTCTACCACTCGGGGGCAGCAAGCAGTGGGGCAAACACAACATCCCTCCCACAATTATGGCATTCTTGCAAAAAAAGAGGCAGGGGCAAAAGATATTTAATTTTTGCGATTTTTTTGCGGAACCCGTTTTTGAGTAAAGCTTGACGCCGAAAATTAATATTTTTTTGCGTTTTTTTTTTACCGGAGAACAACACCCTGTGCCGGGAATTAAATATCTTTTCAAATCTTTCAGATTCGGTCGGTACATTGACTCAAAAAATCCACCATCAGAGTGTGTGTCCTCGGGATGATCCGTGGCATCAGTCGTAGGAAAAATTTTAGCCTGTGTGACACAACGGTAAAAGAAATACAATAGGCCCATTGCCTAAGAAATTGAAATCAACCCAGATGGCGTAGTGCAACAACTTCTCGTACAACAGTCAAAAGCAGAGTTGTTATGGGCTCCCCACCCTATTCGGCCCCCCTATTACACCACCCTCTTACACCAACCCTATTACACGACCCCATTACACCACCCTATTACACAAACCTATGACGCCACCCTATTACCCAACCATATTACACCATCATATTACACCACCCTATTACACCACCCTATTACGCCACCCTATTCGACCACCCTATTACACCAGCCCATTACACCACCCTATTGCACCACGCTATTACACCATCCTATTGCACCACGCCTATTACACCATCCTATTGCACCACGCTATTCCAACACCCCATTGCACCACCCTATTGCACCACGCTATTACACCAACCTATTACACCACCCCATTTCACCACCCTATTACACCACCCCATTGCACCACCCGATTGCACCATCCCATTGCACCACCCTGTGACATCACCCTATTACATCACCCTATTACACCACCCTACTACACCACCCTACTACACCACCCTGTTACACCACCCTATTGCACCACCCCATTACACCACCCCATTGCACCACCCTGTTACACCGCCCTATTACACCACCCTGTTACACCACCCCATTAAACCACCCTATTGCACCACCCTATTGCACCACCCTGTTGCACCGCCCTATTACACCACCCCATTACACCACCCCATTGCACCACCCCATTACACCACCCCATTACACCACCCTATTGCACCACCCTATTACACCACCCCATTACACCACCCCATTGCACCACCCCGTTACACCGCCCTATTACACCACCCTATTACACCACCCTATTACACCATCCTATTGCACCACCCTATTACACCACCCTATGACATCACCCTATTACACCACCCCATAACACCACCCTATTACACCATCCTATTACACCATCCTATTACAGTTATTTCTCAGGCCTCGCCAAACACCTGGTGTGATAGGGCTGTGTAATAGGGTGGTGTAATAGGGTGGTGTAACAGGGTGGTGTAGTAGGGTGGTGTAATAAGGTGGTGTAGTAGGGTGGTGTAATAGGGTGGTGTAACAGGTTGGTGTAGTAGGGTGGTGTAATAGGGTGGTGCAATAGGGTGGTGTAATAGGGTGGTGCAATAGGGTGGTGTAACAGGTTGGTGTAGCAGGGTGGTGTAATAGGGTGGTGTAATAGGGTGGTGTAATAGGGTGGTGTAACAGGGTGGTGCAATAGGGTGGTGTAATAGGGTGGTGCAATAGGATGGTGTAATAGGGTGGTGCAATAGGGTGGTGTAATATGAATGTTTGCGCATGGAGAGAAGCACCCGGCATACACGCAAAATAACACCGAGTACCTCTATGACAGAGGGGGGCTGAATAGATTCCTCTTCTGTGTAATATTGGGGGTGTACATTGTGCACAAGCGTCAGCAGGGCCAGAGTATCATTTGGAAGGTGGAGGTCGGCAGGAAGTCTGGGCAGCTTCGTTCCCGCACCTGGGCCAGCGGTTCCTGGAACGCAACAGTAATAGTACCAGACCAGAGCTCAGGTCCGTTTAGTCTGACTGTAAATTCACTGATCACATATCCACAGTATACAATAGATATCAGTGCGTCCACAGTTGGCAGTGCAGGAATGGCCAGTCATGGCCAGAATGCAGTGCACTGGACGAGCAAGGGGACTGGCAGGGCAGGGCTCACGGCATGCAGGTGAGAATGCTGACGGCCGGCGTCCCTTCCTCTGGCTGCCCCATGAACACGGACAGGTGAATACTTTGGGGCCGGGAACCCCAAACTTCTGATGGAATGTGGACCACAGGGCATAGGGGGGAATCACGAGACCTTCAGATGTTGAGGAACACCCCAGGTTGGAAAAAATAGTACGGACCAGAGAATCTTGATTGCATTGTGGCTGCAAGAAGATCTGTCAGAGTCAGAGACTGTAATGTGGATGGCCACTCAGACAAATGTGTGTGAGTGACACTTGCCGCTTTTTAAACGAGACTCACTCACTTTCACACACACAAACAGACACACCATGTGCACCACAACCACAAGCAGCACAAATCAGGCTACCAGTGTCATCAACTCCTCCTCAGGTGACCATCAAACAAAAACAGCAGCAGACATATGCATACACACACACAGACACACACACACACACACACACACACACACAGCGCGGTAATCTCAGGATGTTGAGGGAGCAATATGGGGACCTGCAGTACATGGACTTCCTGTCACGCCCGCGCATGTGCACACCCACACCCACACACACGAAAATCGGTACGAGCAAACACAACACAGGTGTAGCACAGGCTGCAGGTCAAAATTCTCATCAGGCAGATCAAAACCGATTTCAGGGGATTTCAGGCTAAGTAGCACATCCGCAACTAGTCCAAATTGTGAAACTAGTGTTGTATCATGAAACAGTTTCGGACTGATTTCAATTTAAAAAAAAACCCCGTCGGTAGGAAACCCCAGGACTACATATTGGAACAAAGCTGGTGCGGCACGGGTTTTCATAATGTAGTGTGAGCGATGCCACCATACACAGTGCTAAATGTGTCAACGCGGACAGAAAATGGACTGAAATAACTTCTTTTGGCTTCCTCGGTGGTCCAGATTTTGGAAAAGCACATAGTTGACCCATTTTTGGTGCCAACAGAGGCCCAAAAGCCCCATCTTCACCATCCTTGGAAGCCCCGAATCATTTTTTCAGAAAATGGATATTCACCTGTTTTCCCCCTTGAGTGAGCCCCCAGGACCACCATGCCTGAGCATGTGCACCACTTAGCACCACAGGTTGACAAGGGTGGGCGTGGTAAGCAATACAAGGTCCAAATGCACTGAAAATAATGGTTTGCCTTTCTGAGGGGCCCAGCGACTCCTGTTGGTCCCTAAATGTGTCTTTTTTCACGGCATTTTGGAATATGCGGGGATAGGCCAGAAAACACGATTTTTACAATCCCACGCAGTCTGCTTTTGGAAAACTCTTGTGACCGACTGCTGACCTCAAGTGACCCATGGGCCCCGTCCCTCACATGCGCACAATGCACCACTCTCCACTGAGGGTGATACTGGGGTAAGGGGGGAGGGGGGAGGGGGGACATCCCCAACAGATCAGAAAATTTTCCTCAGGGGAAAAATGAAATTTATTATAGGGTCCGGAAAATGGGGGCCGATTTTAGGTGCCCCTCCCGCCCCCCCCCCCCCCTGAGTTTAGCATCGACCAGCCACTCGGCAATCCCCTGCTCCAGTGCCAAAAGTGCATTGAGAAGTGTACGTGTTGTGCAAGCAAAGGCAAGGCACAGCCTTCCACGCCATCCTCAGTAGCCAAACGTTGAACTTTTGGGCATTTGGACGCCAATTTGGCGGAGAGTGGGGACAAATGTGTGTCCCTGGTCCCCACGGGGGAGAGGGGACCGATGGCTGCATAACACCAGCTGCATTGGGGTCCTCACCTTGAAGGGGTCCAAAACCCCCCTTTTGAGCCCCCGAAGAAACCTCAAAAAGAAAGATCAGTGTCCTCCTCCTTTGGAGCGGGTGAAAAAAAAAAAAAAGCAACGCGGGTCCACCCTTGGCGTCCAAAATTGCCCAAAGCGGACCGGGGTGGGCGGGGGTTGCGGGTGCTGATCCTGAGCCCCCGTCAAACAGTCCGAAACATGTGGCCTTTTGATTTTGGTAAAAAAAACCTCACGCTGTTGTGCATGTGGTGCACATAAAAGAGGCCGCGTCTGGCAAAAGCAGCGTAAACGTTCAGGGTGGGACAGGCAATAGCCGTGGGGTGTGCTATTCTTGACATTTCGGGCACGGGCCCCGTTTATGAACAACTGGCACGACCCGCAGCACACCACGAGGGCGAGGTGTAGCCAACCAAACCCAGAGCTGCAACAGGGATATCAGGCCCGGCGTGCATTCATACAACACCCTTACCCCCATCAACGCGTGATGGAGACCTTGGCTATACCCCCCGGCCGCGGCTTGAGCGATGTATTTCCCGCCGGGGGATGTGGGGCTCGGGGTTGCGGCCTGACCCGTGCAGCACCCGGAATCTCTCGGGGCTGCTCTTGGCCGCCGCGGGGCCACGCCTGAAATAAAATCAATACAATAATTAATAAACCGGGGGTCACTCGTTAGGCACGGCGCCGCGTCAGTCACCGGATGGCACGCCGTTCACTGCACCAAACCAAACACAACCCGCGGGCCAAAGAGAGGGCCAGCAACGGGGGCTGAGGCAGGAGGGGCTGCCTGTCTGCGGCCCCAACCCCAGCCTTGCGCTGTTGCCCGGAGGCATCGTCATCCCTCGCCTTTCTGCGCAGGGGCCCAGCAGGCCCTCCGGCTACCACCCCACACAATACCCTCACGCCATATCGAGGTCCATGTACTCGGACTTCCGGAGCAGCCCCCGGAGGGTCTTTGTGCTGTGCTCCCAGACCCCGACGCCCAACAGCAGCAGCAGCACCAGGAAGACGGACCGGCCCCGGCCGCCGCGCTCCTGCGCGTCATCCTCCTCCTCGTACCCGAGGGCCTCTTCGGGGCGCAGCGCCGGCATCCGCTCGAAGGCGGCCTTGGCCTTCAGACTGGCCTTCGCGTCCTTTTCGGAGAACTGGGGGATCACCAGCCCCTCGAAGTGGCAGGCGCTGTCCTTCCATTGCTCCTGCACACGGGGGAAGGCCGGTGCAGTGTGCCCGGGACCGGGGGGCGGGAGGCAGGGGGCAGGGGGATGGGCAGGGGGCAGGGGGATGGGCAGGGGCAGGGGCAGGGGCAGGGGCAGGGGAAGGGGGGGGTGAGAAATCTGCTGGCTGGTTGGTCCCTCAGCCTCCCCTACGGGCAGCCTGTGCAGGTCTTGGACGCCCAGCGAGGCCTTGCGTTGACGGGGCGACACACAACCGGGGGCGCGCTGTTGGATCCCGCCCGAACCAGCGTTCCGGGCCATAGTAGCGGGCTGCCCCCCTGTACGGAGTCGTGTGGGTTACGTGCTGGTGTGAGTCACAGGCATACACGCAATCTCAGCAAAACAAAATCCTCATCAGTGGTACCAGAGGCGCCTTTCGGTCTGGGAACAGAAGCAGCGTGATGATGCAGGCTCCCAGGTACTGGGTTGCAGCCGTAAGCTTGGTCCTACAAAGAAACACAGTGTCCGTTGACACCGCGCTCCTTTCTCTATGGATGGCCGCAGGGGCAGGCAGCAGGAACCGCTGACAAGTGTACAACCCTGACAAGTGTACAACCCTGTGTTAGTGCAGCGGGACTGCGGCCGCCAAGCAAAAAACACAATTGCACAGCGAACTACAAAGGTGATGTAAAAAATCAAACTCAGACCCCCCCTCTCCCGTCATTTGGCAGTCACGAACGATACTATATGTAACAGATGGAGATCGTGGTGCCATGTCGCACAATGCTCAGAACAAGCTCCTGTGTGGGGGACATGCCAAGATGCGTATGCTGATCCGTCCCATACTGCTTCCCGGGACAACCATTGATGCAGTAGTGTAGATGCGGCCTTGGGGCTCGTCGGTAGACTGCGGGACTGAGTCACTGCCCACGCTATTGACGCTTCAACGCACCATGGCAACCGACCAGGGTTTTGCTTAGCCACCCTAGGGGGGGGGGGGGGGGTTAATTCAGGGACCCACCCACCCAGAATTTTGGCATACCCACAGACCGACAAATGTCCCACCCCCCCCCAGGGGGGGGGGGGGGGGGCTGACACCCACCCACCCACCCACCCATCCTAGCCCCTTTATGGGCGTGGGGCAGACACAGGAACTGTGGGGTTCTAGCGTTACCCCCTCCGCATCCTGCACAAAGCACAAACAATCCTAGCCCCTTTATGGGCGTGGGGCAGAGACAAGAACTGTGGGGTTCTAGCGTTACCCCCTCCGCATCCGGCACAAAGCACAAACAATCCTAGCCCATGTTACACGGAACCTGCAACAGAAGAAAGAAAGAAGTGGCACTGGCTCAATAGACCCAAGGCCCCCACAAAGTCCCACCCTACCCTGGGGGGGGGGGGGGGTGGTTGGACACCCACCCACCCTGAAATTCTGCCAGACCCACCCACCCACCCCCCCAGGGTAGGGTAGGACGGACATTAAGCAAAACCCTGCAACCGACTACAATATTTACGTATAGCGACTTTCATAGCCCGCAGGACTGTCGGCACTGGGTGGTCACATATGCATGCAATGTGCATCCAGAGCGTGATGCTCAACAGAAAACATAACCATGAAAAATGGAATGGCATACTATTGATCAAGGAACCTGTAAATATATTGGCTAAATGGCCAGCAGTAACGGCCCAGGGACTGTGTAGGCTGGGTCCCCACTTCAGATCCCATTTGTCGTTCAAAGCAGACGGTGTGGAATAGCATAATACCTCGTGTTTGACATGTATAGTCAGTCCCAAGATCCGTAGGGACGATGTCATGCAGGCTCCTGCACACTGCATACCTTTGCTGAGGCAATCACATAGCACTGGCAGACCCCAACATTCTGACAGCGCTCTACAGACACGAGACATTTCCATGGCCGCAGAGGGGCCTGCAGAAGCGACATTGACATTATCCCGAAATTGGGATAGTGACACGGCATTTCCTGCCGGTGTCTTCCACAGAGGTACTGGCACAGTTTGCACAAGGTCACCAAATTTTCTCATAACACTGACGGTTTCTTTTAGGGCCCATATGCTGTGTAAATCCGCGCACTGCGCACTGAAGGATCCACCCATGGGAATCGCATCGGTACGTTGCTAGAGCTGACCAGCACACCAGACGTAATTATCCTCAGTGAGGGAAAACTGCACTAGTTGTATGAGTTCATCATGCGATATATGCCAGAATGCAGACGAAGCTGCTTTGCCTGCTTTGTCCAGATGCTTACAATCGCGATGCACGCTCCATACAATCTCAGATGCACCCCACCTACGGCGCTGGTGTAAGTATTGGGATGTTGCACGCAGTTCGTGTACTGTGGTGTCAGGACGAATGCGGTTAAACTGCTCCTTGCAATCGGCTTCGCCGATGCAGGTTGCACCCCAGGAGCCGAGCTGTCGTACCCAGGGGGCGATGTCTGTCACACGCAGTACCAAAATGGCTGCAGTGATTTCCTCGCACAGGCACCGTAAAAAGCACGTGAAGGCGCGCGCAGCGATTCGTAGAGTATGGCGACTCACGAACGGACGGCTGACAGCGGCTATGGGTCGCCATAAAATACTAGGCAGCTGCAAACTTTTGGCTTTGCCAAGTAAGTACATGAGTGCCACACGGGGACGCACACCTCGTTTCCACCCAGACTGTGTAACTGGGTGCTTCAAACCCCGACCAATATCCTGTATCGGTGTGCTGACAGGCTTGTACCCCTCTTGCACAGCAAATTGTACATGCTGGTCCCAAGCCCACTGTTTGCAGAATGCCCAAACGGCAGAGTTGTGTTTATCTACGATCCGTACATAAGCAACAGAACAAAGTTCACTGACTAAGGTGACAAATGAAAGAAGGTCAGAGCCTGATTCGGGGAACAGGACGCGGGGCAAAACGCGGTCCCAAAGGGGGTGCTCAGCGTGCAAACTCGCAGCCAATCGTTTCAAGTCATCGATGGCCATGCTCCGAGACTTCTGTCCATGCTGGGGGATGGGGTCCCCTGAGCGTAAGATCCTCCATGCTCCATGGTGGTGGAGTGTTACAGGCAATATAGCACAGTGTCCATCTATTTTGGTAATTGTACCTGCTGCGCTCCAAATATGTGAAAACTCTGTGCCGCAGCGACAGGGCGGCCGTGTGGTGGACCATGCTGCTGTGTTTTCCTGTTTTTCAACTAGTTTTCGCAAAGTATGGGGCACAGTACGCACTACTCGTATCGATGCACGCACTGCTTGACGCTCCCAGCGTGGAATGGACAAACCTTGTACCATGCTACAAACAACTGTGTTGATGGCTTGCTTCTGTGTACCAACGAGGTCTGGTACTTTGATCACAGGGGCTGGTAGGTATGGTATGTGTAGTTCAGAACACAGGGAGGCAGCTTCAGTCTGTAGATAATGTATCTGTGCATAATCTCGCTCAATGCGGGCAGTGTGCAACCGTCTTAGGACAGTGCCCAATCTCTTGGTATGTTGTGGTGCTGGCGGGTGCTGGTCGTGTGGGCTTGGTATAGCAGGGGCACATGCATTCAGGGCCCACTTTTTCCATTTGAACCACCACGACCTCTCCAGGAAACATGCTGTCACGCTGCAATTTGTCCATTGTAAAGGTGCAATGGACCAATGGTGTATACCTGTGCGGCATAACATACTGTAGAAAGGGCTGTCTTCAGCGCCGGATCTGGCTGTTGTCCAGTGTTTTCTGAGGCCTTGATTAGGGGACCTTCAGTTTTCCCGATGTACAAACAAAACAGGTGAGTATGGAATACTACATAAATAATATGACCATGTGCAAGCGCAGAGATAGACCATTCATTAAAATGCGAGCATGCGCGGATCGTCCAAAGCAGGGGATTTCGGTGGTACGGGAGGTGCTGCTGGCGGTATTCAAGCAATTCTGCCCAGCGGCCTAGATTACTATCAATGTCAGCTATGTGAATGGCCTTGGTGTAAGCGTTGCACAGTAACTGTTGGTATTCCGAAGGTTTCCATAGTGTGCTGTGTCCCTTATCCTCATGTTTAAAATGGGCGTAGAGTCTCAGACGCTGCAACAGTGAAGTCGCTGCAATGGCAGCGCATGAGGCATGTAGATGCCAAACGGTACCTGCATAGCGTGCACATGCTACGGGCTTGAAACTGACATCAGGGGGTTCGGGGTTCTGGGACCATATCCAGTGCTGTGGGCAGTCGGGGGCAAAGCCTGCAACATCAGATTGGACATAATCAATAGCACTTGGGGAATCGCAGGAAGAAGAATCAGACCATTGGTTGTTGACAGCGATATGATGGGCGGAACAAAGTGCCATGGGATGACTCCATACGCAAACTGAACGCAGTGTGAGTATGACAAACCGACGGGCCCACATAGGCGGAACCCGGGGACCCTGTGGTGTGACGCGGTGGCTGATCCGCGACCATAGAGGAGGCTTGGAGGACTGTGCAGACAAGAGGTGTTGTCGGACTGCTGACTGATCACTGAGCCAGTGTGTTCCCTGAGCTAATGACTGAAACATGCACCATAACCGAATGCCCGAGGAATCAAAACCGAATTCATGACGCAGAACGGAGTCATAAGAATGCAGAAGTGAAACAGGAATGTAATCATATTTTGCGGCAGGGGTGGGCACATGGGTGGATGCTTGTAACAATTGCTTAGCAAGGGACAATTTTTGCACGGCGTGTTGAAGTCTAGCCTGCAGTACTTGTAACTCTGTCTGAAAAGTGTCTAAGCTGCCATCAAGGGTCGCGAGGCGAAACACTTTGGGGGTATCCTATTGCCCTGTAAGACTGTTTTCAAACCCCCATTACGTGTGTCCCTGGACACCCCGTGTTGTAGTGACGGGAGGCTTTGAAGCATTTCCTCTGTGGACCATTCTTTCAACCAATTCTCGAAGCGATCAAATCGTTCGGGGGAACAGTTGACCAATAGTTCATCCATAAGTGCATCAGGCCACAGGTCTTCTGGGTCTCCTTCATTCACTGGTCGCAGCGTCATATACCACTCCCCATCTGCAGACCCAGGACGCCTTTTTCGTGGTCATGTATCAGGGGACACAGGCATAGCAGAACTTGATGCGCCATCCCGCTTGTTCTTTGACGGCGAACTTTCTTGAGACATCAACATCTGTGGCTTCATTGTCCAAGGGAGCAGAATGCGGCATTTCCAGGCGGGGGATGATTTTCGCTGTTAAGAGGGCTTTGTCGAAGGCTGTCAATGCCGCACGGTGTTGCAGAATATTGGTGTGCATTTTTTTGTTGTGACAGAGTATGCTCCTGCAGGGCCACACCAAATTTGGTCATGCGTTCATCTTGCTTTGACAGTCGTTTCTCCGTGTCGGATTTCCAAGAGAGTATACGTTCCATTTGGCCTTTGACAGTTGAAATGTCGGCTTCCAGCTCAGAGATTGAAGAAATTGCCTGCTCTGTGCGGTCGGCTCGCTTTTCTAACGCCTCTAGACGATCATTAGCAGTTGTACCTGCGGCTCACTGGTGGCTAAGTGGAAATGTGAAGTTGGGGCTCATTTGGGGCTCAGTTGTGCATTGCGATGTCTTTGTGCTTGTTTGTTGTGCGTTTTGCATGCTAGGTAATGTGCATTTAATGTTTTTAGAAGTTTTAGATACTCACTTGGTCAAGGTTCAAGGGGGGGGGTACTTTTTTTGGCGACGGCTCAGTTGACTGAGCGCCCGACTGAGCCGTCACTGAGCCGTCACTGAGCCGGCTCACTGAGCGCTCAGTGAGCGCTCAGTGAGCGCGCCAAATGGCTCAGTGAGCGCTCAGTGAGCGCTCAGTGAGAGCTAATTGGGGGCTCACTCAGAGGGTTCCCCCCCCGTTCCGCCTCTCCTCCGCCCCCCTATCCGCCTACCCATCCATTCCTTCTCGCTCCCATAGGTCCTCTCTTTCACACCATGTCTAATGTTGTCCCAGGCCTGGAACCGGCAGCTTCAAAGGCTCTCGCGTCTTTCCTTAGTCGCCCCCGGGTACCTACCGCTTTCACCGAGGCAGCGTACCCGGGGGTGCCTTCGACGGACATAGAGCCCTTGAAGCTGTGGGCCCAGCAGCTCCCTGCCCCTTCCCCAGAAGTGGTCCACATCAACGTGTCCGATGTGACCCTTCTTGGAAAGAGCTGGATGCACCGGTGCAACCAAATGTTGCGCGAGGTGCATCGTGCTCTTCGTGCCGTACGCTTCCGCTTTCATGTGGCTGCTGTCCAAGATTTGGTGCAGCAGTCCACAGGAAAGCTGATCGGTACCCCCCACGAGTTCGGGACACGGGTTCATGACACCAAAGATCTCCAACACGGTTGGACTTCAGATCTTGGTGTCAGCCACGTGGCACCCAAGAAGGGACTCCTTGAGCCCCTGCCTTTCGGGGTCGGGGTGGTGTCAGGGGAATGGTGGGAAAGCCTTTCGGCTTGTCCCATCATTCCTGAGTGGTGCCATGTGGTGCCCGACTACACCACCCCGGCCCTGTACAGGACCAAGGAGCCCGTGTTCCTCCGCGGTGCCGCCTCCCCTCCCCCCTACATCTCCCTGGCTGCCCCGGTGTTCTCACATGAACTCCCGGCTCATGACCTTGAGTCGGATGAGTCCTTGTGCGACTTGGGGCTCCGGGTGGTTAGGGGGGCGGTAGAGGCCAAGGAGTGCGAGAACTGGTACCGCATTCTCGTCGACTCCTGCGGCACCCAGCCGGATGCAATTTGGGATCTGCTGTCCAATGCACACTCTCGCGAGGAGTGCTTGGCTGATCCCAAACTGCCACGGCGCTGGGGTACTCGGCCCGGCAAGCTTATCTCTGTGTTGGGAAGGGACCCCTTGCAACGGGCTAGTCAGCAGTGCAGTGCTCGCTGGCCCGAGATGAGGGGTCTCTTCCCAACGCAGTGGTCGGCAATTGCCGCCGGGGAAGATGCTAGGGAGCAGACCTGGCATACTGACGTTGATAAGTTGCCAGGTACGCTCCCTAGCATGGGTGAGCTGCCCGACCATCTCTCAATGATGCTTGTCCTCTCGGACAAGTATCATTTAGAGGTGCACTTGGGCAGCCACCTGGGTGACCATGACGCTCTGCGGGTCGAGACCTTCGAGTTTCAGCGTGGGGACATGGTTCTCTTTGCCTCCACGCTGAGACATCGGGGTCTCGCCGCGCTGCCGGGGGTGGGGAAGCAGGTCGTTCTCTTCCGCTTCCTCACCCCCGACGAGCGTCACAAGTGGGTGGACGTGGAGCGGTTCATCCTTGACCCTCTGCCAGGGGCCAAGGATGAACTGGCTTCACGGCCACGGGGAGACGGGCCGCTGCCCAACCCCAGGGCTATCAGCCACTGGGGGCAGTACTTCGCCTTCGGCGAGGGACTGCAGGGCGCGGTCGGTCTGCCGCGGTTTGAGCAGCTGGACGACTGGCTGGCCCCCGTGGGCCCGTCAGGCCCCGGCTGCCCGTACCACCCGCTGCTGCTGGCCAGGCCTGCCCTGGACGCCGCCGACCCCATGTGCCACGTGTACGTGGAGGAAGGCGACGTCCTGTGGACAAGCGGGCCATCATGGCTCGACCTGGGTAACAGTGGACCCGGGGAGGCCGCCATGCTGCAGCAATATTGGGCCCCCTGCTCCCGCCCCATCTCCGCACAGCAGGCTTTGCTGCTCGGCTTCTCGTGGCATCGCGGGCCGGAGAAGCGGTGTACGCCCGCTTTTGATGCGCTGCATCTGCAGCGGCAAGGTGTTACTCCCTTCTCCCCCTGCCCTGCAGGATTCACACCGGGGAGTTGGGGGGAATATTGGTAGGGGGCGAGACAGGGTGGTGGTGGGGTGCACCAGGGTGTTTGGAAAGGTGGGTCTGGGGCTGTGGGCCTGTGGGGCTGTGGGCTGGCAGGGGGTTCTTTGTGTGCCCCACGAGCGGGCTTAACATGTGCACAGGGTGCCCCACGAGTGGGCTTAACATGTGCAGAGGCTGGCCAGCGCGTGGGCCTCCTGCACAGGCCGTGCCAGTCTGCTGCTGGCCTTTACGGGGCCTGTATGGGGGCCTGTACGGGCCCTATGTGTGGCCTGGATGGGGCTGTGCTCAGGCGGCTCCAGCATCCTGCCGCCAGTTGCAGTTGCCAGTCTGGAGGTGCAAGTGAGACCTGACTGAGCCGTCTGGTGCGCTCAGTGAGCGCTCACTGAGCCATTTGGCGCGCTCATTGAGCGCTCACTGCGCCATTTGGCGCGCTCACTGAGCGCGCCAAATGGCGCAGTGAGCGCTCAGTGAGCCCAATTAGCTCTCACTGATGGCTCAGTGAGCTCTCAGTGGGGGTGGCGCGAACGTTACCGGGCGCGAACGTTGACTCTGTGCTTTGCTGCTGTTTGCATCTTTATTTTTGGAGCCCCCCCCCCCCCCCCCTACATTTGCAGGCTCAATTCCCCCTGCACGAGCCTTTGGTTGATGCAAACGGCAGCAAAACGCAGAGTCAACGTTCGCGCCCGGTAACGTTCGCGCCGCCCACCGAAGGTGCCAGCAGCTCCTCACGACCACCGCTACTGGCAACGTAACGGCAACTGCAACTGGTGTCAGCGATGCCTGTTGTGGGCCTGTGTTCAAGACCAGGGCCGACGCTGGCCCCTGTGGTATGTTAATTGCGACCCTTTTTTTTTCTTCCAATTTTTTATGCAGGCCAGAGGCCACGTCTTTCAGCCCTGTTATGGGCACGAACAAGAGCAGGGCAGCCCCTGCGATATTTACAGACCGCAAACAGTGTTTGAAAACAGTATTGGCCTCTTGTGTGGTGCCTGTGTACTGCCTGTCTTTTGGTGTGCAGTGACTGAGAGGTAACTGAGAGCTCAGTGAGAGCTAACTGAGCGCTCACTGAGCTCACTGAGCGCTCACTGAGCCATTTGGCGCGCTCAGTGAGCGCGCGAAACGGCGCAGTGAGCGCTCAGTGAGCGCGCCAAACGGCTCAGTGGGCTCTCAGTCGGGTGGATGGAATTGTTGGCCGCCACAAACAAGTGGTTGTGGGCAGGGGGTGCAAGGGGGATGTGCCACCTACCACCAGGGACTGAAAACAGGTGTGTTCCAGGGCTGGGGGGGGGGGGGGGCTGCAGCGCATATTACGGCATCAACCGGGCGGAGGGGGGCATCAAAGGGGGCAATGGGAGACGCTGCGGGGGGGGGGGGGGGGGCAGGATGGGACAAACACCCTGGCGGCATCCTTGGGGGGGGGTATGACGGGACAAACACGCTGGCGGCATCCCCGGGGGGGGGGCAAACACCCTGGCGGCATCCCCCCGGGGGGGGGGGGGGTGGGACAAACACCCTGGTGCAACCCCACTACCCCAACCCGACAAAGAGTGTGAATCCTGCAGGGGCAAGGGGGGGGAAGGCTAGGGACAACAATCAAGGGGAAACAGGTGGGGGGGATAGCAAAGAGATGTGAAAAGAGGTAAGTGTGCCGCAAGCACGGGGACTGCATGTGGCAATACACCTCTACCACAGGTCCTACACAAAATGCCACCTAAGCGGCCCTTTTCCTTGTTGGGAACACAGCGCCAGCGCGCAACCCGGATTGAGCATCTGGAGGCCGCGGTGGCGGCCTCCCTATGTGAGGAATATCGGGCCGAGCTGCAACCCGATGGTAGCATACTGCTAGTCCCTGAGGACTATAACTGGCCCACGGACACCACCCCCGACATCAAGTCGGAGGCCTTGCGCGTGCTGTGGCGGATGCGTAGTTCACAGATGTCGCGCCGCCACATGGCCTACCTGCTGCCCGACCTGGACAGCACCGTTAGCTGGGCCGACGTGGCCCCGTGGCTGAAGCACCTCAGCCAACCTGCTAGCCGGCGGGTTTGTATCCTTGAGGGGGAGTATGAGATGCAAGGGGCGTACTGCAATATTGCTGAGCGGCTAGCCCTGCTCTATGAAGCGCGTGCCGTACGCACACCGGAAGCCTTGCAACCGGGCACGCAGCGCAACACCTGGGTGACCATCGGCGTTGACGGCACCAACCGGTGGAATCGGGCCTACCTGGGAGGTGGAGAGTAGGGCCGTGACCAAGCAAAGGGGGTTCCAACGACGGTGCATGACTTGGTCACGTGCCCGGCGGGAGAGGAAGGGGAGAGAGAACATGGTGAGGAGGATTGTGGAACGTGCATTGCGACAAAGGACCAAGTAAGTGCTTATGATGGATGATTTGTGCCCGTGCATGTTAAGTGAGCCCTGAGTGAGCCCCCAATTAGCTCTCACTGAGCGCTCACTGAGCCATTTGGCGCGCTCACTGAGCGCTCAGTGAGCCCTCAGTGAGCGCTCAGTGAGCCGGCTCAGTGACGGCTCAGTGACGGCTCAGTCGGGGTGCTCGGTCAACTCAGCCGTCGAAAAAAAGAAACCCCCCCGGTGAAATCCTCTTGGCCTAGGGATTGGTATCCCTTTGGGGACATTCCAAAACCCCAACCCACCCCCGAAAGCCACAAGTTTCCACATTAAACCCCTTGAAAAACACCACTTAGCCCCAAATGAGCCGTTTTAGCCCCAAATGAGCCCCAACTTCACATTTCCAAGTGAGCCGCAGGTCCAGTAACAAGTCCAGAAGAAGTGGTCTCCAGTTTTTCGCTCATTTCTCGTTGGGCGACAGGCAGGCGTTTGAAACACTCCTCCCAATCGTGTCCTCGTACACCGCACCATTTGCAGCAACGAACGTTGTCTTCTGGGGTCGGCATGTTCACAGCAGGATCGGTGGAGGTACAGCCCACTGTCTGTTGTTCCGCACCTGATGCACCACACCACCAAGTTGTTGATACCACGAGCAGGGTCTTCTTTGATCTTGTTGAACTCTGGACATGCTTTGACCCAATGTGAACCGCAACGAATACATTGTTTTGCTTTTTGTCGCTCTTGCTTTCCCCCCCCCCCCCCCCTACTGCAACGCACTACCAGCAAGTCACACATTGGTGAGCTAGCACCCATGGCCTTGTGTGACATTCACGTTGTTGGTTGTGGTGAGCACCTCCCAGCCTGGGGTCTTCGTGATGACCGCATACCGGGCACTGATCAGGCCGTCAGGGGAGGACGCCATGGGCAGAAGTTGCATTCTGGATTCCCCCCAAGCAGGTGGATGCCCGCGGCAGTGCGGATGCCCGCAGTAGTGCTGATGCCTGCTTGTCATAGCGGAAGGTTCAAGGGCGAGAGGCCAATAGGCGCCGCCACAGGCTAACAGAGCCAACCACCAAGGCCTTGTGCCAACCCCCCCCCCCACCACCGCAGAAAGGCGGGTGGCCATGCTTGGTCCCGAACCACGCTACCTAGGGCCTGAGTGGAACCTCAGGGCACCATGGCATGGGCCCGCGGAGGAGGAGCCGGGCATGGCACCGTGCCGCCACTTGCCGTACGGCCCGGGGCAGGCCAAGGCCGCCGTGATGCAGCCCATGAGTGGGCACTCACACCTTCTGCTTCACCGTTGTCGTGCAGGGACTGCAGGTCTTTGCGTTCCTGTGTATGTGTGTGTGTGTGTGTGTGTGTGCGTGCGTGTGTGTGTGTGTGCACGCGCGCGTGGGTGCGTGTGTGTTGTGGGTGCGTGGGTGCATACGTGCGTGTGTGTTGTGGGTGCCTGCGTGCGTGGCCGCGTGGGTGCGTGCGTGCGTGTGTGTTGTGGGTGTGTGCGTGCGTGTGTGTTGTGCGTGCGTGGGTGCGTGGGTGCGTGGCCGCGTGGGTGCATGAGTGCGTGCGTGGGTGTGTGCGTGGGTGTGTGTTGTGGGTGCGTGGGTGCGTGCGTGGGTGTGTGTTGTGGGTGCATGGGTGCGTGGGTGCGTGTGTGTTGTGGGTGCGTGTGTGCGTGCGTGGGTGTGTGTGTGCGTGCGTGGGTGTGTGTTGTGGGTGCGTGGGTGCGTGGGTGTGTGTGTGTTGTGGGTGCGTGGGTGCGTGCGTGCGTGTGTGTTGTGGGTGCGCGGGTGCGTGGGTGTGTGGGTGCGCGGGTGTGTGCGTGTGTGTTGTGGGTGCGTGCGTGGGTGTGCATTGTGGGTGTGTGCGTGGGTGTGTGTTGTGGGTGTGCGGGTGCGTGGGTGTGTGGGTGCGTGTGTGGGTGTGTGCGTGCGTGTGTGCGTGTGTGTTGTGGGTGCGTGCGTGCGTGTGTGTTGTGGGTGCGTGGGTGCGTGCGTGGGTGTGTGCGTGCGTGTGTGCGTGTGTGTTGTGGGTGCGTGCGTGGGTGTGTGTTGTGGGTGCGCGGGTGCGCGGGTGTGTGTGTGCGTGCGTGCGTGCGTGTTGTGGGTGCGTGCGTGTGTGTGTGTTGTGGGTGCGCGGGTGCGTGGGTGTGTGGGTGCGTGCGTGCGTGCGTGGGTGTGTGTGTGCGTGCGTGCGTGTGTGTTGTGGGTGCGTGCGTGGGTGTGTGTTGTGGGTGCGCGGGTGCGCGGGTGCGTGGGTGCGTGGGTGCGTGCGTGGGTGTGTGTGTGCGTGTGTGTTGTGGGTGCGTGCGTGCGTGGGTGCGTGTGTGTTGTGGGTGCGTGGGTGCGTGCGTGGGTGTGTGTTGTGGGTGCGTGGGTGCGTGGGTGCGTGGGTGTGTGGGTGCGTGGGTGCGTGCGTGGGTGTGTGTTGTGGGTGTGTGGGTGCGTGCGTGGGTGTGTGTTGTGGGTGTGTGGGTGCGTGGGTGCGTGGGTGCGTGTGTGTTGTGGGTGCGTGGGTGCGTGCCTGGGTGTGTGTTGTGGGTGTGTGGGTGCGTGTGTGGGTGTGTGTTGTGGGTGCGTGGGTGCGTGGGTGCGTGGGTGCGTGTGTGTTGTGGGTGCGTGGGTGCGTGCGTGGGTGTGTGTTGTGGGTGCGTTTGTGTTGTGCGTGCCCGGGTGCGTGGGTGTGTGGGTGCGTGGGTGCGTGTGTGTTGTGGGTGCGTGGGTGTGTGGGTGCGTGGGTGCGTGTGTGTTGTGGGTGCGCGGGTGCGTGGGTGCGTGTGTGCGTGCGTGTGTTATGGGTGCGTGGGTGCGTGTGTGTTGTGGGTGCGTTTGTGTTGTGTGTGCGTGTGTGTTGTGGGTGCGTGGGTGTTGTGGGTGCGTGGGTGCGTGGGTGCGTGCGTGTTGTGGGTGTGTGCGTGTGTGTGTGTTGTGGGTGCGCGGGTGCGTGGGTGTGTGGGTGTGTGCGTGCGTGCGTGGGTGTGTGCGTGCGTGCGTGGGTGTGTGTTGTGGGTGCGTGGGTGCGTGTGTGTTGTGGGTGCGCGGGTGCGCGGGTGCGTGGGTGCGTGGGTGCGTGCGTGGGTGTGTGTGTGCGTGTGTGTTGTGGGTGCGTGGGTGCGTGGGTGCGTGTGTGTTGTGGGTGCGTGGGTGCGTGCGTGGGTGTGTGTTGTGGGTGCGTGGGTGTTGTGGGTGCGTGGGTGCGTGGGTGCGTGCGTGTTGTGGGTGCGTGCGTGTGTGTGTGTTGTGGGTGCGCGGGTGCGTGGGTGTGTGGGTGTGTGCGTGCGTGCGTGGGTGTGTGCGTGCGTGCGTGGGTGTGTGTTGTGGGTGCGTGCGTGGGTGTGTGTTGTGGGTGCGCGGGTGCGCGGGTGCGTGGGTGCGTGGGTGCGTGCGTGGGTGTGTGTGTGCGTGTGTGTTGTGGGTGCGTGGGTGCGTGGGTGCGTGGGTGTTGTGGGTGCGTGGGTGCGTGCGTGGGTGTGTGTTGTGGGTGCGTGGGTGCGTGGGTGCGTGGGTGTGTGGGTGCGTGGGTGCGTGCGTGGGTGTGTGTTGTGGGTGCGTGGGTGCGTGCGTGGGTGTGTGTTGTGGGTGCGTGGGTGCGTGGGTGCGTGGGTGCGTGTGTGTTGTGGGTGCGTGGGTGCGTGCGTGGGTGTGTGTTGTGGGTGCGTTTGTGTTGTGCGTGCCCGGGTGCGTGGGTGTGTGGGTGCGTGGGTGCGTGTGTGTTGTGGGTGTGTGGGTGTGTGGGTGCGTGGGTGCGTGTGTGTTGTGGGTGCGCGGGTGCGTGGGTGCGTGTGTGCGTGCGTGTGTTATGGGTGCGTGGGTGCGTGTGTGTTGTGGGTGCGTTTGTGTTGTGTGTGCGTGTGTGTTGTGGGTGCGTGTGTGCGTGTGTGTTGTGGGTGCGCGGGTGCGTGGGTGTGTGGGTGCGTTTGTGTTGTGCGTGCGTGTGTGTTGTGGGTGCGTGGGTGCGTGGGTGTGTGGATGCGTGTGTGCGTGTGTTGTGGGTGCGCGGGTGCGTGGGTGTGTGGGTGCGTGGGTGCGTGTGTTGCCGGTGCGCGGGTGCGTGGGTGTGTGGGTGCGTGGGTGCGTGGGTGCGTGTGTGTTGTGGGTGCGTGTGTGTTGTGGGTGCGTGGGTGTTGTGGGTGCGTGGGTGCGTGGGTGCGTGCGTGCGTGTGTGGGTGGGTGGATGTGTGGTACCACTCCGTGGTCAACGAGGACGAGCTAATTGGGGACCTGGACGCCCATAGGCCCATTGCCCTGGGCCAAACGCACTCTCTCAACAGAAACGCAAAAGACCGTGTAGCCTCTCGAAAAAAAAACACAAATCGGCGTGACGTCCGCAATACACGAAACCAACGCTTGGGAACGCAGCGGGCGGTCGCAGAGGGACCTGCTGGTAGTGCTTGGTCATGGCCCAACTCGCCTTCGCCTCCAATGGGCAGGTGGACAGCAGCGGATTGGTCTCCAACTCCCCACAGTCCACGAGCCCGGGCCCGCACGCCCAATCGATGATGTCCCCGAGCCGCAGGAGATCCACGTTGGCCCTCGGGATGCACTCGGCCTGGGCCACGATGAAGGCGCAGCTCTTGGTCGGGGGCGGGAACTCGGTGCCCAGGGACGCAGCGGAGGCCCACTTGGTCAGCACGTCGGCCGCAGGCTTCGGCACCCGGTCCGCGTCCCAGAACCCCCAGTGGGGGCCGCTGCCCGCCTCCTCCCCGACCTCACCCTTCCAGCGCTCGTCGAACGCCTCGAACGGGAACACCCCCAGCTTCGCCCGGTCCGCGAGCCACAGCAGCGACTCCAGGAAATGCTTCTGGTTCTGGGGGGTGCACCAGCGGCAGTGTGCCACCCCGTACTCCTCGCTGTCATCCTCCGAGGGATAGCTGAGGAAAGGTGGAGAGCGGGACCGGCGCAAGTGGAAAGACCGCTCACGGGCAATGACGTGCTGCACATCGGCAGGAAATGCAGTGGCCCACAGCCCTCAGTCTTTGGACGGCTGGTCACCAAGAACATTTGACGGTGACTGTCTGTTGTATGTCATTGACACATGGACTCAGGGGCTGGCACGAGAAGAGGTCACCAAGGAATGCGCATTTGGAACTCTGTCTTCATCTCAACCTGGGTATGTGTGATGCAGCAGCACAAGCCCGGGATATGTGTGGTGCAGCAGCACAAGCCCCGGATATGTGTGATGCAGCAGCAGAAGCCCTGGGATGTGTGATGCAGTAGCAGGATAATATGCATGAAGTCGCCCCCCCCCCACACCCACACACCCACACCTTCCCCCCCACACACACATCCCCCCCACACCCATGCACTTCCTCGCTCGCTCGAGAGCATGCCCATGTGCACGGGTAAAAGGCGTTAGCAGATCATTTTTGGGGAAGGGGGCCAAAGGACCCCTTCCCAAATATTGTCACTTTGCGTCTACAACATGCTGACTGTGTCTACAACTAGCAGACCGCGTCTACTTGGGGCACACGGCGTCTACAAACTACAACTATTCCTGTGTGCAAGGGTAAACGGCGTTAGCAGCCCCCCCCCCCCCCACACACGCCCCCCCCCCACACCACACGCCAGCGACTACCCCTACAGCTCTGCCAACGCCATAGCAACACTGACACCAACAATGGCGGAACGCGCACACCCACACAACAACAACAGAGGGCAGCCTAGGACAGCAGAGGACAGCCCAGAAAAGACGCCTGGGGCACCGCGGGCCCTGGGTGATGTGCCAACATAAACTTTACAGGGGAGGGGGGAGGCCGCGGACTCCTCCCTCGCCCCAACTGCGGGGACGCGTATGAAGGGGAACTAGCCCCGGTCCTGAACCCTTAGACTGACGGCGGGCGCTACGTGCATGGTCTACTGCCGCCGCTCCAGCTAAGGTCAACATGCCATCAAACAGCATGCAACTACGCTCAGGACAGACTGGGATATGTGGGCCAGCAGAAGCAAGTGCAACACCAAGCACACCAACATCAACAAGGAGCCCCCTTGAGCCAGGATCTTCCTCCTCAAGGGGAAGGAGGGGGCAGGGTGCGATGAACCCACTCCCACTCCCCCTCCCCCGCCCCTCCTCTAACCCCCTCCCTACAACAACACCCTCCCCCGCCACCCAATGCCCCCCACGGCAGAAAGAATAGGGAGGGCCCAGAGGAAACTTGGCACGGGGAAAGGGACGAACCAAGGAGGGTAACAGGACAGGGCAGACCGCGCTCGCCGAAAACGGTACAGAGCGCAGAAGGAGGAGAAGGAAAGGACAAAAGGGAAAGAATCATTGTGGTTGTTAGAAGCCCTTGTCGGGAAAATTATCCTGCAGATGCACACCCCAGCGTGCACAAGTTAGTGCTGGAGTCGGCAAACCCCGCATGGACTCGGAGTGTGCATTTGGATGCACCTAGTCAACGGCACGGGCATCGGCCCGTCTCCGGTACAGCCAACCCTGGAGTAGTCAAACAAAACAAGTCATCCAGGGGCTCCGTTGACACAACCAAAACACGTTCGGACCCACAGAGGGTCAGAATGAGCAGTGGCGAGAGGCCAAAAGGTGCCGCCAAAGGCCGAGGCCTTGTGGCACCCCCCCCCCCCCCCCCACACACACGCATCCGATGTGTGGGGGGGCATCAAATAGTCGGTCGGCTGAACTGGATGTCCCCGCCATAGACAATGTGTGTTGGGGGGGGGCGACTTCGTGCGATATATGGCAGCAGAAGCCCTGGGTATGTGTGATGCAGTAAACCCCCCCCAAAAAAATGTATACCCCTCCAGAATTTAATACCCCAAAAAATTAATTCCCCCCTAGGCTTACTGCGCGTTTTGCCAAAACGTGTCCCCCCTTTGAACCACTACCCGCAAACAGAACACGAACAAATCCAGGCTACAGCTTCAGCACCACTGCAAAGGTCACTTGAAGAACGAAAGTTTGGTTTGCTTCTTGACAGTAGAAACATTAATAGAGACATGCGCTGCTGTTGGCTGCATGGAACATTCAGATTCTGAATCTGATTTTGAACTGCACAAGGTAGACCCTGGACTTGATGGCCTTTCTGATGAATGATGCCATGGTGAGGTTGTCAGCCTCTGCTCTCCGTCTGACTATCAGTTTGACCCAGATGCACATTTTGAAGATGTGTGTGTCACAGGTGCTGATGGAGCTAGTGTACCAGTTAAAACTGAATGACAAGTGAAAAAGAACATGCAGCACCTCCCTTCTCAAAAATTTGTACCCCCATGGCCTTACTGAGCGTCTTGCGGAGATCTATACCCCGGGGTATACATTCTTTTTTGGCGGGGGGGCTTAGTAGAACCCACAGAAGCATTTGAATGGTGGCACGGGTTCTCTCAAGGGGATGGTGCTGGAGAGCTGTGGTCTTCCGAATGCATCTGAGCACACATGTATAAGAGCCGGCCCCTCAGAGACAGTCACATGGCAAAATGGCAGTTGGCCATGTATCCGCTGAGCGCAATGGGGCACGGCATTGTCACTGAGTGACTGCAGGGCACACCCCGACTCTCCGACGACGACGATCTGTTTGGGGAAGGTCTCCTTGATCTTCATTGTGGCCTGCAGTACGTCGTCGGCCCCTGCGGCATCCGGCATGAGGCGGGTCCCGTTGACACGGACACCGCGGGTGTTCCGGATGTGGGAGAAGAATGGATGCGAGTGCACGAGGAGGATGTCGGCAGACTGCAGGACAGACGGATGGACGATCAGAGGCGAGCGGTGTGACGTGTGGAAGGAAAGGTAGAGAGGGTGCCCTTCGTGGGCGCTTTTGTCTCAACACTGGACCGTCACCCTCAGGCGTACTCTCCTCTTTAGCATCCGCACAACCGCCGTCGAGCCCACACTCGGACTAAAAATGACAGGCAGACACCGTCCGTTTGATTCCTCATCCCCGGAGGACGCGGTGGAGAGAGCAGTAAGGGCGGAGCAACAGTGGGAGCTCAATGGTTGTGTGCGGGGGTCAATGATGGTGATGGAGGGGGGCTCAATGGTGGGTGGGTGGGTGGGGGCAGTAGTTGGAGGGCAATAGTGGGGTCATAGTAGTGAAAAAATGAGAGCGATAATGGAAATGCACTGCAAAGGTAAGTGCGCCCTGGGGAGTGCACGGGGGCAGATGGCGCTGCAGCATCGCAGGAGGCCATGCAGGGCCGGCATGGCAGCGCGAACGAGCGCTGCAATTAAGCGCACAGAAGTCGTGGTTGGTACTCCATCGGGCCGTAGATGACCCTCTGCTCTCGCCCATGGTGCCCATCTTCCCCGACATGCAACGAGGATTCTCATGCACCACCGCCATCACCGCCATTCAAACCATCCGCATTTCCACCACACGGTGATTCTTGGCCCCTTGCGGGACGCTGGACGCGGGGTTTCGCCTCCTGTTCGCCCAGTGGCACCGACATTCAGACAGTCAGGCACTTGATGAACAGGGGCCCAGTGAAGCAACCCCGAGGACCCCCCATCCGCAGAGGGACGAGGAATGCAAACACACGTCACACCTCCCAAAGCGCAGCATAGTCGGGGTCTAAGTAACTCGGGGGAATGTCTGCCATGGCCACGTAGAAGCCTTTGTCGTGGGCTTCTCTGATCATCTGCATAATGGTGTCCATAGGCTGTTTCTTAGAGTAGACCAGCTCGTTGCCGAGGATGATGATAGGCACCTGTGTTGAGGTGCGTAGTGAGGCTGCAAGCGGCATTAACGTCGTGGTGAAGGGCAGGTGGGGCGAATCGGGTGTCAAATTTCAATTATTCAAGCACTTACGCGGGTGCTCTGGGCCGGCCATTGGCACGGGCTCAAATCTGAGGGCAGGGCTGGGGACGTTGTGACCTGGATGTGAGGTTTGTGAGGGTATAATCCAGCCGCACACTGTGCACATGCAACACAGCACAGTGTGCACGTTGCATTACACGCTGTAACGTACATCCGCACGCTGCACACTCCCTGTGTGAGGTCCATGGCTAGGCAAAATGGGTGGCGGTGGCGGGCAACAAGCTGCGGGCCGTGCACTGTCATCGTGGCGTCGCCCTAGGGGCGACCCAGTGGGTACGGACCAAAGGTGTCGAACACCATCTTCTTGTGATCCAAATTTGTCTGCTGGATCCACGGAATCGATAGTATTGGCTTTTCGAGGATGCTGACACCACCGATCGGTGAAACAATGCACAAACAAGGCACTTCACCCTCAATGTGGACCAGAGTAACAAGAGACCAAATTTATGCCCCCAAAATGCACTGGAAACAAAGACTGCCGTTTTTCGCGACAAACTGCACAATCAATGCGACAACAGGACAGCATCTAGAAGACACCCGCAGATGTCGACCCATTAGATGCAATAGAGTCTGATCGCCACACGTCATTGGACGAAAGCGAGCGCACCTGCGCAATAGAGCATGCTTTTTGTCCCAAAGCGCATGCTTGCACTACCCGACCACGCAGGCTTATGCTACCAAGTGAAATCCGACATCTCGTCAAGAAGGAATGCCCTTGTTCAATAGCACAGCCTATGCTTGCATATCACTCACCCACCATTGGACAAAGCACAATTGTGTGTGCCCCCCAATCGTGGCACCCCAAGACGCATGAGAAGGGCGTTGGGGCACTAGCACCACCCTCTTGGCACTTCATCCCACCATCCTCTCCGTATCCCTCTCCTGCTCTGTCTCCTGCCTGCCACCTCCTGGTCCTGCTTCACCAACTTCCCTGCTTCCACGCGAGACCCTCAGGGGGCCTGTACAAGCTTCGCCGCCATTGCAACGCCCCTCGCCCCGTCCGCCCCGCCTAGTGCAGCTCACTGGACTTGGACTTGGACTTGGAGGCTTGGGGACCGCAGTGGTGGCTGGTGCGGGGAACCTCCCCCGATTCCGCACGTCCCCACGCCCCCTTGGCAGAGATCTCCTGGGCCTTGCTGTTGGCTTACGCTCCGATTTGGTGCCCCTCCCGCCCGGTGTTGTGTTATTGGGTGCCTTGCGTGGGGAGGGGTAAGACGGATTCGGTTTGCCGGCAGGCTCCCAACCCGTAGACCCTGTCCCTTCGGTGCCCCTGAAGAGGCAGCCCGACGAGGACAGCCGGGTCCGGGTGGGGTGGGGGCTTTGTCGCCGGTGTGTCCAAAGTGGTTCCAGAAAGGCCCTATGCGGCATACCCGTGCCTTGTGATGGCTTTCTACCGAGGTCCTTTGGCAGGGCCTCGGTAGTCATGTGCTTTCATTGTTTGTTCCACTAGGGCCCTGCATTGTCATTAGCTGTTGGTGATTGTTCGATTCGGGCCCTGCAGTGGTGAGGCCAAGGCGATTATGCTTCCAACGTTTGCTCTACCAGGGCCGTAGGGTGGGGCATAGGCAGTCATGTGCTTGCTGTGTTTCTGCGCAGACGGGGGGTCCCGGATTCCACTGCCCTCCCCGCAGGAGGTCCCACCCTTCAGGATCCCAAAGCAATCGCGCATACCAAACGGTCGTCGTTGCGGAACACTTCCTCCACGCGATCCATCTCCGACCGCCAGAAATCTACACCGTCGGGGCCCGCGTTGACCCACGTGCCCACAACAGTGTCAATGCCGTGGTCCTTCGCAATAGAGGGGATGAGGGAGCCATTGAGATCCGTGGCATACGTCCGGATCCACTTGATGTTGTGCTGCTCCAAAATGGCCATGTCGCGGTCAATGTTGGCGGCCAAAAGCGGCTCGTGGTGGCCGTCGGGCTCCGGGCCTTCATGCAAGAAGGCACTGTAGGCCACTCCTTTAAATGCGGTTGAGGAGGAGGGCAATTTGTAGCGAGAAGCATAGCCAGTGGGGGCAGGCGGCCCGTTGGGCGTTGCGCTTGTGAAGGGTAAGAGGTACAACACCAAACACAAGAAGGGGGACATGGCAACTGCCGAAACAAGTAGAAATGCAAAACTAGGCATTGCAGTGGGGCCGATTCCGAACAGCGAAGCAAACACGACACCCTTTGCACGGCACGGGCAACACAAGTAACCGCTCATTGCTTCGCCACCATCCGTAAAGCCACAAGTTGTTGACCACCAACCGTTATCAACCGCCGTCAATCTACACGCTGCCGTGGCGGACGGGCACCTACGGCCTGTCTCTTGAGCTATTAATATGCACCAATAATCCGATCCGACAATCCGATAATTCCGATAATCAAGGCTCCAAATTTGTCGCTTCATTAGGTGGCAAGACACCAGTAATTGTTTCCCAAAGCCTATAGAAAATAACAATAGAAAATGCATGGCAAAGGGCATGTTGGCAAACCATTTGTCACTAGAGCTTGGGGCATTCATACATCGGAACGGACACACGCCAACCCCGCACCATACAACGTGTTTGTGCATGTGTCACCAAAATGTGCAACATGAACATGTACCATTTAATGTACAGCATAATTCAAGAGCCACATGGGTTCACCCTAACGTCGCACCACACAGTTTCACCTCGCTCCGGCGGTTGAGGCTCTTCCGAAGGTTTTGTGTCCACCAGCCGCGGGGCATCTGTTTTTGATCCAACGATGCGATGACACGTTGTACATTCAAATTTGGTGTCCTCTGTTACCCATGCGGGCATCTTCTATCCACTCATGGTATCCACGACTGCAACATACACTCTGTAGGGGTCGTGGCATCCAACATCTTTTTCCATTGGGGCAATGATGAGCCTTTCATGGGTTGATTGGCATAATTTGGCATGGGCAAAGGCGTGTGTCTGTACGTGGATTGCACCTTTATAGTACCATAACGATGCACACGGAGCTATACACTTCGTCACTGCGGCTGGGGTGATGGGCACGTCGTAGTCAAGGGGAATGCACCACACACGGAGAGAACGAAGGTCGCAACACCAAAATCATACCGCCACATCTGTGGCCGTGTACGGAAGAAAACGTGCACTAGGTATCAAATCGTGCGGATCGATTCATACTCTATGGTCATGAGCGTTTATGATGCAGCCATACAAATTGCGCATAAAAAGCATTCAGCGTCTTGAAAAAAGTTTTTCATGAAAATTTGTCGGGGGAGGGCGAGGAGCGGCGCGCATGGAGCACCGCACGTGCTCCCGCGCCGCGACGAGGCCTCCCAAAGGGGGCCAACCCCTCCATTATGGCGTATGCGGTGTGTTCCCACATTCCCGGAAGGTCAATTGCTATACCTACTGCAACTGCAACAATTCCTATGTTTGTTATCATTGCAAAAGCGCTTTCCGTCCACTTTGCGATTGAGAAATCACGTGTGGTGGGTTCACATAACATTAGGAAGGTGTCACAATAACATAGCCAAATCAGATGTGGGCAAGTCCCCACGCAGCTCATGATACATCAATACAAGTGAGGCTGCTTGTGCTGATATAGAGCCACCAATAGGTATGCCGGTATTCTTGACTAACGACATGGAAGCAAAGGCATCATTGGTATTCACCTCAGTTTTGTGATGTCGACACCATGAAGGCCCTCTTTCGCATACGTGACGTATGCATACCACCTCGGATTTAAGGGATTTGGTTGGTGGTGTAATGGAAAACGCAACGCTTATACTCGATGTTTTGAACATGAGTGACGATCAAGGAACACATCGAAGGGCATCATATGGAGCAATGCGTGCACATTACATATGTTTCGACTCACAACACGCACTTGGTGGCAGTTGGCATTGCCTTGCTTTGCCTTGTCTTAAAGCTCACTTGACGACCTGGGTGGATATTGGGTAAAAGGAAGGTGAATTGTGGTCTCTCCGGAACAACCTAAGAAGTTTCCCATCTAATTCCCACTTGTAGTCACTCCAGTCACGGGCTTTACAGCTCGGTCCTCGGAAGCAAGAGCAGTGCAGCGAGCAGCGCAGTGCAACAATGCCACGATGGAGAAAACACTGTAGGAGAGTGTAGCAGGAAAATTAAGTACAGAATACAAATTTTTTCGCCCTCGTGACTGTGCGTGCACACTGCTACTAAACATCATTGTTGTCCCCACTGACATACTCAAGTAGTTTCAAGTCGTTGCTTCTGTATTGGACATATGGATGCTGGACATATCAGACAGACTGCGATTGAGGCAATGAGACTCAATTGGATCGCTTTGTACACCCGTGCGCCAACGCAAGCGCACGAAAAACTTTTGCCGCCGGAAGGGCGCGCACCTATCAAAAACCGAATTTTGGCACCACACCAATCCCACCATCACGCAAACGCGCGCCCCGAGGCTTCAACGGCACACTAGCAGTAGGGTAGACAACAATTTAAATCAGGCGTCAAAACCGGTAAATCTACAAACAGCGTAACATCAGACAGGGTTAACACCCGGGTTAATCGCAAAATCCCCATGCAATGGCGTCCGTGCCCGTTACCGCAGCCCTAATTGCGACCCTATTGCGATCGCATTGGGTCACAATACGGTATTGCGATCGCATTGGGTCGCAAAATCCCCATGCAGTGGCGTCAGCCCCCCAGTCGAAGTCTCCCGAGGGACGACAGGGGACGTAGGGAAGGCGAGGGCAATGCACAAGACACAAGTGACAAGAAGCAGCCTCCCTTGGGTCAGGTGCATTGCCGGAGCCTTCGTCATCAGTTCACAAGTGGCACAAACATGTGACCGCGCGACGCAATGTAGGACGCGATGGTTTCTCTGACCCCGACCTGCAGTACATGTACCATCTGGTATCTGACCAAAACGAATCCCCAAAATTACCTGGAAGGCTACGTGGCGCATGAGGTTGTAGCTTCATCCCTCTTTTGTCTGGATCTGCAAACTCGATGCTGACAGCAACTCCAGGAGTCTCCGCTGCAGCTAGCCTCGAGATACTCCTCACTGTCTTCTAAGGTCTTGGACGCTCATGCGAAGGGGTATGTAGGGGGTTAGCGGGTAAGAGCCTACACGCGTAGCACTCTTCAATGGTGAGTGTCATGCAAGTAGTCAAAGACCCAATGAATGCACCATACCTGTTTGTCTAATTTACGGCATTTTTGTGCTGGTGAGTTCCGCATGATTCAAGCGCACCCCAACCAGCCCCTGCAAACCATGAACTCCCCTTACCGTGATGATAATCATAGGTGTGTTGCACCTTGGGTTCTCTCATTGCTGTATTGCGCTTTGTTATACACACCCCTACTTCCCCTTTTGTCCCTCGCACGGCCTATGCCCCAAAGCGAGCTGTCTTTCCCATGCATTCAGGTCTCGCGACCCAGGATGTTCAATCTGTGATGGTCGAAACACATTGAAGGGCTGGTTTATCCAGCCCTTTTTTGGAGACCTCGGGTTCCTCACTTAATTTTTGCGTGGCGAAGCCCGGAGCAACAAAGTAAATAATAAGCCGTTCGGAACCCTCCCTCTGCTAAAATGCACATTGCCTTGAATTGTCGTACATTCATTGTGGTTCTTCAATAGCATTCGTGTATGGGCAACCGCCACTTTTGCTTTGCTCTTCGTGCCTGCTGATGAGACCATCACTCCCTTTACACTAACACATTGAGCATCAACTTGATTTGCAAGTCATGTGATTTGCGCGGCAGGGTTGTTTTAAGCAAGTTGCAGCACAATGCTTGGGTCGCTTCCAGAACTTGTGTCGTTTAGAACGTCAGCGAAACGAAAGGCGCTATCTACATTCATGGTGGTAACAACATGATTGAGAATAGCACAATCGAAAACATCACATGATCGATTGTGACCATCAAAAATGTGCCACTAAAATTTTCAAACCTAAAAGATCCAACTTAGCGTCCAGAAAAAAGAGATTCCATTGTGTCGAGGTCACCTGTACCAAGTGGACCCTTAACTTGTGGTTAGTGACCACAATGTGGTGGTAAATCTTAGTGGGAACTCCGAACACATTGTTGTGAAGAATTTATAAGTCAGATTTCATTGAGGGTAAGAGGGGTTGGAATCTTGCCTAGCTCAGAATTTGGCTATTTGTCACGATTTCTCCGAAAAATGACCCCCTAACCCCAGGGAAGTCCGAAGAGATTGCATTTCCGTCGTCCTTTGAGCCATCTGTGACATATTTGGTCCGAATTTTGGGTGGCGGGTTGGGAGTGCCTTAAAATCCGCAGAATACGAAAAGAAACGCCAGCCTCCCATCTCAATACCGTTGCGAAAGCAATGAACGATTTGGGATGAGCAAGCACACGTGACGGTTTGGTGTCAATATTTCCAATTCTTTCTTTGCTAGCCCATGACGTGACATGAAGTGGAGTCTCTATCCGCATGCATCGTCGCTATTGCAAGTCGTTACAGGTATCCCACGCATGTCCTTTGCATCCTTAACACACAACACATGGCATAAACCAAAAACTCATATCGTTCATTCAGCTTGCGCATGTTTCTTGCGTGTTGGCGTGCTCGGTTTCCTCGCCATCGGGACACAACACATGGCATAGTACGCATGGCGAGTGTAAGTCATCGTAATTGCAAAGGTTCTCCCAAGTTTGTAACGGTGCATGACTCTCCGACATGGAAGTGATCCGTCTTGGGGTCACATAGGGTTGTTTTGAGAGAGATGTTTTTCTTTCACATATCGCTCGTGAAACGGCTTGCATATTCCCCGAATCTAGTCTCAAAGGAGCTCTTTTTGAATGCCCATTCTTTTTCGCCCATGATGCATTCGCGAGTAGTCTTCTTGTGCCTACTTAGTTGGCATCGCCTTTGACATGCGCCAAGTGCGTTCGCGTAGTCCGTGTGTGGCATTGTGGTGTCATCATTTTTTCGGAACTTGCAGGGGCAATACGTCGAAGTGGCGGAAGACCCTGACCTCACGAGTCTCAAGGCAGAATGGATGAGTAGCTTCCATAGGGAGAATGCCTACGCCCATTGCCCCAAGTGCAAAAAGATGTACCACATTGAGATTCCCCACCGATGTGCCCGGAATAACGTGAACAAAACCGTTGAGAAGAAGCCCCACCCGCCAACGGCTGGTAAGCGGACAAGTACAAGGTGTGTCTTGCACGAGGCGTCAGTGCCCGTTTGTGACGATTTTTTTTTTACGAATCGCACCTCCATGGCGCACTTCTAGGTCCATGCACCAAGGCATAAGGGTGGGAAGTTTTGCGGCTGCCACCAAAAGTAGCGCTGCCAAATCGAAGTCTAGCGGTCCCACGGTGGACTACGTCTTTCCTACCGGTGCCAATTGGCAACAAGCATTTGACGCATGGGACATGGGCACGTCGGGCATACCGTCCCCCCGAACTCATCGTCATGAACACGACCCCGAAGTCTTTGAGGTGTGCACGCATATGTGTTGGTGCCATTGGGAAATGGATTGGGCGAGGAGACGTTGGAGTGATGCAAGCGATACTAAATGCAAAACGTAGTACAAGTTGCATCGCAAAGAACAAATGCCGGAGTTGTGATTCTTGATGCCTGTGGTGCACAACCGTTTTCGGCTTAGTGATGGGTACCACATCTCCGGCGCACCTACCGACAATCCAACGCACCGACCAATAGTCTAAGGTTGAGAAACCATGGTAATTGGCCCTTGACCGGGATTGTTGGTACCCGTGGTAAATGCGCCACAACGCCACAACAATGAACCCACAACGCTTCCACCGGATGCAGCCTCCTTGGTTCCCGACAAGACGGTAGCATAGGAGAATGCCATTGACCCCTCAAGTGCCAACCTTCCACACCCCGCAAGCGGGAGATACCGCTTATGTGTGTGTCCAGAGAAGGAAGAACCGTCCTTCTATCGGGTACCACTAGGTGTTGCTCCAGTTGTCCAATCATGTTGGGGATGATGGTGGGTGAGGAGCACTGCGGGTACAACGACTCTCCTTGAGGGTGTCATTTGCCTGTGATCGTCCCGTGGTGGGCTCAGGCATTCGGAGTTGAGGGTTGAACACTGGAGGGTTTGTTCGTGCACGAGGCGGATCGTGCAAGCGTCTGCATCTTAGGAAGGAATAGTAGCAGGCAAATGGGGCGTGCTTCGATGCATCATCACAAAGGGTGGTTGTTTCGGCTTGTCATGCGATGGTGTTTCCGACGACGCGGTGGCTGTGGGGATAGTGTGTGTCGGCGCACCGCACATTTCCCCATATTTCCCCATATGGCAGTATGCATGTCACGAACCATTCCAAAGTTTCGTTCCCTTCCATAACAGGCTATTGGTCGTGGCCCCGTGCACTTGTTGCTCTCCCTTGCTTCTTAGTTTGATGGTGAAAAGGACCTTCATTCGGATTTTTCGGAAAGCACCCCATTCGCGTTCAGCGCAGGGGGGGCCCATTGGTCGGCGGCGCGTTGGAGGGCAAAGAAGATGCAGAACAAACAAGCGTCACTTCGGGGGAATCCCCAGGTGTGTTTATGGTTTGGCATTGCGGTTTCGGATGAAGACGTAACAAATCGAACGTGAAATGGGTGCCCCACGACACACCCGCAGTGCAGGGGGGGTCCCTTTGCCCCCATCCGCTGTGGGTTTCTCCGACCCTCTCCCTTGACTCGCATGTGGAGTGGTCCAGATGAGGTCGCACAGCATCCTCCAATGCACGCGTGGTCTGGAAATCTCAGTCCCCCCCCATAATTTCAAAGACCATATGGTATGCCCTTGTGGAGGACCAACGACAAAAAATCAAATCGTTGATGTGCGGCATGGGGTATTATTCGTGCAATCTTTGTCAACCATTACCTGAGCCCGAGTCATAAGCTTGGAACCTGGTTCTGGTTTGTGGGTTGGGGTACGGCTCGTTGCGCGACAGAGAAAATGCCTGAGGACGTGTTTCGCTTCCATTTGCATTTCGCTATCTTGATGTTTTGCTCTATAACGCATGGGGCGCTGCCACACAGCCCAAACCACAACCCCAATCCAGCACTGTTTCCTGCTCCGCCATGGGCGGGGTTGTGGGCCAGGGTCGGTTGGGTTTGGGTGTTGCGTCCATTCACTGGGGTCCGGGGCCGTGGTTTGGGCTGCCCGAGGCTTCTGATCTGGTTGCGGCTCTCTTGGCCCTCCCCTTGCCGCAGCCCTGGCCCGAGCAGAAGCGGTCCAAAGCCGAGCAGCAGCAGGCCCGTGAACTGGAGCGCACCCGGGCCCGCGTGTTCCAAGAGGTGGACAGGGAGGTCAAGCGGCGGCAGGAGGCGGCGGCCCGTCACAGCAGGCGGCCCGTCACCCTCGGGGGCAGCGACGACGACGCGCTGGCCGACAAATTGCGGGATTTCCACACGAGACATGCCGCTATGAACCGGGACATGGCCGACAACATCTTAAGAAATCACGTATGCCTCCGATGCGCGCCAACACCCGGGCCCGGAAGGTGCGAAGCCCCAGTGATGGTCGCAATGCTCCGCTGTCATTGAGCGAGGCAATCATGGACCGCTGGCACTGACAGGACTCTGGTGGTAATGGGGAACGACGCAAGACACCCCACTTGATCGGCGGATGGCAGGAGACGGTTCATGCACCACCTTGTGCCTGGATGTACACCAGGATTCGCTTCGTGCCACCACCCATAGAGGCGTTCGTGCCTCACGCAGGAACCTTTGGATCTCGAGTCTTATTTTTATCTTCATGGTATTGTCGGGTGATCAGCAATTGCACCTGAAACTCCATTTTGGTTTCGTGTTGTGCAGACACCGACATCGTGGACATTTTACGAGAACAAATGGGAAGCGTTCAGCCAGTGCCCTCCGGCCCGCATCACCTACGCTTCTGTGCCATGGCCCGATGTATTGGAACCGAATGACCTACTCGCGTCCAAGCTCAGCAGCAGTGGTATGTGTCACATCGTATGCCAGGTCCCAGGGTGCAACTGGCAGCCAATGGGCCCGGCTGCTGGGTATTGACCAGCAATCCTCTGGAACTCAAAGATCAAGCTGAATGACAAACGGATTCAACAGCTGGTGTTGTCATTATGTCGACGGCAGCTGCAGTGGGTTTCAATTTTGCAATCTCTGAAGAGACAACCCCGACCTCCCGGCAAACCCAGAGACCCCGGTCCCGGCGTCTATTGGCCATTGACATGGCTGTTTGGCCCAGGTCTCTCCGGGGGCACAGACGAAGCCCTCGTGCTGGATGAGGTGCGGGAGAAAATGACCCAAGACCCTGCGACGGGTGGGCAGGGGCAAGGGCTTGGATGACGAATCCCGTACCCTCAGGACACGAACACGGGGATAGCCCAATGCCGCCACAATCGGCTTCACACCCACGGCCCCAACACTTTGCACGTCCATGCGAACAGTCGCAGGATTCACCCATGGTTTATGAGCAGGTCTGCAAAGCCGCTGTTCGGCTGCGCCGTTTCTCTTTCTTCGTCGGCCTTCGCCTTCGGGTGCGCTGTAGAGTGCCGACGGTGCCAACACCTTTTGGAGTCAGTGTGCAGTTTTGGAAGTACGGGAGGTGCTATTCCATGTTTGTAGATGTATGTTGCGTCGTTGAATGGCGGGGATGTCATCCGACCCCATGGAAACCAACTGCACTCTGCGACAGGCCACGGTCTCTAGGGGGGGGGGGATTTGGTGGGCAGTAAATTTGGTGTGGGAAATTTGGCGTTTCAATTTGGCCGCCAAATTTACCACGCGAAATCCAGGGGTCAAGTCAAATTTTTGCTTCCGCGCCTTCGGCGCAAGAGGATTTTAGCTTGTTTTCTGGGAGTGTCCGCCAAATTCACCACGCTGAATCCAAATCCAGGGTCTTCCGCCAAAGTTCCCCAAGCCAAATTAAGCACTGCCAAATTGTCCTGGCACCAAATCCCCCCCCCCCCCCCGTGTCATGCACACGTGTGCTGCACCACAGCACCCATCATGACCCCGCCCCCACGGTTCATGATGATCTTTTTGCCCATCCAACGGATTTCTGATTTGGTGAAGCAGTGCATTTGCAGAGTTGTCGTTAGGCCAATGTGGACTGATTTCTGCTGTCGCCATGTCGAGGTTTCGTTGGACCATTGAGCCAGGTCCAATGGATCCAGGGCCTTGAGTGTGGAGGATCCCCAAGAACAGCTCTGAAGGTATTCGTGCAGCTGTCGCGACCAACCACTTTTCCCACGCCAATGTGTCTCACAGAGGCTGCTGGGGGTGAAGAGCACCGCCAGTTCAAGCGCATGCTGCAGCTACGATGGCACCCTGACAAATTCCAGCAAATGTACGGCGAGCGCCTGGCGGATGAGGACCGGGAGCGGATCATGCACCGCATCACTACTCTGTTTCAGCTGGTGAATCGATCTTAGCGAGGCGTTGCCTGGGGGCCATTTACTGTGCTTCCCTTCGCAGTCCGGCCAGTCTGCAGACGGGACGCAGACACTGGGGTTGAATCTGCCCCCGCCCACCCTCACCGTGTGGCGTGTGGAATGTATTTTCCCGAAATCTTGAGACCTACGCACTGTCACTTGCTCAACGCTGTTCGCTGGGTGTTTCGCTGCGTAGAAGTGCGTTGTTTTCCCCCGTCGGGCCCCATTTGGGCTCCTGGGCTCCACTTTGTGGCCAGACGGAGTTGGGGGCGTAGCATCAGAGTGAGCAGACCAGGCCGAGCCTCTGCCAACGGTTTGAAACCGTTTTCCCTTTCTCTATGACCCGCGAACTGGAGCCCCATGCGTTCCTGGGCCAGCCCGTGGGCTGTAGACAGCCGATTGCTGTGGGATGATGGGGGAAGATTAAAGGGGGACTCTTGTGCTCGGTCTCCCGAAGTTTACGTATGCCCCCCCCCCCCCCCGTGCAGTCCGCAGGTGGCGCCGGACTGTAGACCCGGGATGGTGTCGGCTTCTCTCCGGGCGGGGCTCAGGGCTCCGCCAGCCGTGGCGCCCAGTCTGCGGTGTGCCTCTTCTGCAGAGGCTCCCTTCGAGGTCCATGGGCTCCAGTGTTTTTGGGGGTTGGGAGAGGACGCGGCGTGTCCTTTGGCCACACCTTAAGCCCCTCTACATGCCCCCTCTCCACCAGCTTTGGGACCGATTTCTGGTTTTGCAACGCACCTGCACTTGCCTTGGGCATGAGAAGTGGCAAACGTTGTCGCTAGGCCACTTTGGGCTGATTTCTGCGTTTGCTACGTGGTTTCGTCGGACCATAGAGCCAGTCCCCGTGGGGTCCAGGGCATTGAGTGTGACCACCGCCTGCTGCGTTCTCCATCGCAGGCACACATCGTGTGGACGTAAGTGCCGTGCCGGGTGCGGTCCTTTGACACGGTGCGCCGCGTCAAGTGCACCCAAAGGGACAGCGGGCAAATGGCGCGTACGTCCCGTGCGGGGCATGCCGTGCTGTGCCGTGCTGTGCGTTGCCCAGGATCGCCACAGTGCGGCCGCCCCATGTCATGCGTGCTCTGCCCAGTGCTGGCGGACAGTCATGCAGGTCCGGGGGCTTGGGAGGGAGAGGACCCCAATGCAAACACATGGAGCTCATCAGCCCCACCACAACCCTCACAACCCGCCAGGGACTGGGTCTGTGGATGCCACAGAAAGGCCAGTGTTGAGTGCGGCTCCCCCCCTTTGCCCCCCGGGGGAGGGGTCGGTTTCTGAGTGTCCAGTTTGGTCCGACCGAGTTTCGCGCAGGACGCCTCGGCCCGTGACACACCCCCCTCTCTTGCGTTGCAGCGCGTGCTGCATTTTGTGCGGACACCGTCACCACCACCGGACACGTAACCGACATCATACGGGGTGGTGCTGTTGCGGTGTTGCCTCAACGCCATGACCCTCCAGGGCTGTCCTTGAGGAACGAGATATTTCTTCTTTTTTTTTCAACCAAGGACGGCCTGAGGGTGTCGGTGGCAGGATTCGGTTAACCGACGGCGGTTGACTCCCAACCGACGGCGGTTGACACCCAACCGACAGGGGGGTCGGGGGTTTGGGGACTGAGGTCTGAGGTCTTCTGAGTGTCTATTTTTCTTTTTTGTGAAAGGCGCCTGTGACATATCACTGAAGGGCCTTGTTCTTTGCAGTTGCTGCGCATTCTTCCCTCGACACCCCCACCGGTTCGGGGTCGTGCGCACGCGTCTGTTTCCATCGCCGCGTCCTGCGGCTTCCCCCGGGGTATCTTTCCTCATCGCAGTGAAAGGCGTCGATGGCAATGTCACTGAACTCTGTCTGATCTGTTGTGCGTTTATCTGGTGCTTTCCGAGGGCAGGGGCTTGAAAACACACATCCGCCATCCCACAGCGGGGGGGGGGTCTGAGCAGGGATGTATTGGGACGGCTGACAACCACACGAGGAGCCCCCCCCCCCCCCCCAGACCAAGGTGACCGTAGAGGAAATCTTGTCGGGCCATTTTTGGTTTCCTTGACTGTTGGGTCCCAGACCCCCCCCCCCCCTTCTCTTCCAAAATATCATTCGGTCTGAGGCCTTCTCAAAAGTGTGTGCACTTAAAACCAGCCTCAAAGTCAGCCCCTTTGATAAACTTTCATTTTTCTCCCGAGGAAAAGTTTTCTCATGTGGATGTGGGTGTGGGGAGGGGGGGTGGATTGGCCAGGCTGCCTGTCCCCCCCACCACCCCCTGCCCCCCGTGGTCAAGCAACCAACTGCAGTGTTACAGTGCGATTCCTGGGCCCGAGGAGGCGAGGTGGACTCGCTGCCTGTGGTCACCCCAGGCCGGACGAGCCCCAAAGGGCGTGCAGACCCTGGGCCACTCTCCCTCGTCACTGAATTGTGGGGGAGCAGCACTATTCTTTGTGTGTACCGCCTCCCTTCCACAGTCTTGGCGCTGCTGCAGCGAACACGGTGGCCAATGCCCGATGCCACGGAGGTAGTCACCGCATGGCCCTGTAGCTACGTCTCGCAGTCAGCCTGCGCCTTTACTCTACCCACCGCTTGGCCCAGGGTGCAGTGCAGCAGAAGGCGCAGGTTGGTCTTCTGGGTCATTGTTTCAGGGAAGTCCCTGGAGGATGCATCGCCTTATTCTCCTTTTTTGGGGCCCTTTGGTCATAACGAAGGTAGAAGTCTATCTTCGATCTTTTTAGTTCTGGAGAGGCTTCTTCCCAATCCTTGAGATCGGTGCTGCTCACAATAAAGCCTGACCAGCGGGGCCGTGCGTGTGTATGGCGTTCTATTGCGTTGTGATGGGCTGGGTTCTGTGCCGTGTTGTGTTGTGTTTCGTTGTGGTTGTGTTGTGTCGTGTTGTGTTGTGTCGTGTCGTGCCGTGTCGTGTTGTGTTTCGTTGTGTTGTGTTTCGTTGTGTTGTGTCGTGTTGTGTTGTGTTTCGTTGTGGTTGTGTTTCGTTGTGTTGTGTTTCGTTGTGGTTGTGTTTCGTTGTGGTTGTGTTTCGTTGTGTTGTGTTTCGTTGTGTTGTGTCGTGTTGTGTTGTGTTTCGTTGTGGTTGTGTTTCGTTGTGTTGTGTCGTGTTGTGTCGTGCCGTGTCGTGTTGTGTTTCGTTGTGGTTGTGTTTCGTTGTGTTGTGTTTCGTTGTGTTGTGTCGTGTCGTGTTGTGTTGTGTTTCGTTGTGGTTGTGTTTCGTTGTGTTGTGTCGTGCCGTGTCGTGTTGTGTTTCGTTGTGGTTGTGTTTCGTTGTGTTGTGTTTCGTTGTGTTGTGTCGTGTCGTGTTGTGTTGTGTTTCGTTGTGGTTGTGTTTCGTTGTGTTGTGTTGTGTCGTGTCGTGCCGTGTCGTGTTGTGTTTCGTTGTGGTTGTGTTTCGTTGTGTTGTGTTTCGTTGTGGTTGTGTTTCGTTGTGGTTGTGTTTCGTTGTGTTGTGTCGTGTTGTGTCGTGTTGTGCTGTGCTGTGCTGTGTTGTGTCGTGTTGTGTTGTGTTTCGTTGTGGTTGTGTTTCGTTGTGGTTGTGTTTCGTTGTGTTGTGTCGTGTCGTGTCGTGCCGTGCTGTGCTGTGCTGTGTTGTGTTGTGGTGTATTTTTCTGTGTTGTAGTGCATGATTCCTTCCCTTCCCTCGCCCTGGTTTCCATCCAACAGCTGTGCACGTCACATCACCACCCTTTGTGATGCGCCGTGGGGCGTTGCCTGGGCGCATGAGACGTGCAGTTTCGCTCGCTTCCCCATTGAGCTGCCATGCACTCATTCTCATGACCCCATTTTTTCCCTCGACAAAGCTTTCATGAGTAAAGTCCCCATTTCACGCCGCGAGCATCGTGAATGAGAGTGTGACGAAGTCCGAGGCGTTTGGTCCCGCAGCACAGCGTCGTGCACGTGTGCGATGGACCGATTTTGGACGTGCTTGGACAAGGGTCCGTGCATCTTCTGCCCTGCCCCTGCAGCTCTGCCACTGGTTTTGCGCGTCCTCATCCCCCGCACCGTCTCAGCCGCCTGCTTTGCTTTGCGAGTCGGATTGACCTCTTTCCTCAGCCTCGTGCTACGGGAATCCCAGGAACTGCCCATGTGCCCTCTCACACACGTACCATCGCCGCGAGGGAACCTGCTGCCACCTTCGGAAGGGCCCCATCGGGTGCACCCGCGGATTCCCATGCCATTTGGAACGTTTGGGGCGTCAGGCCGCAGCCTCGTGGCACTATGAGGATCGCGAGACCCATGCCACGGGTCAATCGTCGCTGAAGCAATGCAATTTGCCCTCAGCATCGGCCTGACGGTCCCCCCCGTATCCAAATGCCATGAGAGCACTCGCCCACCTCCCCTCCCACCCTCGTCGCTTTCCGGACTCTGCTCTTCGCGACGCGGGCCTCGCCGCAATGCTCTGAAGGGCTCTGACACAATGGGCCAGGCCCATGTCGTTCAGATGGAGGCCCTGGGTGTTGCCACATCCGGTGCCCGGGCGAGTCCTTGACGGAGGCCTGCGGCCTGTCTTGTGCAAGTGCAGATCACACGGCCGGTTTGCTTTGCATTGTCCCCGACGCAGTAGCGCCGGACTGTCTTTCACCCTTCTTCACTGCCCCTGCCTCTTGCCCTCTGCCTTCCCTGCTTTCCTCCACTGTCCCACACTCTCCTCTGGCCGCTCTGTCTGTTTTCCCATTCCCCGGGTTGCCCCCCACCCCCTCCTTCTTACACCCAGAAGTACCAAGCAAAGTGACTGGGCCGGTGGGTATGACAAAAACAGCCCCTCTTTTCCTTCGCCCCCGCCCTCCCTCCCTTCTCGTCTTTTGGCGTCTTTGAATTTGACCCCTTTGGCCCATCTTTCTGCTGCCGTGTCGCATGTTGGGGATGTTGGCGATGCCCTCAACCTCGTGCACCTGTCCGTGTCCGACCCACCTGCTTAACTGCAACCTGACGATTACCGACATCTGCTTTTTGCAACGCAGCCTTTTCCCCTCAAATCAGCTTTTTGCAGCGTGGGGCCGTTACAGAGAAACTGGTGACGACTATTCCAGGCGGTTCATGTGCCGTGCCGTCACCCCAAGCCACAGCTATGCGTGATTGTTCGCGCAGATAGTGTCACCTGCAGGGCTGCGTCTCTGTCTGCCTGCCTGTCTGTGCTGTAGCCTCTGTGGTGCAGCTGACCTGTTTGAATCCCTGTGATCGTGCAACGTGATGTTGTTTGACTGCCTTTCCTGGGGCACGTCCTCTTTGCAGCAGCTGCCCTGACCTCTTGACCTCCAATTTTTTAACTGTCCTCAGCCTACCTCCTCAACTGACAACAGTTACAGGAACCTTGGCGTAGGTAACAAAGGTTTTGCCCCCGGGGACCCCTGCACTGCCCCTTCAGCCCCTCCTCGACAGCCCTCCATTCCGGCTCAGTCTTTTTGTGTTGCAAGGGCAAGGGGACCTCAGGCGCCTGCCCACCCGCCCAGAAGTCTACATCCCAGCTGAAACCTGGGGAAGTCTACATCCCAGCTGAAACCTGGGGAGCAGTACGGACAGCCATACAGTGTGCATTCAGTGTACATCGAGCTCAGCCTTCGGACTGTGCAAAGTACTGCGCAGGCCCGCGGACACAAGGTTCAGGGGATTCCAGTCCACGGCTCGTCAGCAGCAAAGAAAATCCCCTACATCGTATACATACACTGAATTGGGAACCTGCCCACACACGCACACACAAATAGGCAAACGCAACTAGCCCCTCAAACCCCTATTCTGACGTGTTACAAACCCCCCCGAAAACATCTTGTGGCGCCACCCTTTTCCCCTGCGGAGGGAATACAAGGGCAGGGAAAGGGGGATACGCATGGCGGGGCGTGTGACTCTTTCAACAACAGAGGATCAACACTACTGGACACGCAGGGCGTAAGGGGCCGGTTACTGGTGCAGATTGGCCATCGGATGTAACGCCGACGCGTTGTGGCTGCCAAAGCGGTTGCCAGCACAGCCCGACGGAGATATGGAGGAGGTGCATCGACGTGACACGTGCCTTTTGGGACCTGTTGGTGCATTTGGTAAAGAATGAGGCCCGGCGTGCGCCCAGACGGCAGAGTGTTTTGCCTGCCCCTGCCCTGTTCCACATGCAGAGGGCAGGCTGGTTCCATTATTCCATGGACGGAGCCCCCATCATTCCTCTGATGATGATGATCATGATCCCCCTGCATTGTCGGTGCAGTGTGGCAGCCGCATGTCGGCCTCGTCCCCTATCCCCCAACCCCCAGTCCAGTAATCCAAGAAGCCCAACAGAGAGCACAACCACGCTACATGTGCATTGAAGGTGTGTGCCCCCGAGGCCCTCCTCATCCATTTGGCTGCCTGAGGAGGAAGTGGTTTGGCCCGCCCCTCAAAGTGCGGCGCACGACGCCGTGGCGGTGGGAGTTCGAGATGCTGTCTTCGAAAGACAAGAATTATTACAGCGAGCGGATCTCCAACCGGACATTGTCATGCGCCATTTTGCCTCATGGATATGTTGGCTTCGTGTGCCGCATGGCCCGCACTCCGCGTCCGTGTCTTCCCTGCATGAACATGCGTGAAATGCCCGAGGGCTGTGAAGGTCCCGTCAGGTTCCCTCACATCCGTGCAGGAGGGCTGTTGCACCCTCCGGACAGAACTTGAAGTCATGCAAATGCCCCCCCCCCCCCCCGCCCCTTGTCCACCCCCCCGCCCCTGGAATTGATGGAGGCGCCTCACGGCGCCTTCCTGGACAATGTTGCTCGCGTCTCCGCGGCGTTGAACCCTGCTGAACGATGGAGTATGCCAGAGTGATTCTGGAGGGTGGCGACCATTGTCGATGTATGGCCACCCTCCACCCCCTCACCTGCAAGTCCCCAAAGAAAACGCATCAGTTCCACGTGGTGGTTTCTCTGCCCCGTGTTGTGCGATGTTGCTATGTTCATATTTCGTAGGACCAGAACTGTGAGACATTGTTCTCAGAGGGGGCGTACCGTGCGCTGTGCGCGCGCTGTGCGAAAAGTTGGCTGTTCTCCACCACCGGGAGTTCGGTAAGTTCAGAAGGTTGAAAGGACGTCATTGAATGGCTGCTGCAGTGGACGGGGCTATAGGGGGCAAAATTTAGGTCCCTGGGACCCATGGCAAGCATCAGATGTTTGAATTTTTGAGTTTTGAATTGATTGTGCATGATTCCGCAGGTGGGTGGTTTTCAGGATTGTTACCTGGATAATCACCGTAATAAATGGCGCTGTGCGCGCGCTGTGCGAAAACGCCCCCTCAGAGCTCATGCACACCTCCTTTTTCCGGCAAATGTCTCCCCCCCCCAAGGGCGTTCGGCACTCGCAGTCCGTCTATGCATGTCAGCGCGTGTCCCGAAGCGTTGCTTGATGGGCCAGCCACCAGCCAAGCCTTGACGATTTGCTGTCCTGTCCGCCTTCTGTATTTCTGACCTCCCGGCGTTTCACCGATGCCGCAGACCACGAGGGTTCAGTTCGGGAGCCAACGCCCGTCTGCAGACGCCGGTCCACGACCAACACATGTCAGTCCTCTGGGACTCGCGTCCATGAACGAACACGGCACGGCACGGACATGTCGAGCCCATCTCATCACAAACAACGGGTTCGATCTCTGCCGGAGTTTACGTCGGCCGGCGAACGACACAAGATCGCCTTCGCCGGGGAATCGCTTCGGGGGGTGGGGACTGGGTTGCCCTCTGCATCCGTCGTGTGTGTTTTAACCCCCTCGGCACACCGCATTGCATGCGTTGCCGGACGATGGCAGCAGGGGTCGGCGTCTGAACATCGTCCGTCCACCGCGCGTGTTCAAGGGGGCATGAATATCTGGTGCTGTTGCGGTGTTGCCTCAACGCCATGACCCTCCAGGGCTGTCCTTGAGGAACGAGATATTTCTTTTTTTTTTTTCAACCAAGGACGGCCTGAGGGTGTCGGTGGCAGGATTCGGTTAACCGACGGCGGTTGAATCCCAACCGACGGCGGTTGACACCCAACCGACGGAGGTTGGCGCTTAACCGCCGCCGGTTGGCCGATGACCATCCACAGTGACTCGCCCGCTGGCGCTCCACGGAGGGCCGAGTGTACCAGAGGCCGGCAGTTTTTGTTCTTGTTTCCGTGATAAGGACAGCCCTGTGACCATCTTTCCTCTCAGGGATGATGCCTCAGTATGCAAGCGAGCACTCACATGCCCAGTTTCCTCAGCCAGTGTCTTTGGAGGGCTGGACAGTGCTGTGCCTCAGTCGCATGAATGTGCGTGGGAATAATGACCCGTTTTTTCTCGTGGCATCAGGCAGGGCCGCTTGCAATCCTGTGCAGGTGGGCTTCTTTCGCACATTCAGTGTTGGCTGTGCCTGGTTAGCATGGCCATTCAGTCTCTGTCAGTGCAGGCAACGTGCTTGGCCCTCTGGCTTGTTGACTAACCATTGCTCTCTCATGATTGATAAGAGGACCACAGTTGCTGGCCCAATACCGCGTGTTACAACATTGCCAATGATCCATGTCGCTGTTTATGACCGTGGTGTTTGGCTTGAGCAGCAGCAGTGTGGGTGCTGGGTGCATTCATTCAGCAATCGTGCATCGAAATTCCGGTTACAAGATTTTTTTAACACTAGGGTACAGCATTCCTCAGGCCTGCAAAATGGACCAGCACATTTTCCATAGATGGGCACTGTCGCACTAGCCCCGTTCCTCGACCTAGGCCGCGGGGCTACATCATCAACGTGACACATTTGAAGGCACCGTAGCCTCATCACATGAGCCAAAATTATGGTCTTGCAAAGTTGGCAGGGGACATCCAGGCATGTTCAGATTTCGGGCTTACCAGGGGGGGGGGGGCAATTGCCCTCGTTGTGCCCCCCCCCCCCCCCCGCTGGATGGGGGTGCTGCATACTGAAGCCGTGTTGGGGGGTATCCCCCACCACCAAAATGGACCGCCCCCAACAGCTGTTTTCACCCTGACTAAACAACCCTGCACGGAATCTTAGAATGCCCATGGAAAGCTGGAAGATGGGCTCGGCAGAGAATTTAATCCATTTCTAGCAGGTGAATGCGTTTTTTTTCCCGCAGGAATCACAACCCTTTCAAAACGGTCTGATCTCCAAGTGTCAGAGTCCTGGCATCTCAATTACCACGAGTGTAGGTGTTGTTTCTAGTTTGTATTTAGGCACACTGGGGAACCAGCTCATTGGCAATTTGGAGGGGACCCCCGAAGAGATCCAAATCGGTGGAAGGCTCCAGCAGTTGAAGAGTCGTTGTTGCAAGTGGCTGAGTCAGGCCCTTTTGACTTTGGCGGATGATAACGCTGCACTTCTGAGTGGTTGGGAACAAGCTGGTCTGTTTTGAGGCACGGGGTGACAACCAACAAGCTCTGTTCCAGGAAGCGGACATGCACATGCTTATGTCATGTGTGTTGTGCTACGTTTGTGGCGAGTTCTGCTTGCAGGGAGGGCAACATATCTTACAAAAGCAGCACCAGCGACGCCGAAAATTTTTTTTCCCCATTGCATGTCATGGGAAGATCCAGCACCGAAACAGTTTAGCAGAAAAATGTGCCCATTTTCCCCTTAATCCGTTAAATGCTCCCGGACCTTTTAATTTTGTCTCCTGCTAATCTGCACATCGGGTCTGGAAATTATTAATTTGCAGATAGTATCATTCACAGGGAGCACTCCCTTAGAGTGTGCCTTAGAGAAGCCACGAATCCTCCTTTTATGAGCCTTTGACAGCCTTTTTTCTTCCCTGAACAGGTTTTTGCCTAGACAGCGAAGTTAATCCCATGTGTACTGTATTTACTCCACACTGTAATAATGACACAGTGCAATTGCCAACAATTGCCTCCAAATCCGAAATTCAATCGATTCAGGGGGCCCAGCTTGCGCAATACTGGTAGGCAGATAGATATACGCAGGAATGGCCACGGCTAAGCTACCCCTGAACAAACATAATCATCGGCAGCAACGGAGTTTCTGGCCCTGGCGGCACTGGAGACGCCCAGTCACAGCACCCAGCAGGGATGCAATGGCAGGATCTAGTGTCCTCACGCCCAAGATCTATGCTATTAAAATGCTTTCCTTCTGATATATCGGTATTGTAATGTTTGGATTGATTGCGGTGGTGATCATTTGAAACTTCAAAGGATTTTTTGGTGACAGGCGCACAGGACATCATTTGCGGGGACCGACTGGTTGTGCTGCAGTGAAGGGATGAGGAAGGGTGATGAGCTGCATTACAGCCGTGCGTGGGATACTTTGACAAAACGACACCACGCTAGTTTTGTCTTTTACTGTTGTGTACTCAACCATGACCTGTGCGCAAGCGGTTCAAGTTGCAACGGCACAGGCGTAGTGATTCCTCTACCATTTGTGTTTCCGATACAGGGTGTGTTCAACCCTTATCCTGCGTCAATTTGCAACACTGGTGACAACAGAAAAAAGTGGGTTGAGTTTAAGCACATGCTACGGGGTGAGCAAGTTGCATGGGAGGGGTACAACCGACCGGCTTAACAGGGCCAAACAAATCGATTCATGTGCACGTGGAAAAAAATACTTAGAAAACCGTATAAACTGGAAATAGGATCGCTGTCGTGTTTCGGTCTCAGCACCTTGCGAAAAGATGTCTCACAACAAGGCCAAAGAAGGACTACATTTACGCTTGTCATTGCCAGCGAGGACGCACGACAGCCGCCGTTTTTATTTGTTTCACGTAGATGCACAATGGCCTCTTGTTCTGACACCGACAGGTGCGGCCAGCAGGGCTTCTGCTACACGCCCCTGAAAAGCCTGAGCCCCGACGTCCTTTCTCAGCACCGCCAACCCCTTCGCTGGTGGCCAGACGGCGCAGAAGCCATCTGTGGTGCAACACATACGGCGTGTTTGCACCCGATCGGACCCAACCCTGTCGCAGACCTTCGAGAAGCCATGCGCCATCTACAGTTCAAGTCGATATGCCTGCTGGTCCACGACAGGCAGGACGACCCCTTACTCTATGTCCACTGCATGAGCCCCATCAACGAGGTGCTCGACGCCGTATTCCTCGAGAAAGTGAAGGTCCGACGCCAACACGTGCTGTTCTTCACGTTGCAAGCGCCATACAACCTCGCCGATGTCCAAGCCGCCTTCAACCTGTGGGTGACGCGCCGACAGGGCCTGAACGCGGCCGCGGTCCATTCCCCGTCAGACCTGCTGGTGGTTTTCGCGAATGAAAGTCCCGTGGAGCAGCTCCCCGAGTGCTTCCAAGTGGCTCTCGCATTCATGGGGAACGTTTGTCCTTTGGTTGAGATGCGGTCTTCAGAAAGCGTGTCTGTCTGGGTGAGCGGCACGTGGGCATCGATTCAGGAGCTCAACAACATTACTCGAGCACTTGTTGATCTTGAAGAGCCAGGCGTCGTGGGAATCGAAGTCGACGAGGGCTGGTCACAGTTGCGCATTCAGCCTCGTCGAGCAGTCGACGTCGTTCGCGTGCGGGACGCTGCAACCAACGCCTTGCGCGGGCTGGGGCACAAGAGCGCCATCAAGTGCAACAGAATCGTGCTTTACCAGTGCGCCGTTCCTTTGAGTCCTTTTGAGTGCGAAGTCGATCTGTCCACGACTTCACACCGGCTTCTAGCCTTTGTGGACGCCGCCCATGCTGCTTTGACGTCGAACAAGGAGGACACATTCGGGGAAGTCTTTGCCCATGATGCGGTCATGCGCGTTCTGTCTGAACTGCAGTGTGACGCGATCCCGCGCCACAATTACAAGTATTCCTTCGACATGCACGGCATGAAGTGTGTGGAATGTGTACGGCTCATACTGGACGAGTTCGTCCTCGACCGCCCGGGCCACGTTGGGTACACGAGCATTGCTCTGAGCCCGACGCGCAACCTGCTCGCAGTAACCGCCCCAGCGGAGCAGCGCCACAACGTGCAGCGGCACGTGCAGGATTGCCTCACGGCCTTGGGAATGTCGTGTGCACTGATTGGACAAGGACCAGACCTTAAGGCCGTTGACGACCCTCAAGCCCTTGCGTTGTACAGCACCTTGACGAAGAAAATGCGTCCGCGGCCGGGCCCTGCAACCAACGCCGTGGGTGTCTGCCTGCGACCAGATGCAGTGCGGTGCTCATCATGCGCGGCGCTATTGCGGTCCACACTACTTCGCGTGGTCCCGGGTATTCTGCATGTGGCCCTCGACTGTGCCCTTGCCAGAATGACCGTCCATTACGTGGCCAGTGAAGTCACCGAGAATGAGATACTTGCAATGCTGAGGGGCGTGGGATACCAGCCGACAACTTTCTCTGTCCCGCTCTCCGCTCCTACGCAGCCCTGCATAACCCCTTTCTCTCCGTCATCAGCAGCCACGACGCAATATTGTAGTGGTGGAAGCCTTGCGCCCCCATCGGCGCAAGGGGGATTCAATCCTTACGCTACGATGGGCCCGAGTCCAACTCAGCAACACCGCAGCATCGGAAGTTCATACTTGCATTCGCCTTACGCTGCCATGCAAAGGGTCCAGGAACACTCCGCTGGCCAGGTCTTCCTGCCACGGGCGTGTCGGGTTGGGTGACCAAATGTCATCGTTGTAGTCCCCCATAATGATGTCGTATGGTCTCAGGGACTGCAGAAATAGGTCTACCTCTTGTTTGTCCTGTTGGTTGAATTTGGAGTACACACACGCAATGGTGCGGCGGGGGCTGTTTGGGAGCTGTATCCTGATGGCCCCTGCCAATCCGTTGGGTGAGTATAACGTTTCGAGTATGTGAGGGACCACAGCGTTGCGGACAATGAAAGCTATCCGCGGCTAGCAGCCAACCCCCGGACCCCCGGCAATACTATACCCGCATCCCTAGGCATGGACGCCCACGTCGCCTAGACGCCATCTTGATTAGGCAACAAATACCGAACATACCCTGGACCTACTATGACACCATACAAATGCCCATATCGGATCATGCTATGGTCCTGCTTGGGGTCCGATGGAGGATAGGGGTCCCCGACCCACCACACAGAAAACCACAGCCCACAGTCGCGAAGTGGTATACAAAACAATTTCAACGGTTTACTAACACCATATCCACACTACCCATAACAAACAATGACCCACCCCTACACACGGCACGACGGATACTGTCTGCTATAGCGCACGCGGCGCGACCACGACGACCCACGCGCGCAAAGACAGCGACCACCGCAAGCTGGTCGGAAACCACGGACCCCAAAACACGGTTACGGGAGTACGGGGAAATACAAGAGCAACACATACGGAGACAAATCGGCAAACTGCGCCGGGCGGCAGTGCACAAATCGGGCTATTTTTATAAAATGGTCAAGAGATGGCGCACTGGACTCATAGCCCAGGACACACCGCAGCCCCCAATAGGAGGAACACAGTACGTACTCAACCACTTTGCGGGCGACCCAACATACGACGAAGACGCGTGCCGGCAACTCATACGGAAACATGTACGGCGCCGCACGTGGAACACAGCGACCCCCACATACGAGGAGTACTTGCGGTGCCTACGGGCACCAAAGAACAAATCTGCCGGACCTGACGGTGTCCCCCCACACCTGCTCCGGCACCTACCGGACCACGTGCAGCGGCAACTATACCAAGCAATCGTTGCAGTCTGGAACGGACAGCACATCCCAGTGGCATGGCTGCGGTCCAGGGTAGTGCTCATCTATAAAAAGAAGGATCCCCAGGACCCACGAAACTACCGGCCAATCTACGTTTCCACGGCCATATATAGTATACTCACACGCCTCCTCCTGACGCGTATATCGGGAGCCATGACCCCGGGACTATTGGACATACAACACGGCGCCACACAGGGCCGAAACACCACAACGTTGGCCACAAAACTATTAAACGACCTGCACGTTGAGGACGGGTACGTGGCCCTACTTGATGTGGCCAAAGCTTTTCCATCAGTCCCCCGACCCATGCTGACTGGGATCGTCAAGGAGGCAGGGGCACCAGAGAACATCATACGGATGTTGGGGGAAATATACCAGCATACACCAGCCGTGCTAACCCTACACGGAAAGGACCTACCCATACGACCCACCAGGGGTATGAAGGAGGGGTGCCCCCTCTCCCCAACGCTATTTCTCCTATACTACGACATACTATTACGTGAAACCATGGAACGATGCCCGGGAGCCCGACTGTACGTGTTCGTTGACGACATAGCTGTGCGTGCGCCCACGAAGGAAGCATTGCTGCACACCCTGGATACCCTCCACGACGTGGCCCACACAATGGGATTACGCTTCAACAAGGACAAAACTGAAGTGTGCCACTGGGCCAAGGACTACGACCTAACGCCCATCACGTGGCGGCATCAGCTCATCCCCGTGCGGCCACCTATAATGACATACCTGGGGCATGTGCTAGCCCACCCCACACAAGAAGACACAGCATGGGACATGGTCACTACACAGCTACACCACGACGTAGCGGCATACAGGACCCTGCCGCTCAACGCCTACGAAAAGGTGGCCATCATCAACGCCGTCCTTATCCCCCGATGGACGTACAGGGGACTGTTCCTCGGAAATAGGACACGAATGGCGTACTGGGACGACATACTGCTGCAGTTCATCAGGGATACACCCGGGGTAGAACAACAAATGAACAAACACCGGCTGACTACCAACCTCAGTCACGGGGGACTTGGCCTACGCCAGCTGTGGTGGTCCTACATCACCCGGTGGGTCACAATTGGCCCACAAGAACTGCAGCGCACCGGCCCGACACAACAACTCACCGCAACCCAATATAAATACATAGACGCCATTCGAGCCCTAGGGGGCACGGTGGGACAGCGTATATCCCAACCCCGACAACACCGACCCTTGTCCGCGGGACTCTACGACTCGGAGAGCTCAGAAGAGGACCAGGAGACGCATGCAGGGAAGACACGGCCAGCTACCAACCGCATAGACTACAGCTGGATGAACCCTCCAGAGGAGCCAACCCCTGAGGAAACCCATGAGGTTTGTCAGGCACTCCCCCACCAGCAAAAACTACACGGAATCACCATACACTACACAGGAGAACCCACCACCACCCGGTGGTACACAGACGGGTCGAAACGACACGGACGAGCGGGAGGGGACATCTACAACGGAACATACCGTGCGGCCTTCCGGGTGCACGGGCCACAACAGGTTTATCGGGCCGAAACGATCGCTTGCGCCTTAGCCTCAGAGCTGGCCAAGCCAGGAGACGACATTATACTAGACAACCAGAGTGTGGTGAAGGCCACACCTATAAAACGCAAAGGAGTGGTCAAGGACCAGGACTACCGCGACATAGGGTACCTCAACTCCACCACGAAACGACTGACGATCCGATGGACACCAGGGCACCGCAAACTAGAACAAGCCACCACGTATAAAGACTACCAGGACATACAGGGGAACAACCACTCTGACGTCCTCGCCAATATGGGCGACAACCTGCCCATGGATTCCCAACAACCACAACCCCATGATATTGTCATCACAGGACAGATCATGCCCACGCCTGCCAAGGCATGGATTATGCAAGTGCGTAGACAAAAACAAACACCAGACGTACACTGGGTGAGCTGGCTCCCCATGAAGCATTACAGACGAAACGCGTGGACACCCTGGCTGTGGGGACAAGTGCGATGGTGGGGAATGGGCGCCCCCTGGGAACGGACACCCCGCCTCTGCTCCCAGTGTGGCCACCAACACGGAGCATCGGTACAGTCAAAACTGGCTTACTGTCCTGCGTGGAGCGACTTTTGGGACCTGTGGCGCAAGAGCTGGACTAATTGGACCCCGTACACGCACCAATGGCTGCAAGCGGCCGACAACCAAGAACTGTGGCTCTGTGTCAGGCTGCTCATACCACTATCCCTCGTCGACGCCATACCCACTGCGGAACGACACAAACTGCGAACGGAGGTGGGCCTGTTCCAGTTTCGCATGATACAGTCCGTCCAAACACTAAGACGAAAGTACGCCGACCCAACACCAGAACAACAACCACCGCCCCTGTGGCTCACCAAATACATGGCACAGGCACTTCCGCCGCGAGAAACGCCCCAAAACCTACGGAACCAAGTCGGGGCGCCCACGTGGTGCGGCGCGAAACGCAAACGTAAGGCCGAGGTCGCAACGGCTGACCCAATCGACCCCGGCCAATGGTTACAAGATGCACGCAACGCGGGCGATAGTGAGGCAGTGGCATGGTTCGTCGCGCGAGCCACTAACACAGGGGCAGACGACCACATAAAGAAACGTCAGCGCCTCAACGTTGACACACAGCGGTGGGAACAGTACAAGACAACCACAGACAGGCTGGCAAACGAACACGCACAGCAAGCACGGGACATAAACCACAAAGCACACATGGAGGCGATGGCAAGACAACACCTGCACACCCTACACATGGGCTACACCAACGCACTGACGGCAAAAACAGACTACCACAGGCTTGTCGTAAAACTAGTCGACCAACAGAGACAAACACAACGACTGCACGACACACATGCACACCTGTACCAAATACGTAGGCAATGGTACGAACAAGCGAAGGAAGACACAAGGTTGTGGTACATTGACGCAAAACTGCTACTGATGGTCAATGACCGATACTGGAGGCTGAGCGCAGGCACTGCCAAGCTACTTGACCTGCACCATCAACAAGCGACCTACATGTGGCAGCAGCAGACACACCTGACTACCATGGCACAGTACTACCAAGACGCCTGCAAACACAAGACAACACAATACTGGCAAACAACCCGACCAGCCCGACAGACGATATACCTGATACGGAAGCGGCCGCGGGAGCACTGGGACCCCACCTTGTGGGAAGTCCCGTTACAACCGCTACCGAAACGCCACAAAACGCACTGGGACCCAAATGAGTGGGAAGTACCACTGACATGACTACACCAACCTCAATGGGAAACCATGGGGGCACAGTCACGAGCTGCAGCCCGTATGCATACCCTGGCTTCGCCGAAATCTGTATCTTACATCGAACTTGGTCCACTGTGGCCCCTGGCACTTATGAACTGGCCTTTTTGATCAAAAAAAAAAAAAAAACATTCGCCTTACGCTGCCACTGCTGAAGCTGATTATCGGCACTACCCCGAGCCCTCACCGACCACGCACGCCCCCATCACGGCTTGGCAGTGTGCTCCGGCCCCGGATCGACCACATCTTGCAGCTTCGCCGGGTATGACCGAGGACGGCAGCACTGTGTTGGTCTTTCCAGTTCACCCGAAGGAGGGAGAGAATTTGGAGGACGCACCGCCGCAGCAGCTGAGCGTCGCGATCAGCCGATCAGCCGATCAGCCGACACATGATCGAGAAAGAGAGCAAGATTTGTGCAATACTCTGAGCCGCTTGCTGAGTGGCGAAGTCGGTCATCGACGATTCCATTCCTGGACCCACGCTGGATACGCGAGACTCCGGAGGGCCCACCGGGCAACCGTGCGGAGAGCGAAGCGCAGTAAGCTTGGTGACAATTGCAATGCTGTCGAAGGCGGAGAGAGATGAGGCGGCACCGCAAGCTTGGTGATAATCGCAATGCTGTCGAAGGCGGAGAGAGTGGAGCGGTAGCTGCCGCGGGCCATGGTCACACAATGGTATGAGCCTCTGCAACGTGCCCAACCACTCTGATCTGGCACGTTGAGGTGCACGTCTCAGCCGCCTGCGCTTCTTGCAGCGGGGCTGCACGCCAAAATTACAGGGGGATGAGTGTTGCTTTTTTGTGTGTTTCGGCGGTGGCTTCTTAGTCTTTGATCCATGCTGCCGGCTACCAGCGTCTGATGCCAAATCACACTTTTTAAACGTTAGGGGATTGCAGCCTCTGCATTCCCATTGTCCATTTTACCATTCTAGAAGCCGACTGTTGAGTATTCAATCGGCGTTTGCGTTGTCGCACACTGCCCGATTGTTGAAAATGTGCAAACCAGCACCGCTGAGAGCCAACACCATTTTATTTTCCATTTCAGTTCCCGCAGTTTTTGGTGCTGAGATGAGTGACCCGAATGAATGTGAGGCTTTGTCATCGCGGAATCCGCCTCATCACGCTCTGTCATACTTTGAGATCTGCGTCGCACCATCGGCCAGATCGCACACATTGATCCGAACGGATCCGAAACATGGCAAAGGTGGTGTTGGTGTCTTTCCTCAGGACTGAGTGTCCATCCAGGGGTGCTCGTAAAGAAAGCTCTACACCAGCAATTAAGCATCGTCTCCGGAAGTGCAAGGCGTTGTGCTCCTCTTGAGTAGGGGATGTTGCAGCAGCGGGACCTGTAGCCTTTGTGAGCAGGGGGTTGTGCCCGATTGGGTGTGTATCTGCAACCAGCATAGAGTAGCATGGGTCTTCCCAGGCATGAAGCCCCATGTGTCATGAGGTTGCTTGCAACTAGTAAGGTACGCCTCACCCCGGCAACTTTGATCGGGTCCAATGGTGATAAGGCATCTCAATGACCGACAACAGTCGTGCAAGTGAAGGAGCGAGGAGCTCACCATCACATGTGCCTTCGGCCCATCCCATCCCATCAACTAAGCAAACAACCCTGGTGCATCTGGCATTGCCCCACACCCAGGTCACCCGCCGTGCGCCTGGGTGCGCCAATGGCACACTCTTTCGATACACCCTTGATTGAGCCCCTCGCGACACCGCCTTCGTCCTTCAGCAACAGGCGTCGCCTGCTGGCTGCCCCTCAGCAACGTGCGTCGCCTGTCAGTGGCCCACAGATGGCTGAATAATTTTTCGATACACCCTGGATTGAGTCATGGCACAAAGTGGATGTACAATGTTTTTTGAAACAATCCAAACTACTACAGACCGAAAACCCAACTGTTGTCTCTGCGCGAGGCAGTAGCTGCTACGTGTGCTTGCACAATCCCAAGGCTTTTGTTTTGGGGTGATACATGTATTGTGCATGTTGTTACGTGCACAAATATTTGTGCACACCGTCTGTCTATCCCTGTGACCTTACCCTGTTGGTGAAGTGATCTAGTGACACCCAGTGATGATGTCACCCAGTCATGGTGATCTAGTTCAGGACGGCTGGCTGGACACTAGTGGGTTTGGTGATTTTGGTGATTTTGGTGAGATTGGGTAGTGCTCTGGTTGGCATGTGCATGGAGCGTGGTGCTCGTCCTGCGGAATAGGCAGACGGGTTCGATTTCTGGCTGGTCCACCCGTGGATGTGGTCCACATTGATATCGCAGCCTTCCGTTGGTTCCCGCTCCCCCCTGGCAGCAACTCGTATGGAAAAGCTTGCATCACTGTAGAGACTAACAACATACAGAACATACATTTGCTTGATTCTCGAAGTGTATTGTTTCACGCCCCTCTGGGCCTTTGATTCTTGTTTCTTTTTTCGCAGCACTCTTTGAGCACGTGCTGATAGCTGGTGGTCCCCTGGATACCATGCTGTATTACTTCAAATGTTCTTTTTCTGACTGCATTTTGGTGTGACAGCAGACACTGTACTGGATGGTGTATTCTTGAAGCAGGTATGCAACGTTTCAGTCCCAGCCTGAACACACTCACCCTGTGGGGACTTACCCTGTGGGGACGCTGTCAGGCCTCGGATATACTGGATTCCAGGGTTGTTCCTGAGCATTTTCACCACATTTCATGCCAGTCTGGCCTGAATCGCAAACTCCGAAAGTTGAGCAAACCAAAACAATTTCAGCCATGGATGTTGATCATATTGACCAAAGGGAAACAAAGTGCCTGTCTCCCAGGAGACTTGAACACACATCTCAATGAACAATTTCCCGGTCATTTGTGGATCCCATGCCCCACATGGAAATGCATGCAGGTCTTGCTTTATGTCACGGGTTTTTTGTTTTTCCCCCATGGGGACGGGGGGACTGGCACTGTAGCTGTGTTTCCCTATGGGTAAACTATTTCGCGCTGTTGGATATTGCTCAAGGGGGCTGGGGGGTTTGCATGCCATCCCTTCAGCCAAAATCAAATTGGATACTATTGCACAAGCCACCCTGCTGCTGCCTCTTGGATGAGGGCAGTCATGGCATGACGTGGATGTACAATGTTTTTTGAAACAATACATACTATTACCGAGGGGAAACCCCATTGTTGTCTCTGCGCGAGGCAGTAGCTGCTGTGTGTGGTTGCACAATGTAGTATATTACCGTTCCCTGTCACCTACCCACCTTCCTCGCAGAGAGGAGGCATAAGGCAGCGGGTTAGCTCGTGATGTGTATCTTGCCCTCCCCATGGGCCACTCCTGCCTGCTGGCTGGAAAGGGGTTTCTATATCGTAGAGGCATGTTGTTACGCGCACAAACATTCCTGTGCACAAATATTTGTGCACGTAACAACATGCACAATGCATGTGTACAAATATATAGACTGCCAACCCAGGACAGCATCCTTGGGACTGTGTCGGACCATGTGTCTGAGGCGCCGAACAATCTCGAACACTTGTTGATGGTTTCGGACAATTCGCAAAAAAGTATTGGTGCACACAGTCTGTCTATCCCTGTGACCGCACCCTGGTGGTGAAGTGATCCAGTGACAGCCAGTGATGATGTCACCCAGTCATGGTGATCTAGTTCAGGACGGCTGGCTGGACACTAGTGGGTTTGGTGATTTTGGTGATTTTGGTGATTTTGGTGAGATCTGGTTGGCATGTGCAAGGTGCATGGTGCCAGAGGTCTGGTTGATGTCATTGGCTCTTCCTGGAATGTAGTGCCTTTCGGATTACCACAGAGGTTGAGGGCATCAGCTGCCCATCCACGCTGGCTTCACTCTGGGGTTTCTGAGGCAGGCTGTAAAGCTTTTGGCCCTGCTTGTCAAGCATTGGTTTTTCACAGCCATTTTGGACATGCATATCTGCATTTTTTTGGTGCCTTCTGACTGCGTGCCCCAGCCTGCATTCTCGCAGCCTTTTGTACTTATGCTGTTGTATGAGTCGTTGCAAGACAGCCGCTGTTGGTAGATGCGTCGTGCAAGGTAGCAAATGCACCAAATCTTTCATCTACTCCACGAGCGAGTTTGTGTAGCCTTGTGGCTCCTGGTGCTCCCAATGCCCTTATTTTTGCCCCAGCCCCTGCTTGAATCCTGGGTGCTGGCATTGACACTTAGATTTCCTGAGTGTCTTTTTTCCCCTTCTGTGTATGCATTGCAGGCCAACTGCATCAGATTTCTCCGCTCAGGCCCCCACTTCATTGTTGGAAGGGGGTGATGACAACAGCGTTGAAGGGCATGTACTAATGATACTGTTGTCAATTTCCAATGTTCAGAGGCAGTGTTGTCCTTGCCAAGATTCTGGGCCCCTCAGTGTGGTGACTGCCGGTCCATCACACATGAGCCTCTGGTGATGTTCCTGTGCCAAACTGCTTGCCACAGGGGCGAGCGTTGAGCATGCACGCAGTGCCTGTCTCTCAGCAGAGCTGAACATGCATCCCAGCAAACAATTTCCTGGTCGTTTTGTGGATTTGTGTATGCCCTTCATGTATGCATGCCTTGCTTTATGTCACAGGTCTTTTGTCTTTCCCCCAGGGGGATGGGGGAATTGTCACTTTGGCTACGTTCCCCTAGGGGTGTGGGGTAAACTGTTGCATGCAGCTGGTTATTGCTCAAGGGTGCCGGGGGGTACAGTTTGCATGCCATCCCTTCAGCCAAAATCAAATTGGATACTATTGCGTAGGCCACCCTGCTGCTGCCTCTTGGATGAGGGCAGTCATGGCACAAAGTGGATGTACAATGTTTTTGAAACAATCCAAACTACTGTAGAGCGACTGTTGTCCCTGTTAACCCAACTGTTGTCTGTGCTTGAGGCAGTAGTTGCTATGTGTGCTTGCACAATCCCAAGGCTTCTGTTCTGGGGTGACACATGTATTGTGCATGTTGTTAGGTGCACAAATATTTGTGCACACAGTCTGCACACAGGCCCACCGCCGCCGGGCTACCGACCAGTGGAGATAGCTGGCTACCAGTGCTATATAAAGGGGCCCATGAGGACTCAAGGACCCTTCTACTCAGATGGCAGCTGGCTGGATGACGGCAGGGCAGGAGCGGGAATCACGGTGGGTGACACAAGGATTGTGGCGCGAGTGTCCGGGGAACAAGAGTCGTACCGAGCAGAAATTTTGGGGCTGCACCTCATCAGCCACATGACAGAGTCGCACCAGACAGCCAAACTGGACAATCAGGCCACCACGAAGGTGGCAGGAAGGGAAGAATCGGATACTAACCTCCGGGTACCCTTGGCTGACCGGTGAAGCGCAAGTCAATGACGGTGGAATGGATCAAAGGACATTGCAGAGAAACAGAGGCAATTGGTGCGGCGGACAAGCTGGACATCATGTATAACAATATCACAGACGGGCTGGCCAAGCAAGCGGCCAAGCTTGCACCGCAAGACATTGTCTACACCTCACCGGCCAGTATCAGCATCACCGGAGGGGAGGCGAATGCCCGCACGCAAGTGGATCCTGAAGTTACGGAGACAACATGGAGTCAACGGGGTGCACTGGATGACATGGAGGCCGCTGACAGGCATACGGCGCCAACTGTGGGCACAGTGGTTGTGGGAAACATAGCGTGGACAGGGTGCGATTACCCGGGTACTGTAACAAAAGTGACATGCCCCCTGTGCGGCCTCAAGCATCCCGGGTTGGTACAAATCAGGCTAATACAGTGCCCAATGTGGCGGGATCACTTTAGGCGAGAGTATTGTGCGGCATGGGGAGACTGGGAACCAATTGCCCAAAGGTGGTGGAGTCAAGCGTCGGAGGAAGATCTCAACCAAGCAGCTAGGCTGCGCATACCAACCTCGTTTGCCTATGCTGTCCCATTGGAGCAACGCCACCAGTGGAGGTGCCGTGCGGCCGAATTTCAGTACGTGGCTCTCATTACAATACAGCAGCTGCGAGGGAGTTTGCCCATGCCAACCAGAGACATTGTGGGTCCGGTGACTCACCAGAAGCGAACGCGCACACAGGTTGTTCGTGTGGGGACGGCCCTTCGGCGACGAGCAGTGAAACGAGCGGTGAGTGATCACAAGTTGTGGACGCACTGTAGGTATAAGGCCGCGGACACGGAGGTGCTACAGGAACCCGGACGAAGAGATGACCCCAAACAGTTTGTTGCGCGCATGCGGCACATGAGATGGGGCAAACGATAGGAAGTGTTGCTTACGCGCCCAGCCACGTCCGTGTGCGAGGGCCTGACCTTGGACACTGGCGGAATGCGGATACACCCGGTGGGCGGCGAGGATGTACGTGTGACACCGACCGACGGGTCGGGGGAGAGGGTCTACACTGCTATATGCCAACCACCTTGGCGCACTTTTGGGCGGCACACAGGGCCAGTTGGGCCACCCACGTTACACAACATCAACTTGCAGCTAGGGTGGCAGGCGTGCAGGAGTATCGACGGTTAAGGCCGGTCAAGACGTGGCTGCGCCAGCTGGAAAGGGACTGCAGTAGATGGGAGTCCGCAACCACACGGCTCTGGAACGAAAACGTTGTAGCCGCCCTCTACCTACGGTGGGCGCACCAGCAGGCCTCCCTCCGAGAAATGCCGAATGAACACGTGAGACAAGCTGGACTGATTTACGGATTTGAGTCACACCGGGTCTGACGGACGGGGGACAATTTGCCACACAAGCGCCGGAGAAGAGGCACCATACCATGACAGCAAGGTGTAAGGGAGCACAGGCCACAAAAGGGGTTAAAACAGAGCCTTACATGCCTGGGTGCAGGTTGACACCAAGCGCAAGGAGGCGAGGCAACGATGACGAAGACAACTGCAGGAGCGGGGGCGCCGTTGGCGCCCCTATCATGGGACAAGACCAGACAAGCCAACCACCTGCCTCGGCAGGCTATGACAGGCGCAAGTGAACACTGCAGGGGGTATACAATGTGGAGGTGCTTGCAGCGCCTTGTCCTGTCCTGACAAACCGTGACAATCAACACTCATACGCCATAAACTAGATAAACCCCAATGTCCTGCGCCTCGGCAGGAGTGGCCTTGGGGAAGACGCTAACCACAGCACAGGGCACTCCTTAGCCTTATGCCCCCTCCGTGTGAGGACGGCAGGTGGGCGACAAGGTACGGTAATGTGTTGTCTCAGGCAATGAGTGTGAAGAGCCGGATACTGCACATTGTCGATCAGTTGTCGATGGCACTGGACAGTCAAAAAACAATATTTGTGCACACAGTCTGTCCATCCTTGTGACCTTCCGGTGCTGTTGAAGTGATCTAGTGACACCCAGTGATGATGTCACCCAGTCATGGAGGGAGGGAACCTATGGCAACAGATCCAAAGGTGATTCCCAGATCCTTCTAGATCTATGGTGATGGCTTCAGTGTGGCTCATTTGTTGCTCCCTCCTGGCCGCCGCTGCATTAAACACACACGACCTAGGGCCTCCTCCCATCAGCTCTGATTATGGGTGCACACTTGGACAAAATAATGATTTTACAAGGGATTAAACAAACAACTCAACCCCTTGAAGAAGGGTACGCGAATAGGCCCAAAAGACGGGGTATGTGGTGTTTTCCCCGAAATGCAAGCCTGCCTGGCTTTCATCTAACAACCTCTGCAAGGTGATTTTGACCCCCCCCCCCCCCCCGCCCCCTCCTCGACCCCCCTGCCCACGCCGCGCGGGTTCGGGTCCAGAACTGAACTGAACCAGCCCCCATGTCGGTTAAGACTAGTGGACTGATTGTACCCCCCCCCCCCCCCCCCTCCAGGGCGAAGATTGTGGTACCCCTTTCCCTACCCTCTCCCAACCCTCACTGTGACCAATAGGTCTAGCTGATTGAGTGCCAGCCTCTGAGCAAGGACCTGAGGGCCAGTTAAAGGTATGCAATATAAGTAGAATGCAAGCCAGAGGTTGTGGCTGACAAAATACGGCCAAGCAAAGAACAATTGAGCCCAGACACACGCTGTATGATAGCTACAGCTGATTGGAACTACCGAACATTGCTGCATATGCATACCATGGCGTGCAGGTGTGGAGCGCTCTTTGACCTGTGTGTGGCCCCAAGTAAATGCCCCCCCCCCCCCCCCGCCCCAGCCAGAATGCACAATCATGTCAGGTTCGGTGTAGATATGACAATGACCCCATGGACTATTGCTCCTTAAAATGAATTCCTTCTTGTCACCCTCTCTTCCCAAGCATTTGTCATGGATTGAGTGCTTGCAGCACTGTGGACCGCAGTTGTCCACAATGGCTGCTCCTGATTCGGTGCAGGTGGATGGTGATGTGCCTACTCTGGCTCTCACCGCCCCTTCCGCTGTGTATGTCTCCAGCTCCAACACTTCAACTGCAAGGGAGTCCTTTGCCCTTTCTGACTCCGCCTTTCCCTTAATGACGGGGCTGACGACGCAACTCTCGTTCTTATCTGAGGAGGGCACTGTATCGACGCAGATGTCTGCGCCCATTTTGCAAGAGCTGGAGCACGCGAAGGCATTGTCGAAGGCGCAGCAGGACCGCAGCTTGAACACTAAAACGGTGGGCACGTCCACTTCTGAAGAGTCTGGCACTCGGAGTGAGATGCTGATGCTCAGGGTATGGCTGTGTGCTATCGTACCCCCTGCATTGCCCTCTCTCCCTTTGGATCCGCTCCTCTGCAACTGGGCCCCTCCCACATCTGTAATTTCTCCCTTTGGACTCTCCCCCCATGCACTTCATGTCTCTGCAATCCCTCACCCGGTACTTCCTCCCTCAGCACCTCCTACCCGTGGAAACTCTCCTCTTGCACCTCCATCGCCACCTCCTACCCCTAGAACTCCTTGCCGCTAGACTACCCATCCCCTTCTCAAATACCATTCTCGAGGGGCATGATGTTATCGATATTGCAACCCAATCATTGAAATACAATGGTGCCTTTTTTTTATCGTTTCCTGAGCACTTTGAGTTCAACGCCCGCTTGGGGGACAGCACCTTGTCCAACAGCACCGGGTCACTGGTTGCGAGAGCGATTTGCTTCCTCTGCTGTACATCTGTGCTGCTGTCCAGGCGATGGAATTGTCAACAGCCACAGACTCTGCTTATGGGGGTGCCTTCAGCGCAGTGCATTTATTTGGGGGTCTAGCCGTACTGGAGACCCATACTTTGTGATACCAGGGGCATCATTGTTGCCCCTAGTGTAGGTTTTGATGCTTCTTCCACATTGGGGATATGGCATTTTTGGATTTTCACTCACTTTCACCCATTTCCACCCCTTTTCACACTTTTTTGCTCATCTCCACCATGGACTCCCAGGGGGAGCGTTAGTGCGCTGGGCACGCACCGGGCATCTTTTTTTGACCATTCCCCACTTGTGCCTGTTTTTGCCCCCACCTCAACGAACAATTTGGAGTACCTTCTCGCCGTGTCTAAGAATTTGGCCCATCCTTTGCACCCAGTTTATGACGATGGCAAGGGTGGTGGTTGGAAGTGGTGGGAGTGACATTTTGTGTTGTTGAATTCTCATATTTCGGCTTATACAAGGTGCCTTGCAGAGAAGGTTTGCGGTCTAGTGTGGTCTACTTGGGGGACTTCCCAAGGTGAGGATAAACTTGGGGCTAGAGATAAGATACTTAATACAAAGGTAGTGCGCCGGCATGCGCCGGGCAAACATTCCCCCCCACACTTTGGTGTGGGCCCTTGAGTTGGGGTGACGGACTCCCCGTTTTTTGCCTGACCACGGTCGAATGCCCTATGCCGGGCCACATCACTGCTGATGAGGATGCGTGGTTATACCATGAGTGGAAACTGGAGTTTGACGTGGATTCCCTCCCGCAAGCCACTTTGCCCCCCGGTCCAGTTGAAGATGAGGTGGACACACACGAGGCTTTGGCACTAGCTGGTAGGGTGAGTGAGCTTTCAAATGCCGCCACTCCAAAGCATTCTGATTTTGTACCTAGTTGACAATTGAACAGAAAAGAGGATGTGTGTGTGGCTTTCCGCATTTTGCATGATGTCTTATGTGAGGGGAAGGTAGCTTGCATTTGTCTTTAGCTAGGGTATAGTTTGGGTGACCTAAATTTAGGGGCATTTGGAAGGGGTGTGCCTGGGGGTTCTTTAGGGAGGACCTAGTCTACAAGTAGCGCGCAGTGCGCGCGCAGTGCAAGGATTCCCCCTATTTTTTGGGGGGGAATACAAGGCAACGAACTGCATTGGAAGGCCAATGGCTGGGTGACAGCACAGGGTCTTGGGCCAAAGTGGATTTGTGGATTCAACTGATGGAGCTGCTTGCCCAGGCGCAGACGTGCCTGGGTGGATTAAGCTCCCTGGTCATATCAACACCCCAGGTAATGACAAGGTAATGACAGATCGCCTGGTGGAGGAAGGACGGAAGGCTTCACCTCTGTACAGGATAGCGAAGCGCAGAGTCCCCTTCCCACTAACCCCACTACAGACCCCACCACAACACCCGAGAGCGAGACCGGAGGACATTGTCTTTACAGGAGTGGAGGTCACACCCATGTGTGGAAGTGATCTGCACACTCCCCTCACGCTGCATTACAGTAGGTGGCTTGACCAGTTCAATGAGGATGCTAGTGCAATGAGATGGTTATTTTTGGGAAATCTTTTAGGCGATTACATGCATGATGACTCAATGGTAGATGACCCGATGGTGACATCCTCCGTGTCCTCTATTGAGTCACCCATGGATATGGAGCGACCGGACTTCATGACTTCGGATGATGACATGATCATTGAGTTTATTATGGATGTGAGTTCAACTAGGAAATGAAGACCGAGGGCCCGAGGCCGAAATTGGGCACACTCCTTTCCCCTATCCTACAGCGGCTGCCTAACCAATTGACCTATGGCCGAAGGGGTTCCAGCCTCAGAACAAGGTTAGTAGGTGAGTGGAAGCTGCCCCATTGGTACACATGCAGACTAATGGTGCTGGTTGACAAAACACGGCTACACAAGAACATGAGCGGTTAGGCAGTGGGTATGCGGTGAGTAAGTTCGTACACTCTGGAGCTTTGAACTCCCGAACATTGCTGCATATGCATACTAGGACATGTATGTGCAGAGTGCTTCTTGACCTGTGTGTGGCCCCCTAGGCATACCCCCCCCCCCCCATTGCGATGGTGATTGCGGGCACAGTCCATATCACCGACACAACACTAACCGCCAACCAAGCCGCCGGCGGCCCAAAGTTGTCTTTGCCCCCACACCCTCCACTCGCGACATTGTGTCCACTTGCAGTACAGAAGGGTCCAAAGGTTCGAAGCCTGAAAGGGCCCTATTTCTCGTTCCTTAACACCCCCTCCCCAATGCATACCCACACACACCTGCTGCATGTTGTATGTGCCATTAACCTTACAACATCCTAAACCCACTAGGTCCGTAGGCTCAAGCACCAAGCACCTCCAGGGGACAGCATGGCTGAGCGCAAATGCCGTCCAACTGATGACCCTTGACTTGCATGTACGCACCTCACTCGATAGAGTTACGGCTTGAGCTGCCGACCAGAAGGGCCTAAAGGGTGTGAGCCCTAACCAAGTGTTCACATTACAAATGGCCCAACAGGCGACAACTGACTTGGTATAGTAGAGAAGGGAGGCAGGGTCCCTGTCCCTAAACCCATCCATTGGATTTTCTAAAAGCGCAAGCAGACAACAAAATTTGGCATCCCGTGAGGACCGTGGTGGGAGGCGTGGTTGGAGCTAATTGCAATGAAGCAACCTGACCCATTGTGGCCACTGGCCTGTATTACATTTCCTACATCAGTGGTGGTGAGCCACCTCCAAACTTCACTATTTTGGGACACACTTGCCATTTCCACCTTCATCATGGATAACACATCACACCATGGATTTCTTCTCCAAGCCCGGATGAATCATCTTGTAGTGCTTATCTTCACAAATCTGAAACGCCTTCCATTTAGGCATTGGGATGCATCTTTTGACGAACAACAGCTTGCCATCCCCCTTACTAAGCCCCATAGGCAATCCTTACACATCGTCAAGGTCTGTGCCCATGTAGCGATGGAGGTTTCATGCCTTGGATTGAGAACCTCCGACCATTTGCAACCTTGAGCCTACGTCTCATCCCCTAAAACCCAGCACCAAATCAATTCCAAAACCAAAAAAGGACTTTCCAAACATGAGTTCATCAAACATGCCATTCGGTTGCAAAAGGTCAGGTGTGGACCGCCATTTAGCTCCATCTGCACCAACCAACCCAAAGCCTTCACTTAGGTTCTTCTTGTCCACAAGGTGCCTTGCGCCTTGCAATTCAATTCTTGCCTTCCCTAACTGGGGGTGAGGGCACCCGCAAGGCTAGGCATTCACCTGGACAAGGTGGGTTGTGCTAGGCATGTGCGCCTCCCTCGCCTCATCCACTTGAGCCGATAGGTCTAGGCTGTTTTCAGAGTTCGTAGCCCCACTCGAGGAGCTGGTGGGGAGGATGAACCCCATTTCCTACGGCCCCACTTAGCCACACCTGTGGCCGGTGGGCAAGATACCTCCCAACACATGGTAGAACTGCCGTGAGACGTCCGAGAGAAAATCCCGCACGCACTCCTATGATGAGCTAATCGATCTTATGATCGAGCTGGCCATGGAGAGGGAAAATGACTCTCACATGGACAAGTACCTGCGCAAACATTTGCGAAGGGAAACCCCTGCCGGGGTTCCTAATCTCTTTTATTATCGTCCTACGGACGATAAAGGAGGACCCTGCCATGCCCCTGACTGTGATGGGCGGTCCTCTTGCCTCCTTCAGCTTCAGAGGAAGCAGAAAACCAAGGACGGTCAGGAGGTTAAACACCAAGACCACTTCCGCTGCACAATAACCTGCGGCTATTGTGGCAAGTGTCGTCACTACAAGGACGAATGCCATCTAAAGCGCAAGGAAAGTGAAAAGCACAAGAAAGTGGAAGAGGCTAGGAGGAAGCAGTGGGGGGGGGTGATCGAAACCTTGGGAAGACCCCAGGTAAAGGTAACCCTACAGGAGGACGGCGGTCCTCAAGCCCCCCCTTCCGCAAGCAGTGGAGGAAACGCTAACCTAGCCCCCCGCAAAGAACAGCGGGGTGAGCAACAGGGTGGGAGGCATGCTGCACCCCCCTCAACCCCAACTGCTGGCGGGGGGGGGGGGGGGCTGAGGACTGCCGTCCTCCTGTAGGGTTACCTTTACCTGGGGTCTTGTTTATTAGGTGCAACACATGTTACATTAGATGTGCAAAGGGAGTTCACATATTTGCTCTCGTGTTTTGTTGTCTGTAGGGAAGGGTTTGGGGTGGATTGTGGTCTGCTTGAGGTACTTCTCTAGGGGAGGGTAAAACCGGGGATAGTGTCGGGATACTTGGCTTAGAAGTAGTACGCCGAGCAAACAGTCATCCATGGAGCCAAAGCAGCATTTCAGGGCACTTCATGCTGCAACAGTTCCACAGCACTAAACACAAGTGAGGCCTCGTTCTTGTCCTCCTCCTCGCTCTACTCGCCATCCTCGTTGTCCCCCCCATGTCCTTTCAAAGGCAAATTAATGTGCACCTCACGGACTGAGGAGGTGCCAGGACTGGAGCACGGGGAATCTATGCAATACCCCCGAGGGTCGGGTTGGGGCACAAGAAGAAGGTAGGTTTGTGCAAACACTATGCCGCGTATGCACGTGAGTGTACAATGACAACAAAAACATGGATTGCTTGTGTGCGTGTGTATGTGTGTGTGTTTGTGTGCTTGTGCATGCGTGTGCGTGCGTGTGTCTATGAAAGGGGGTGAAGCAAGGGGGAGAAATCCGATACCGTGAGGGGTTTCCGAACCCCCCCCCCCCCTTTCAAAATGGTCTGTGGGGGGGTTTTAAGGGGGTTTTTCGGTGCAAGCACCCCATTTGTGGAAATTTTTTTGGTGATGTCATTTTGGGTTGCGTATCCACAGTTTTGTCCTTGCCCCCAATGTAGCCACTTTTGATTTTGCCCCCTTTGCTGGGAACCCCTAAGAGTGCAAGGGTTACGTAGCAATTCCGCCCACTTGTGGGCCCTTGAGAAGGCAAGGGTGAGGTAGCCACTTTTGATTTTATCCCCTTGGCCTGGGAACCCCGAGAAGGTAGGGGTGAGGTAGCCACTTCTGATTTTGTCCCCTCTGTTGGGGACCCCCGAGAATGCAGGGGTGACGTAGCACTTCCGCCCACTTTTGGGCCCTTGAGAAGGCAGGGTACTTTGACCCGAAGCTCGGTTTGTACGTTGCAATGGAAAATTTTGTCTACGGGCCATCGGTTGCTGTTGTATGGATTCAACAAATACACAACGGAGTTTGTACCCACCAGCGTGTATTTGCGGTGGCAAGTGACCTTTCAGACCCTGTACATTGCTGGAAACGTAATGCAAGTCCGTGGCCCCACCGCAAATTTGTATGTATGCCAAATGGGGTCGCAGCCAGCTGAGAACTTGTTTTCCATATCCCGTACCCTAAACCACAACCGCAATTTCGATGCATTGCAACTGCGCGACCGCTTGCAAGCCATGGACATCCGAGACATTTTTCAGGCACGTCCAGATTGGCGAAAGCGACATGAGCGCTACGCCACAAATCGCTTGACTCCGCTCCAATACACGGGAGGTTGTCGCGTGCAAAGTGATCTCAAAAAGGTTTGGGAAAGAAGCACAACACGTGCCACCGCCATCCTTCAGCAACACCCGCAGATGGGCACATCTGCGCGGGGCGTCTGGGAGTCTCTTTTCCAAACCGGTGCCTTTTGAAACCCTGCGGTGCCCCTCTTGTGTTGGACAAGGAAGATGAATTTGTGGAAGACGCACCGGACACCAAAGGAGAAGAGGATACTGATCCCACTGACGCTTGTGCCTTGGAATCATGGTTGCGTTGCCATGGTTCCGACCGGAATAAAGCTTATGTCCCATGCGTTAATGGGAGCACTGTGCATATTACACAACTTGTCAACGAATATTTCAATGGCAACCTGCAACATGCGTCCACCGACCGCCTGCGGCGCACGGCAAACACTGCCCGGTTTGGACATACCCCCGCCAACCCTAACAATGTTACATTGCCTAACACCGGCAATGTTGATGAGGATGCCGTCCCCGTTGGGGCTATTTTTGTGGCCCTAATGACCTTCATATGAGGTGAGCATCGGACATGTCATTGACCAAGGACCTATTAGGCAGAATTGAATGTTGGGGAGGGAAATAGGAAGTGCAATGCATCGCCAACAATTTGGTTATGAGCCGGCACGTGCTTTCAGTCAGCGTTGCATTGTTGGCCGTGCAAATGGTGGTATTTGATGTAGGTTGAAGTGTACACCATGTTTCAAACATGTTCCATGGGCACATTCCGTTTTTCATGGTGCACGGTTGATGGTGCACGGGTATATGTTGCCACTAAGTACTATTACTAACTAGACTAAGGAGGCCCTTGCGACCGGACATGCTATCCCCGTGACGGGTCAATTTTTGCCCTTTGTTGCAACCACCAATGATCCGACGTTGTTGCGGTGGACCGGACACTTTGGTCCAAAGTGTGAGTTTCGGAGTAGCCATGTGGTGTTTTTGGATGCCCAAATGGAGGGCGATGGTCGTTGGATTATTCCAGTGGGCACCTTATCTGTCCCCAGTTGTGTGCAAAGCCCGATGCCAGTGTGGCACATACCAGTGTGCGACCCGCAGAAGCTACATAATTCTATTTGTTTTGTGGAGTGGCCATTGCTTTGGCAAGGATGTGCAATCATGTGGCTGTGCACTTGCAAGGGGGTGAGGTGGTAGTTGACCCCACCATGCGGGGTGAGGCAGAACCTTGTGGATTTTGTGGTCGTAGTATGGCATGGTGCCATCCCACGGTGCCACCAAACACCCTTGATTTGCCAGAATGGGTTATAGCTAGCAGGGATGATGCGAAAAAAAAGGAGCGAGCCAAAAGAATCCCTGTGGTGATGAAACCGAAGATCACTCTTAAGGTGGCACACGCGGTTGATAGCCAGGCTACATCTTACTCTGAAGCCTCGCTTAGCCGCTCAGATTGGGAATGGAAACCAAAGGAGGATTCCAGCTCCGCGGAATCAGGGTGTGATTCATCGAGTGGTAACTAGAGTTCGGCATCTTCCAAAGATGCTACTACTTCCTCTTCTTCCTCTCCACCCGTTGCTGGTTTTGGACCTTATCGCACCTTGGTCACAATAGGCAGCTGAAGAGCCGATCATTTCTACGTGGTCAACATGCAAGCCCCTATTTTTGTCGTTCTGTGAAGACACTTTCAAGGATGTTATTTATGCAAAACAAGTCAAAAAGGGGGGCTCGGATGTTGAGCCTTGGTCAACTGGGCTACCAAAGTTGCAGACGTTGCTGGTTTTGGACGTTGTCGCACATTGGTCACAATAGGCAGCTGAAGACCTGATCATTTCTACGTGGTCAACATCCGAGCCCCTATTTTTGTTGTTCTGTGAAAACACCTTCAAGGATGTTATTTATGCAAAACAAGTCAAAAAGGGGGGCTCGGATGTTGAGCCTGGGTCACCTGGGCTACCAAAGTTGCAGACGTTGCTGGTTTTGGACGTTGTCGCACTACCACTCCCATGCTCAGTTCTAAAAAGCGATGCACACTTGGGCGCAAGAAGTAGGCTGCCCTCTCCCTCTCCTTCCCTTGCAGCAGCACGCACGTTAGGACTGGAAGGCCCACACAATGGCGCGGGGAGGGAGGCCTGGCCCGCCATAGCCTTAAGGGCCTTCCGGGTTGCGTCGGCCGACCAGTATTGTATCACACACACACCCCTTCCTGTACGTCCCTCCGATGCATTTCCCACCCCATGGTGTATTTCCAACCCCATGGTGTATTTCGAACCCCATGACCGCTTCGGTGACGCACAGTCCCGAGGTTTCTGGTACCCATTGCCGGAAAGCCGATGAAACCCTACCCGACACATGGGTAGGGGCGTCGCGAATTGTCAGATCACACCTGGGCCGCATACCCAACCGTTCGGAGGTGCCCGAGACTATGTGAGAACTGTAATGTATTGCATTTGGTGTGCATATGTGCTAACATCTTAGGCCGGCGCGTCCATATTGGGCCTGCCAAGGGGGCGAGGGGGGCTAGGGTGCCTTTCTCGTGGACCATACCCCTGTGTAGCTAAAAATCCCCTTAAAACCCCCCCCGCGAAACCCCCCTCTTTTTTCATTTTGGCTCAGGGGGGGGGGGGTTTAATCATGATATCCTATTTTTCAGAACCCCCCCCCCCCCCTTGGGTGAAGTATGGGCATGAGGAGCAGAGGTGACTCTTGAGGTCCAAGTTGCTGACTGCAGTGCTAAGGCGCTGGTAGACCCCAAAACCCTAGACGCTGGCGGGGGCCCTTTGCAACCTCAGCGGACCTGGCCTTTGTTACCCGTAAATCCTTCAGCAAAAGGCTGACGACTGTAATTGATGACAGTGACCCGTACTGAGTTCAAACACCCTTGCCTATGCAAAAGGCTCTGGGCTTAATGGCTGATATGCTTTTCTTGGGCTTCAGGAATTGGCGCACCTTAAAGTTGAGCTTCAAATGTGTCACGACCGAGTGCAGACTCTCGAAAAATCCATTGACGATCGAACAAGGTATCGTGCTATCCTTGTTAATGGAAAGGTAAAAAAGAGGTGATGATGCATTATTCGCAGACTTTCAACACGGTTGCGTCTCATCATGATTGCTCAACACCATGTACCAAACCTCAGGGTTGCTGAGCGATTTCTGCAACTCACGTATTGCAACAATGCAAGGGGCCATTCTTCAAAAGCCTGCCCCAAATCGCCGAGACTTTGTGTTTTAAAAGGTGTTTGCATTGTCTTTTTAATTTAATGTAAATGACCTGGCACCCACGTGGGACCGTTGGGAAAGGATAATATGGGACGTGAACGGTATTATAACTGGTGCGTGGTGGCCATTTAAAAGCTGTCAATGGGCGATGGGCAATATGCAGAATGGTTTTGCAGTTCACAAACCCCACCAGGAGGCAAGAGCAGAGAGAAGTGCTTTCAAAGAATGCAGCAGAGCAACACAACACAACACAACACAACACAAGGCACCATGCAGGCAAAGCACAAGACAAGGCAAAACAACACGACAGTGCCCCCCAACTCCCAGGTTTCACCAGATAGCGGCATCGATGTGGCGTGCCTGGGTCTTGCACCCCCGCCACCCACCACCTGTTTGATGGTCATTTCTTCACATTCTTAATTAAATCTAGGTCACCCCTCCCCCCTTTCGTTCGGGCCCACAGAGGGTCAGAATGAGCAGTGGCGAGAGGCCAATAGGCGCCGCCAAAGGCAAACAATCAGATACCGAGGCCTTGTGCCAACCCCCCCTCCCCTCCCACCACCACTTAGACACCTAGTCAACACCACCGATGACATCCCTTTTCGTAATTGCAAACTACCGTCCACCTGATGATCATTTGCCCGCCGCTATCGATCAGCACTCACACACCCCTTCCCGGGCCACAGACTTACTCACACCCCATGATGCCATGTCTCATTGTTTGGCTTCAGGCGTGCAATGGCTCTGGAGAAGATGAATCGTGAGCAGCAGCGAATGCTAGTCTCTCTGAGGGAGCAAGCGGATAGGCAAACTGCGGTGTGTGCACGCGTGGGCTTTCGCAAGGAGGGCTGCGTCATGGTGCCCGGACTGTGTGGTTGGCCCCATCGTCCAGTGCTCGTCGCCCCAAAACCCGTGGATGCCATTTGCAAACGAGTGGCTGTTTCCCGAGCACTGGCCCAGAGAATAGGGGAACACAGGACAAGATGAGTGCAGCGGAGAGAGGCAGTGGATGCTGAAGGGGAAAGACCACCAGGCGCTCGCTGTGCCGTGCTGCTTCTCGCTGTTTGCCACAGCGCAGAGGAACACTGATAGAGAAATGGGCAATGCCTTTGTGTGGGATGTATGGCGTTGTGGTGTGGCATTGTGGGGTGTGCGAGGGAGGGGCATGTGGCGACAGGAGGTCACCGCAAGACCCAAAGACGGCCTACACTACGCGTTGCTGCATCTGCGCATGCTCAGTCGACCGCCTCACCAAATGGACAGTCCCGGCCCCCCCCAATACACAAAGATTGTTCTTGGGTCCCCCCCCCCCCCCCGCCTTCTTTACCCTTTGTTTCTCCGCATATTTCATATGTGAAGATCCGCCTGCCCCCCCCCCCCCCCGTTGCTGGTTCTCCTTCTTCATCCATTTCCCGCCCTTTAGCCCCACGGCATTCTGTGTCGGCCGTTCCTTTGCCATCGGTGTGATCAGGCCTTCAGTGTCACGGGGATGTGCGTTCCGATTCTGTGGCGTGTGGCATCATCATCGGTCCGCTGCCCACGACGCTCTGCTGGTGCCACTCAGATGCTGCTGGGCCTTTGCTCTGGAGCCTTGCACATTGTGTGGGTGCCTGCAGGGGTGACGGGGCCGGTCAGACCAGTATTAGAACGGCTGATAACCGGGGGTGAAGGGGGTGTCATCCAGGACCCCTCCCCCCTCGCCCACCAAAGCCCTCCCCGCCCCCTCTCTTCTGATGCGTGGCTGGTGCCGGTTGCATTGGTCATGTGCATGCACACCTCCGCCCGCGCATGAGTCTGTGTGGCGCAGTGGTGCTGTGCCCTCTAGTGGGCCCACATGCCTGGCTCGCGGCCCTGTGCATGGACATGTGCCTGGGTCTGTTCCACGACATGACCTCTGCAGCCCCCTGGGCACGTGCCTGTGCCGTGCGGCGCCCTCCCTCCCCCCGTGTGCCTTCGTTCCCTGCAGGAGATTCAACAGCTGCAGCAGGCGGAAGCGAAACTGAAACAGGACCTGCAAGCCACATATTCTCTGGTGATGAGGTGTGCCCTCTGCCGATTCTCCTTCTGGACCCCATGTCCCTGAAGAGGTTTGCAGGGCCGGACAGATCCTTAGCAACACGAAGTGACTTCTTCTGAACAGATTGCTTCCTCTGCACGAACAAAAAAAAAGTTACTGACGTCGGTTGCATTTGCGCTCAGTTGAGTTCAGAGGAAAACCTTTCCTTGCATTCAACAATGGGGCGTACATGCTCATCGTTGTGGAATGCATGATGAAGAGTCGATAAGGAAGAAGGGTGTGTCCAAAAGAAACACGGTGAAGTGCTTCCTTAAAATTGGTGCGGAAAACAACCGTTGTTGGGATCCGGGGTTGGAAAGCGAACATTGCGCGTGTACAATTCATGATGCACGCGTTCGTATTTAGTGCAAGGGCTGTTGTTTTTTTTCTGTTGAAGTGCCCTGAGGCTGCGTCATTCAGCCCAACAATGGCGTCATTACTGCTGACAATATGATCAAAATTGGAAAAGGGTTTGAGCGTATTGTCTCGATTCTGAGTTTGATTTCCTTGCTCCAACCCGGTGAAGTGCTGTCACATGGCATGGCATGCTTCCATATGTGGCGCCATGCATTGGCCTTAGACCCTCTATCACGTTTTATCATGGAAGATGATGACTGCACTGCAACAAGTGGTCTGTGCCAGTTTGATCATCGTGGTGTCACAAGTTACTCATGGTTGACGGCTGAGGCACCACACCACGCCATCCGGGGTGGAACAAGTATCATTGGCAGGGTTTGGCTGTGACAAGCCGATGATGGTACACCACACGTCTGGACTGCGTTTCCCGCTGTGCCTCTACTGCAGTGACAAGTGTTTGTGGCAATGCCAATGCAGATCTCCGTGTTGGATGACCTGCGTCACGGGAGGTGCCCGGCTGCAGCCCTTGAGACCCCCCCCCCCCGCTTCAGGGGGCCAAAAATGTTTAGAGGACGTCGGTGTTGGGGGCTGCACCTGGGCACCCCCCATGACCTGCGTTGCGCTGGACTGCAGTGCTTCTGTGGTATAGGGCCCAGTGCCTCCCTCTGCCTCCCACACTGTGCACTCAATGCCCACAGTCGTCCAGCACCAGGGCTCACCATCGCGTCATTTTTCAGGTCCGGGTTCACAGAGCTCATTGATGGCCCGATGCCGGAACACCTGAGCCCTGAGTTTCTGTCCAAAGTGTTACTGGGGCCGAAGGTGCGGATTGGCTCCAAAAAGAGATGTGTCGAAAGTTTGGCTTTGGCAAGGTACGCCCCGACCCTTGGCACAGGAGTCGGGTCCGGCTCAGGTACGGGTCAGGCAGTGCAGCGTGGGGCATGTGTGACGAGAGCATGGGGGGAGGGGGGGCTAGTAGTCCACGCGAAGCGCTTTGCTGTTCAGAATTCAAAGGGCAGGAAAGAGAGTAGGCAAGTGCTCGGCGAGTCTGCCATGGGCGATGCTCTGCAGAAATATTTTGCAAATTTCCGATGATGTGTCCGCCCTCGATCGCCTTGGTCGACCCCTGGGCTTCTTTAATCTGCAACCTGCAAGTTGTTTCGCAGTGTGCAGTTGGGACATTGGTCGAAAGCGATCTCCTGAAGACCTGCGCGAGTAGGCGGCGTGGGCAGAGAAGGAAAATAGTTCTTCACAATGATCGATGCCACACGAGAGTGCATTTCAGTCGCTCTACGTGATACAATGGGTGCACAAAGTGCTCATGCCAAGGACAAAAGAGCAAAAAAATATTTTTGCGAAGTATGAGTTGCTTCGCATTTTTCGCAAAAATTACTGCTTTAGAGTTTTCAACATTTGCCCAGTATTTTGGTCTCGCCTGCCATGCAGCCTGCGGAGTTGGAAACACACCACCAGAACCGTGAATCTCAAGTTCTGTCAGCTGGTTTTAGACCAGTCAGCAAAGTGGCTCATGGGTGCACTGTGTAGGCAAGTGTATGTACACACCACTTGTGGTGCATCCCACATCGGATTCACACGACCTGCACAAAATTCGCATAAAGTTGCACCTTTTCCCAGTGGTAGTGAATCATGAAAGGGTCTGGGTCATTTTGGGTCTGGGACCCGAGGGAGTTTGAAGCCCTGCTGGCCCGTTGAGGGGCTGCAAGGAGTAAGCAGAAGAAATTGCGCACAGGGCTGTGGGCAGCAGGCGCAGGCAAAATGGGAGTCAGGACACTTTTTAGTGGATTTTTTTTAGTTAAAAAAACGTGGTACTCCATCAGTGTCGATACCATTCAATCGCCGTCGGTTACCCTCCAACCGCCGTCGGTTTCCCTCCAACCACTGCCGGTTGCTCTCCAAACGCCGTTAGTACCCTCCAACCGTCGTCAGTTACCCTCCAACCGCTGTCGGTTTCCCTCCAACCACTGCCGGTTGCTCTGCAACCCCTGTCTAATTGTGCGCCGAAACAATGAGCCGGCTACTTGACGGCCCGAATGTTGTTGTTCAATTACAATACGTGCTGATGGGAATTGATTTATTGGAGCAAAACCGCATGTGTCTTGTGGCAACCAATCCAGAGTTCTGTGCTGATGGCAAGCCCGTTGCGGAAGGGGCCCATAGCTGAACAACTCCAAAAAAGGCCCCTCAAAGGTACTGGACCAAACGGTCGGTGCCACGTGTTGAAAACAAATCGCGTGGGTCTCTTTGTCCAGGCCTTCCCCATACTCAGGCCATGGTGTTGGTGCCTCACATGCCTTTGGCCGTTGGTACGGCGGCTTTCACACATTCTATTCTGTGTCATTGTCAAGCGGTTCATTGTTGCAATCGATTGCCAAAGGGGTCCAGACAAATTGAGTTGGTGGACGCGGGTGACCGATGGCCACGAATGCCAACCTCCGGCGGCGTCCCTTTGTGCCCGGTGCCAAAAGGGGAATCGTCAGAGAAGCGTGCCACGCCCCCGACATAGCCTCCGGCTGCTCTTTGGTCCAGCATACGCCAGCCCTCTCGTCCTATTTGGCCCCTTGGCCCAAGCCGTATGTCGTTGATGGCCTGCCTCTTGCCGTGCCCGTTGTGTTGCAGGCTGCAGTCGAATGGCCAGGTCAAGCGAGGCAAATCGCCACATGTGGAGCTGCAGATCAAAGAGAGAGTGCTGGTGCTCAGAGTATGAGATGCACGTTTTGAGGAAGTGCTCAGGCTGGTGGATTGAGGGGGGGGGAGTGTTGCCTGTTCAACGGAAAGCCACTCCAGTGCGGAGGACCATGCAGCAGTCGGGGGCGGCCGCAAGGTAAACCCACAGACGCGCGCCAGGACCGAGGCAACAGACAGACCCGAGACAACCGACGCCCAAGGCCCACTACAACTCAGCCACTCTGCCCAACAGGTGGCTGTTGGCGCCACCCACAAGTCGCGACTGCGAGTTGGAAGGCCAAGGCCGTTTGGCAGCGGCTCGCCGCTGCTTCCCAATCAGCGCTTTGGGGGTGGCACGTCCCCGGGTTTCCCTCTGCCTCGGGTAGGCCCTCCCTCCGCCTCTGGAAGGGGTGAGCACTTGCGCTGGGGCGCAGAACACGGAGTCACAACTGTCCCAAACGCCTTTTGGGTTTCCTTTTGAGTGGCCGACCGCCCTGTCAACAGCCGTTCGGTTCTTCCGAGTCCGCATGCACCGCTTTGTACAAGGGCTGACTGACGCCAACGCGGCGAAGAACAGACCCCCGAAGTGTGCCCCACAGCATGAGTCGCACGAGGTCTGGTGATACACGCCTGCGTTTTCCAGTGGTTTTGGGCTGAAAATTAATTAACAGGCCCTTGTGAAGCATAATGACTCCCCCCCCCCCCCCCGCAAGGTACAGCACGTCTGGGTCAAGGCATGGCAAGCCATAGCACCTTTGGGTCAAGGCATGCCCCCCCCCCTTTTGTGTGTTTTTCGCCTGGTCTGGCCCTATGAGTGCTTAACAGGGAGGGTCCAGTAAGGGGGCCTGGGACACGAAATTTGGGCAAAGTCGAGTGCTATATCTGTGATGTACACTGCACAATGCATTGTATGTGTCCAAGGGGCTGGCGTTGTTGACCCTGACACAACTGATGCCTGCCAGCACTGTCCCTCTACCTTCTACTTCTCTCCGCCCTGCCATGCAGCCAGTGGCAATCCAATCATGACGCTCACACGCCCACACACCCACCTGTACATTACACAGCGCATGATGAGAATTACGATGGAAGTGATGGAGTGTGAACTCATGGAACATGAAGACAACATGGGAAAGGAACGCGATGCTTGGGTATGCGAAGTTTGTGCAGCGCAGGGCCATGGTGCACTAAGAAGTGTCGGCTTCATATGCGGAGGGCATCCCAATCACCACACCACACCATACCACACCACACCACACCACACCATCACGGGGCAGCATGCTGTGCACATGCTGCCTCCTCTGTGGGAGTGGCCCAGAGACGGCCCAGCACCTGTGGGGGTGCCCAGTGCAGTCCTATGAGTGGCGACCGGCCCGTCAGCCCCTCCACACATGGCTGAGCACATATGTGGGGCCACGGGCGTCCCAAGTGCAGGGCCAATTGTGGGTCCCGGTGGTCCTCGAACAGTGGTCCGCGGCCATCGCAAAGCCGGCCATGCGGATGGCACATATGGAACTGGCAGGACCACACGACCTGAGAACGGGAACGGAGTTCATCCGACAAGTTTTGTCGGAGTTGCAGAACGTCTGGCTGGCCCACGTCCAAACTCGAGACAGCCTCATCAAGGCCCGCATGGGTCCAAGAGGTACGATGGCATGGACACTGCGAGAACACCAGCTGCACCAACAAGCGGAATGGCAGGGTGTCCCACGGGCAGCCCTGAACTGAGACTGGCCAACACAACACAACACAACACAACACAACACAACACAACACAACACAACACAACACAACACAACACAACACAACACAACACAACACAACACAACACAACACAACACAACACAACACAACACAACACAACACAACACAACACAACACAACACAACACAACACAACACAACACAACACAACACAACACAGTGCAACACACTAGACCACGCCACACCATGACATACCACAACACATTGCAACATACCACAATACACACAGTACAAGCCTACAAGCTTAAGACCCTCCACAACAATGCTTCGCGTCGGAGGCGATACCGAAAGGATGGGTTCCCCGAGCCGCGGCGAGCAGCAACAACATCAGCCAGCACCAGCAATGACCACCCGACAACAACCAGCAGCAGCAGCAGTGGTCTGCACAAACAGTAGCCACCATTGGGGCAGCAGGGGCCTGCGGGGGCACAGGGTCGGTTACGGTTGTTCCCTCTAGCAAGGAGGGAAGAGGGGTCAGAGCGCCGATGACACGGACCAGAGGTGACATAAACACAAGTGTATGTGCCTCAGACCCCTTTCCTAAACTCCATCCGGATGCTGTTGTCTGTCCAGGGCAGTCAGGAGCGCGAGGCTGCGGTGGATGGCCAAAAGAGCCGGCGCCCGAAAGTTGTCCCATTGGCCCCTCTGACCCTTGATCTCAATGGCGGACGTTTGGAGGCACCGTGTGAACACAGCAAAGTGATCCGAATGCGGGGGCACGAGAGTTACGGTGGACAGAGGTATGTGGGGGCATGGCTGCAGGACATGGCTCGTCGATGATCAGCTGGGCTTGCAGAAGGGTGTCCTGCCCTTGTCGGGCTGGCCTCTGGGATTGTTCTCTAAAAAGGCCCTCACAAAGAATTGTGGATCAGTTGGAGTCTGGGACGGACATGAGATAGTGCATGCCTGCCAATTCTTTCTAGTCTGCAATCTTGTCAACAATGCACATAGAAGGCTGCCCATCAGCAAGCAATCAGGGAGAAATATGGCATATGTGGGGGGGTAAGGGGGGAGGCTCTGATGGGGGGGAGGGGCACAGTTCAATAAGCCAGAAATATATATGTGTGACAAGCAGAAATGAGCAATGTGTTGCAAAAGGTGCAATTCGTCGACGGATAACCCTCGGGCAAGGTTGTCCAGACTCCGCTTCTGTGGCTTTTGTAAAATCTTTTCTCCAAAATGCCTGCTAAGACCAACGACGTGAACGCTCGGCAAGACACAGTCACCACAAAGAGTAGTAAGAGCGTCAAACAGTCGCCAACAACGCCTGAAAAAAGAGGCCTGCAGCAGAGAAATCAAATGGACACACCGCCAAAAGGGACGTCTCACTTTTCCAATGATTTTTTCCCATCCTGCCCTTTGGCACAGGACTGATCTGCCTCTGCAGGGGCACAGGGCCGACCATATGGTCTCAAATCCGCGTGAAGGGTGGGCTGGGGGCCAGAGATTGGTCGAGTGACACAGAGGCGCTGTGCTGTCTCATGGCCCTCACTCCACATCTCTCCAGGTTTATGCTGCAGCCACGCACTACAGTCAGGGCCACAAGGCAAGGGGAAGTCCTATCAGGACGGTGTCACGCGCGCGCACACACACGCCTGCCCATACACAAGAGCTGCACATTGAGTCTCACTGGGGACTGCGAGATTCTGTTAGAGGCACTGCACATGGCATGCGCAAGGGCTGCGCTACACAGCAGTGGTTGAACTTTGAATTTTTTTTTTTACGCAACGTGCGAACAAAATGTGTGCATGTGCACTTGTGCTGGACAGAACAAAGCAAACGAAAAAAAGGCGGACGAAAGAAGAAAGGGGCAACAGGTTTATTGCACAGGCATGTTTTCCTCGAGAAAAAATGTACACAGGCATTTTTTCCCTACGCACTACCCCGCCCCCCCCATTAGTGGGTGAAAAAAGGAGCCCCAGCCGGAAAACTCCCCAAAAGAATTCAAAAACTTGAGGTCTGCCCTTTCCTGATTTGCCTAAACAACTTACAAGGCAGGGGGTTGTGCAATTTGCAAACACACAACGCACAAGAGAAGACTGTGCACAGGACCACACACTGCAAAATGTGGTAGACATGGGGCATAACTGTTCTCCTCTATTCCCTGTATCATTGTATCGCTTTGTAGTGCACAAAAGCAACGAAAATTTGGCCGTACATTTTTTCCCCTCCCCATCCCATCTCACTGCATTTGACCCCCCCCACACACCCTGCAAGGAATCTGGGATGGGATGCCCCCCACCCCCCATAAGCAAGTTGGAGCTGCCCTGGCCATGGGGGGAGGATTGCCAAAAATGCTGAGTAATAAACTAGCAAAGCAGAATTTTCCCTCACCTGACCCACTCATGTCCATGTATTCCAGAGCGGTCACCTGCGGCGACACCAGGGCACCATCTTGCATGTGAGCTAACAAGGGCCGGGGATTCCTCTCTGCCAACCTGTGGGGTGGGCCACATCCCGCCTGTTGCATGATACTGAGTTGGGAAGCGAAGCAAGCCGGTGGCAACTTGGTGGTGGCTAGCGCAGAGCAGATGGAAACGACTTAATATCTGCTGCATCATGCTATGCCCTCCGATGCTTTCTCTAGTTTGAGTCGCTCTGTTTGGTCTTTTCGTCGTCTGTTGGGCCAGTTCTGTTAAGGCCCTCCATCAGGATTTCAGGACCTCCCCCACATTCTTAAAGTAACAAAACTGTTCCATGCAGGATTTTCGACATATGTAAAGAAAATCACGGCAAATTGGGGGTCTGAACAGTTTTCTTAAAGGAGGGGGGGCATCCCATGTCAGATTTCTTACAGGGGAGGGGGTCTCTTACGGGGGGGGGGGGCAAATTCGTTGAGGTGGGATGCCCCCCCCTCCCGCGATAAGCAAGTTGGAGCGGGCCCCGGAATCATCTGTGCCCAAAGCCGGGTCCTGAACAAAGCCTGTGGCTCTTCCTCCTCCTCCTCCTCGTCCTCCTCTCCATGGGCCAGCAGCACCAAAGCACTGCAGACACACTGCAATCAGGGATATCAGGAGATTAATTCTCAAACATTATGCAACCAACATTAGCCCCCCCCCTCCGCCCACCCCCTGCAAAGGGGAGAGCAGCCCCCAGAACAATGGCCCACTGGGGCTGGGGGTGAGGGTAGCAAGGAGCATGCCCCTGGTGCCGTCGAAGGAATAGGGGTCCATTGGCGGTGCCGTGTGCTCAGGTGCAGCAGTCTGTGGTACCTCCTGCAGCACAGCAGCTCGCGGATCCTGCACTACGTGGACCACTGTTTGTGGACGGTGTGGCAGGGGCTGTGCCATCCATTGACCGCTCGGATCGACCAGTTCAGCAAAGTATGGCCTGGGCCCCGCGTGTTGTCGTTCGGCCATCGTGGCCCAGAGGTCGGAAGTGGGGTGTGCCAAAACTTGGCCTTGAAATAGCCTCAAATGAGCCATCACAACAGTGTAGTGTGGTGTGTAGTATCAGCGGTGGGTACAGCCATGTGTGACGGTGGAGAAATAGCTGTAGGGGGAGTATTAGCGCGCCGGGCCCGCGCCGGGCATATTTTTTTGACCATTCCTCACCCGTGCCTGTTTTTGCCAAACAATCTGGAGTACCTTCTCGCCGTGTCTAAGAATCTGGCCCGTCCTTTGCACCCAGTTTATGATGATGGCAAGGGTTGTGGTTGGAATTTGTGGGAGTGACATTTTGTGTTGTTGAATTCTCATACTGCGGCTTATGCGACGTGCTTTGCAAAAAAGGTTTGCAATCTAGTGCGGTCTACTTGGGGGACTCCCTTAGGTGAGTATACACTTTGGGCTAGAGTAGGATACTTAATACAAAGGTAGCGCGCCGGGCAAACCTTTCCCCATAGTTTCATGATCGGGGCTGTCGCCCGCGTCCGGCCCCGAAACTGCACTGCCGAACCATGCGCAGCCCGGTCCAATCCATCACCTGTTCCATCTGTCGGTTAACCCGCCCCCCCCCCCCCCCCAACTCCGCCCTTGTCCAAGCAACGCCTGAGAGTTTTTTCCTGGAGTGACTCCGGAGGGTGACGACCATCGTCGCTGTATGGCCAAGCAACGCCTATGTCCAAGCAACGCCAGGCGTTGGTTCCGCCACTTTTCGCGCCATGGGTTTTGGCGGTGCATTTTTGTGTGCCATGTGTGCCATGTGTGTTGTCTGATGGGTGTTGTCTGGGTTTTGAGATGCGTGATGTTCATATTGGGTGTCCAGGCAGCTGATTGGGGCATGATGGCCTTTTGTGGCATGTCTTGCCCCTTGGTTTTCAGAATAGAGCACCATGTCTTTCCGCATGTACCGTGCACAGTGGACCGCGTAAGCAACACCCTTGGCCAAGCAACACCGGGCGTTGATTCCGTCAATTTCTGGTCATTTACCGTTGCTTGGACATGGGGGGGGGGGGAGGACCCACCCACATCTGATGTCTACCTCAGTCGGACCCAGCCCTCCCCAATCACACTTCAGTGCCCGACTGTCGCGGCAAGTCTGTTCATGATCGCTGCGCTGTCCTGGAACTGTGTGTGGCCTACCAACTGCAGCGATGCTTTCACCTGCTTTCATCCGCTGGGCTGACTTACACGCCGCATGCTGAACTCCGCTTGCTGCTTCAGGAGGGTGCCTGAGGATGGCTCAGGGGTTGTTAGCAGCGGACCTCTGGAGCCAATCAGTCAGGGTGACCGAACACGGAAGATATTGTGGAGGGTCCGAGAGGCTGTAGACGACCGGTGAGCATTGTCGTGCTTGAAGTGGACCGGTCATGTGGAAGGCAATGGGCATACGCCGTGCCCTGGTACAGGCTGGCGCAGTTCAGGGACACGTACAGAGGGGCAGGCTCGGGGGGTGCGGCTCCGCGGGTCCTAGGACGCCAACTTACCCCCCCCCCCCCCCTAGGGGCCTCCGGCCAACAGTTAGTTGGGGGGGTAGTTGGCGTCCAGAACCGAGGAGTCGCCTCCCCCATGGGGGCGGGTACAAGTCCGTGCGGGGTTTATTGTGCCAACGAAAATTGCGGAGCTGGAAACTTTCGCCACCCGTGCAAATCCCAAGGCCCACGCTGCCTCACACACACACACACTGCACTGCCAACGCCTCGCGATTTCGCCAGCAGAAATTTTGCCGCCTTCCTTAAAGGTGGAAATTTTCCTGCGAACCCCCCCCCCCCCCTGGTCAGTGGCAGGTATGGCCCGCTCCCTTTGACAAGGCTCTCGGTTCCACATGATGTTTCACCCACCGCTCAAATCTCAACCACCCACTCCCCAACCTCCGCCTGACCCGCCCACCGCTGCCTGGGCTGTGCAGCTGATAGTCTCTCAGCTGTCCACCATCAGCTGCGACGTCCGGCGCATGATGACGAGCCAAATGGAAGATGTGGGGTCAGAGCTAGTGGCCTGGCTGGCCTCCCTCAAAGTGTGTCCTGGTGTGGTTGGGGTAGTAGTCAGGTTTTGAGCAGATTTCGCATTGCCGCCGCACGAAAACCGGCTTTGGTTGGGACTCGACCCCGCTCCATGTGCCACTCGGTCCCGCTCTCGGTCCCGCCGACCCCCTCCTGTTTCAAACTCAGTCGCAGCCTGCTGCATCCAGTGTATGGCTCGGTTGGACCCAGCCCCGCGTGGCTGACGCATGGTTTTTCGTCACATCCCCGCAAAACATATGATGAGGAGGTGGAAAAAAGGTTTGCCTCGCTGGAGCGACAGTTTATTGGAATTTTGAATTCTCCCGATGTTGGGAGCCCTGAGAATACAGGGGGCGTCATTACCCCTGTGGGTGCCCCGCAGGTGGCCAAACGCCTTCAGGGGGGGAATTTGGAGTTTTGAACTACAGTTACTTTAAGCTTTAGCGCAATACATTTCACAATAAATTATGGGTAAAAGCACTCATAACTGCCCTTCACCCTTGCAATGGACTCCCTAAAGTATATGGGGGAGCCTTGCTGCTTGAGGAGGGGCCATGAATTGGCGAATCGATTGCCATGGTGGGTTTTCGAAACACGGCGATTTTGAGGTTTTCAGGATTTGGTTTTTGATCCAGTTTATGGGTTTCTATGTTAGATTTCCCCAGAAATCGTAGGGTACCCTTTAAATCTGGCGCGCAAAAGGTCTGGAGGGAGCGTGCCGCTTTCCGCGCCAGACTCTGATTCTACGCTACGATTTCTGAGGCATTTTATTGTACCGATCCTTCAATTGGATCAAAAGCCTTCTGCAATGCTTGACATCGCAGCGTTGACCCAGATGGATGGGCCGAATCATGGCACCGCGGTGCTCAAAATGACGTGTGCACATCTCCCCCACCTCATAGCTAAAGTGCGAGGTGTATTTTGAAAGCAATGCCAGTGTTTGGGGATTTTTTCAACTCATTACCTACTTGAACAATACAATTTTTTGGGTAAAACATTACATCTAGCTTGAAACCCAGGCTACGCAAACTCGTGACACCTTAGAGCCTACCATGTCGTTTTGTCACGTTTCTAGAACCATTATGCTAAGCTGGAGCTGCCTTGAAACACCCGATAACTCTACTTGTGTCCCCTCCGGGGGATAATAGTGGAGTCTTCAAATGGTGTGAGCCACGCCTGTGGCATCCTGATCATTGCACCAGCAAATCCGGAATCGCTGGTTTCAGTATTTTCTCCGTCAAAAATCCCTGTGAACATCCCTCCACATCACAAATGACATGGAATGAGTTTGAATCTTCACACGAAAGCTGGACCCCTCGACCAAACACCCAGTTTGCTGCAGCCCATTTCTGAACAGCAGGTATGTGGGGCGCTTGTTCATGTACAGTGGTGCGCAGGCGACGGGGTTGACTGCTTTGCAGTATTCATGCCACGGATGCCAACCGGCATGATTGGGCGCCAATGTAGCGCGATGGCGGACCTGCACTCCGGGACGAAGGACAAGGCGGGTGTCTGCTGCACCTCCGCTGCGTTTCTGGATCATTTTGTGGAGAGTGGGGTCGCGTACACACATCTGGACATTGCGGGCGTTGCTGGAGATCTGATGGACCGCCTCTGGATGGGCTGAGGGGGCACGGGACGGGGCCGCCATGCGCCAATCGGCTTTGGACTCGGAATGCCAGCCAGACACATGGCGTCCCAGCACAAGCCCCCTCCCCCTTTGCAGGTGACGGTACTTGGGAGGAAGGGCGTGTTTTACGTGGAAGGCAGGTGCGGTCCAGGGTACACCCCCCCATTGGGCCCTTCCCTTACGGATTTTTCCAGGAGCCGGTGGAACTTACCCCGGCAGCGGTACAGACCGAAGTTGATGTGGAAGACGAGAGCGTGCAGGTGTGCCTTGCGGGCCCGAGCACCGCAGTGACGGAGGTCATGCAGCGCAGGGGTACGTCTCTTGGTCTACTCTGTGCCAACTGCCCTCTTCTGCAGGCGTGCCCTGAACTTGCGGACTCGGACGCACAAACCAATAGCGAGTCCAGCATGTACGAGGAGGTCTGTCGAAAGGTTGTCGTCTGCCCCTCTTGTTGGCGCGTGCGGCACCCATCCGCTGATGGAGGGGTCGGGGTGTTGCAGCGGTGCTTGCGAGGAGGGGCGCACTGCAGGACCAGGGGCATGATGCGGTTTGCACTCAGCCTGATGGCAGTGGGCAGCAAGTGTGGGGCCGGAGGTTGGCGGCAGCAGGGTTTTCGCAATGCGTGTGCCTTCGGCTGTTTGAAAGCGGCATTTGAAAGGGCGTTTGTCCATTGAACAGCGGCACCGCGTCCATTGCGCTGAGCGCACGGTACGCACACCATCCTCCCATGCAGCGCCGTACGGACGCCCTCCCTACAGCTGCAGAAGGTCGCGTAGTTCAGCGGTCATGCACGTGACGCCTGAACTAGAGGTGCTCGGTTCGAATTCCGGTGGGGTCGGAACGCAGCGTCCTAGGCGCTAGGGTGTCTGTGACCCCGCGAGCCGGAAGGGATGCTGCGAGGGACAGGTAGGGATCACTGATACGCTGGAGTTCGGAGCGCGCCCGAGCACTTTACCCTCCCTACAGCTGCAGCACGCCCGGGGGTAGTGCAAAATTGGCTTGCGTCCGGGGGGGGGGGGGGGGCGACTCTGCGGGTCCCAGGACGCCAACTACCCCCCCCCCCCCCCCCCCAAAGGGGCCTCCGGCCAACAGTTAGTTGTCAAAGGTATGGGCCTAAGGAGTCCATGGGCGCCGAAGGCGCCCGACGGTCTATGGGCACCAAGTCCGCCCAGTTTGCCTCCTCTGCACTTTTGGTGCATTTGAAGGGGTTAGTAGAATGGTTTAGCCCATGTGGTCATGAAGGAAGGGGCCGCATACCCGAGGGGAAGAACGGGTGACTGTCCAGGGCCCCGTAAAGGAACAGCATTCCGACGGAACATCACACAGGGGGACTGGACCCCCCCCCCTCTTAAAGGCAAACAATCAGATACCGAGGCCTTGTGCCAACCCCCCCCCCCCCCCACAAAAGGAGCCCTGGGCACAGCCCTCCCCGCGTGCTGTTCGCCACAGGCCGACGAGGTGATGCAGGAGCACCAGGAGCTGCGGCGGCAGATGAAGGCCAAGGACGAGAAGCTCGCGGAGACCCGGCAGAGCACCCAGGCCACCCTGCAGAGCCTGTTCAGCGCGGGCTTCGACCTGCACCGCACCCTCTTCCACACGCTGAGCTCGTTGCACTCGCACCGGCTGCCGTGGGCCAGGTCCACCCCCAACGACCCGATCAAAGGCTTTCAGGTGCCCCGCCCCCCTGTTCTGCCCTTCAGCGCGGCGTGGGCTGCGGGCTGCTGCCCGCAACACAAGCGCCGCGCGCCCCGGGCGCGCTCGTGCTGCCGAGGGGTCGGGTGTGGGTGCGCCGCCCATGTGCCGTGGGTGAGCGGTCGCTAAAGGCAGTGCCCCCCCCTTCCCCCCCCTCCCCACAAGCCCCCGTCGCCATCGGTGCGCAATCACGCCAAAGGTCTTCAAGGGCACTTCCCGTCAGCCTCTGTGCCCCTTTTTTTGGGGGCAAACCAGGACGGCTCGGGAACAATGGGAATGTCTGCAGCGCGACAATTGTAGGGAATGCCCCCGGGGGATGGGGAGGTGCAAGCTGCCTGAGCGGAGGGGTTGGGTTGGGTTGCGATACGGCCTCTTTCCGTCATGCAGCGACCACGGCACCTGCCGGATGCGGCTGGTCCCGAGTGGCGTGAAGGTCCGGCCACCAGCCCTGCCACACTGCTGACAGTCCCCAGACCCCCCCCCAGCGCGAGCGAGCGGGAGATACCACTGCGCCCGTGTGTATCAGGGCCCGTGTGTTGGTTTTGTGTGGTTGGGCGGAACCACCCAGCACAGATAATTTTAGGTTTGTATGGTCTGGGCAGTATTGAACACGAGCTGCTCCGTGGATTCATTGAGGTCTGAGGGAGGGTCAGCCTGGTGAACCACAGCACAAAGAACGATTGCACTTGCGCTGTGTCCTCTTTACCAGACTGAAGGATGTCTGGGACTGCTCTGCAGTTCCTGAGGAGTTTCTCCCGCCGCTTTTCTTTGCTCTGTTCTTGTCTCGCGATTCTCAGCATGTGTGTGTGTGTGTGTGTGTGTGTGTGTGTGTGTGCGTGTGTGTGTGTGTGTGTGTGTGTTGGGAGGGGGTTGTTGGTACGCTCCGTGGTTGGCCATCGTTGTTGTTGGTTGTGCTTGGTGCTCTGGGCCCTGGCAGTGGGGCACGGAAGCCCAAAGCAAGACTGCTGCGGGCCATGGGTCGGTATCCCGTATTGTGCAGCCACCCTACTGTGTCCCTGAGGGCCTGGGGCTGGCTGCCCATGAGATTTCAGCTCCTCTACCAACCTCTGAGGGGCCAGAGATGGTCAGTCTCACCGCTTTGCACCCTCATTTCTGGGCACTTAGTAGTTTTGGAGGTGCCGGGGTCGTGGTCAGCGCTGCCCTGTGCCTAGAACATCTACATTGTTGGCCCGGCTACCTTTGGTGGGGGCACCTTGAGGGTAGACAGCCTGGGAACCTGTCTCGGCTTATGGGGGAGGGGGGGGGGGGGGCTAATGTTGAGGCTCACAGGCTGCATAGGGGGGAATTTGAGGGCATTCCTGGTGACTCTACAGTGGTGGACCATCATGCATGCCCCAAAAGCGTTCTGTTTGCCGTCAACCGAAGTAACGTGGTCAAGTTGCCAAAATTGGATAGGGTTGGTGTCAGGAAAGGCAACGAGGTTTGGCAATGCCATGTGAATCTCGAAAAGCTTCTGCGATCTTAGATGCTCCACAATAGTGTCTTGCTTGCCTCCCTGTGGCTCTATAGCACAGAGGGATTGAGCATCATGATGGGGAGCCATCCTAAGAGGTAATCTGCACACCCGGGGGCTCAAACATAACAGGAAACATCTCAAGGATCGGGGAGGGGCAAAGTCTTCGATGACGGGTTTGCTTTCTAGCACTAGGGTTAAAAGTGGGTCTTTATGGCACAGTTCACAGCTCGCCAGGCGCCTTTAACTGCCAACCACATGAAGCAAATGCCCACTGTTGTCCACCGCCAACCGTAAACCAAACAGACCTTCGAGAAAAAGGCAATCACTCCTCAATACTGCCACGCAGAAGAAGTGGATGTATGGGTCATAAGAATGACAAATTGTTGCACTATGGCAGCATCAAACACGCAACTTCCACTAAACTTCCACACAAGTTCCATTGTATGTGTTGGAACCGCTGTCAGTTGCTCTTAGCAACCTACCGCCGGCTACCCGGGAAGGCTTGTTGGTGGGGTGCAACCCGAAGTATGTCGTAGTAGAGGCAGTGGAAACCACAAAATATGAACGCAAGAAATTTGTTTGGTGCTGCATTTCATTGGTTTCCTGCCCAAACCTGAAGGCGTATTTTCCTTGGAACACAACTCATGGCCTGCATCCCGTGGCAAAAAATTCTCAGGTGCAACAATGCGATAGGAACGATGTGTATGTGCAAGTTCCACTTCCTCCTGGCCTTCCTGAATGACCCTCAAACCATGGCTGCGGTGGACTTGTCTTTACTGAGTTGCAAACCTCATCCGCCAGTACATCTTGTGGGTTGAGCTACCCAGGCTCGCTGAATAGTGAGGACGTACACACGCGCCTTCCAAAAGAAGGATACGTTGGCGAGGAGAAAGTGTCAACCCCCCCCCCTCCCTCTGCTGCAATGCCACCCCCCCCCCCCCCTTCCCAATGAAAACCCAGACCAGTGTGTAGGCTAGAGGAATGAACCGGCGGTACCCTCGGCGGCGGTTCGGCTCGGCTGGTTAGGTTCCGGTGGTTCGGCTCGGCGGCGGTGTCGGCCGGCCGAACCGCCGCCCGGCACTTCGGCCGGTCGGACCGCCGCCCGGCGGTCCGGCCGGCCGATTCAGCCGGCCGAGACCGCCGGGCCGTTCCGACGCACCCCTCCCCCCCCTAAGCATCCCCAGGTTAGGCACCCCTTTTTTTCACCCACCTTCACCTATTTTCACCCATCCTTTGCTCATTTCCACCACTTCCACTCCTTTCTGGGTTGATGACTCGCAATCCACGCTTTGTACGCGGTGCACACACAAGGCGGTGCACACAAAAGGCGGTCTATAGCCACCGCAGGAGTCATGTTATTTAGGGGGCCATACGCAAGGCGGTACCCACAGAACGCGGTGCAGACCCAAGGCGGTGCACACAAAAGGCGGTCTATAGCCACCGCAGGAGTCATGTTATTTAAGGGGCCTAAGAGGGGGATTTGCTTTTTGAAGAGGCACATGGGGTGGGGGGTGTATCGGAACGAGCCGGCAGTTCGGCCGGCCGGAGTACCGCCCGGCGGTGTCGGCCGAATTTTCGGCCGAAATCCTCAATGGCGGTGAAATCGGCCGGCCGACACCGCCATTGGCTCCTTCATTTTCGGCCGAGCCTCACCGCCGCCGAGCCTCACCGCCGTTTCATTCCAATGAGCTCAGTGTGTACACCCAGAAGTACCAATGGACACAACGACTCAGCGTTTGTGGCACCTCTTCCCCTTCTCCTGCCCCCTCCCGTGTCCCTGAGCACCACAAAAAAGTCCAGCGCCTCATGATCCATATTTCCTGATCTATGCCATTGTTCAGGCGGAGGATTTCAGGGGCAAGCTTAAGACGCCATACATTGTGTTCTGCGAGCACTTCGTGTCGGTTGTGCACAAAGACATCCAGATCCTCGCGGACTTTAGCAATTATATGTTTTCTGATGAGATGACCAAGGCTCTTTCAGGGAAGAAGTCAAAGTCCAGCTCAGCCATGTCGGCACGTGCCGGTGCAGCCTCCAGTCGCAATCATAACATGCATTCCAGTCGCAATGTGGCTCCCAATTCCAGTCGCAGCTCCGCCCGGAGCTCAGCCCGCTCGAGCCGTGGTTCAAATGAGAGCAAGGGATGGGCTGCACAGAAGAATGACGGATATCAGTCGAGTAGGGGAGCTGGGTCCAGTAGAGGCAATCCTGGGAACGCGTCCAGTAGAGGAGCGTTGAGCAGCAGAGGGGACAAATCGAGCAGAGAGCACCAGGGGAGTGCCAGGAAGGTGGACAGGAGGGGGGACAGGTCCAGTGGGGGGGATAGGTCGAGTAGGGGGGATAGGTCGAGTAGGGGGGATAGGTCGAGTAGGGGGTCAAGTAGGGGGTCAAGTAGGGGAGATTCGTAATTCTGCTGTTTGATTTGATATGCCTTTTGCCACTCAGTCAAACAGTGCACAGCAGAAGTATTATCTGGAGCACAAGGGTAAAATCATCTCTTTCTCCCCCCAAAAGCAACCACTGTTTGTTGAACACAATACGGCCTGAATTCGGATTGGCAAGGGCGCTGCATAGGCACAGCGCGCTGTGCACACTTCGTGGAGTGGCTATTGGTACACTCTTGCCTAGAGGGGTCAGGCTCTTATGCACGCCTGAGAGCCCTGAGTGCCCCTTTGCACCACCATTACTCCCCAGTAGACCAGCGCGCAGCTGGCCAATGATGTTGGTGCGGAACGGGTGTATGGGTGCAGACCTCCTTTCAACATGACATTCACCGAATTCATTAACCACCTCCCGCCTGTTGAGCGCGGGCTCTCTATCTGGAGGGTACTCTTCAGTGGGCACTTCAATGCCCAGACCAAGATGACTGATTTCTACGCCGTAGCAGTGGTGCTGTGAGCACAAGGTGCAGGGTGCCCCCACACTATAACAAGTGGGATACCCTTATCGTCCCTACCGCTGGTCCGCCATCGTCGTTCTACTTTTTCCGCCTTACTATCAGCGGGGGTGCACCATGGCGTGCCTCCTTTTTCTCGCACAATGCCATCACACTTTGGAGGTGGAAGAGGGGTCTGCAACCAGGGGGGTTCATGCGCACTGCCAGCGCATACTACGTCTTCCATTGCCTCCTTCACCACCCCCTCTTCCTTCCCCGATTTTGAGCCTGACAGCTCTAACACCACTACCTCTGATTCTGATTCTGATTCAGATTCCAATTCCAATTCCACTTCCTCTCGTGTCACATGGCATATTCTTCGTCCTCCAGCCCTACCTCCATTGCGCAGCATTTCCCTGGACCATCATCTGCTCTGCTGTCATGTGTTGCTGATCCCGTTTGTGGTGGCGCTGTAACCCAAGACCGGGGCCATCAGCGACACTTTGTTGCCCTTGGTAGACTTTATCTGCTGTTCAAGGGTTGATTTGGGCCTTGCCTGAGGAACAGAGGTGGTGCACCCGTCACGATTGTACAGAACTCATATCTTCTCCATGTTGCACCAATGATTTGTGCATGTATTGCATAGGACTCGCATTTTGACTGCACAAAATTGTACAGATACTGCATGGCAGCTATATTGGAATTGCATGGAGCTGTGCCGGCATCATGTGTGTATGTGGCATGTTATTTGCGGAAGCGCTGGGTTGGATTTGCGTTGGTTTTTTTTCATGATAAGGATGGGTATTGCATTGATAATTTGCAGTGGAAGATTCATGGTGTTTTACCTCTCCGTCGCGCCTCAGTCGGGCATGCACAGCCTTTACCAGGAGACGATGGTTTTTTGTGCAACCCAGACCGATCTCATGCAGTGCAGGCCGTGGTAATGCTCTTGTGCGACACTCTCACTCCTCATTATCCCACCAGCATGTCTGGAGGCGACAGCAGCACCGATTGCCATGTCTCAAGAGATTGCTGATCTTGACGCCCGTCAACACACTAGCCATTTGCAACACCTGCCGTCTATATGCCTGCAGACATGGCCCGTACTCAGTTTTACCCCGATAACCTCGTAAGTCACACAATCATGACCAATTGCCTAACCACCCCCATTTCTCCCAACACAAAAAGCCACATCAGTTTTGCTGAACGGCATGTTAGAAGGTTATGATTGTTCGTGTAACTCCGCCATGCTCATGCCCATTGGTCATGTGCAGTGTACTCCGTGAGCTTGCCTATGTTGGACTAGTTGGACTAGGTGGACTTTTTTTTTGGACTTGCACATACAGTGTGGTCTGTGAATTGTGAATGGACTTTGGGCCTTTCTCACAGTCCGTTGTTCCTCTGGCTGCATTTTTGTGTTCTGTGCCCTCTGCTAGCTCAGCTCCCCCATCCTCTCCCAGGCATTATGTGTAATTCCCCCTTGGGCCCAGGTACCAGATAGTTCATGTCAGAGAAAAGTATGCAGTGCAACTCGATTTCCAGTGAAACGTGTGGGTGGAGTAGTTTTGCACAAAACAACCAAGAACTGCTATGTGAAACCACCTTGAGAAATGACTTCTTCTCAGGCTTGTTGTTGTGTAAGAGTACTTGTGCACAGCACTCGTTGTCCTGGAGACTGTACCGGAACCTACCCCAAAACCACCAACCACTCAAAACACCACAGGCACAGGTCAAAAAGAGAAAAATAAACATCTTGGCACAATTCATGCACCATCTCTTCCTGCAGCTCCCCAAATACCTTTTCCATGGGGTGATCCAGTCTGCATAGTGCAGGCGGCTTTGATGACTTAGCGACCTTGACTTGGGCTTGTCCGGGTGGCAAAGGCAGGTGTTGAACCTCCGTCCGGTGAATTCCTTGAACTTCTTCATATTTCATCCAAACATTGCAGATGTCCTTGGCTCTCTGCCCAGGTTCATAGCCACATCCATGATGTCCACATGCTACAGCCTTTCAAAAGGGCTTTGGGACCACCTTTCCCTCATCATCTTCACGTATGCCACCGCATTGAAGATATATCGTATCATTTCCAACGTGCACATGGGCTGGGGGACGCACACAGGGGCGGGGGGATGCTCACATGGCCTGGGGGACGCGCACAGGGGCTGGGGGACGCACACAGCGCCTGGGGGACGCGCACATGGGCTGGGGGACGTGCACAGGGCCTGGGGGACGCGCACAGGGGCTGGGGGACGCGCACAGGGGCTGGGGGACGTGCACAGGGGCTGGGGGACGTGCACAGGGGCTGGGGGACACGGAGAGGGCCTGGGGGACGTGCACAGGGCCTGGGCTACTAGCAATTGAGAACACACTTGGCTGCTACTTTCTGCACGGTGAATTGGCAAGAGTGGTGGTGCCAACAGGTCAAGACGCAGCTCTTGAGGAAGCCGGTGTGACTTGTCACCACCAATTTGCAGGTGTATGTGGAAATGGTGATGCAGTGTGAGGCAGACAAAGACTGTGAGAACAAGGCAAGAGGATCCATGGCGGCGATGGCATGCCACGTCGCAGCCAAACACAACGCACTTTAGTGGGAAGGCTGCACTGGCATTTGGGGGGCCTGCTGCAGACCCGTGAGTGTGTGCGGACACAACAATGGGCTGAGTTTGTCGGGCATACTCTTCTGCTGGGGGCATGCGGCTGTGGCAGCATTTGTTGGTTGGCCCTCAGGTAGCCATCTGGGAGGGACTTCGATGTTCCTTGCCAGAAGCAGCAGCACAGAGCTGTAGACACAGCGCTCGTGCGTAGCAGGGCAGGGCACAGAAGTGGTAAGTTTTGGTTCTGCGCAGCCACACAGAGCTGCCCTTTTACTGCTGATTGGTCCCCTCGCATGGGGCACATGTCACAGCGCCGGGATGGTGCCTCCCCGCAACCTCCGTCCCCCGCCGCTCGGGAGTCAATTCTCACAAGCTGCCGTGACATTGCCTCTGAGGCCGGGATGTATTAGAACGGCCGTGCACCGTAGGAGGAGGGGGCGGGGGTACTCCCCCTCAGACCCCCCTCCTCCCCCCTGAACCCCCTCCTCCCCTTCCAATGTTTGAGGCTGACTGCCAAATTTCTGCTTCGGTGCCTTCGGTGCCAAGACGATTTAAGCTCAAAAAAATTCCAGCCCGCCTTTGACGGGGACCGTAGGGGGACCCAAGGAGGAGGGATGTCCCAGCCACCCCCCCCCCCCCTTCAGACCCCCCCCCTCCCAAGAGTCTTTTTCCTTGTCCAGCCTCTCCGGGCACAGTGCCACTAGAATCAGAGCACACGACTGCCCTACTCGCTACACTTTGCCTTGAGCCAATGGATAAGCTGCACGCTTTCTCCTCAGAGGACGTCCCCGACTCAGGGGGGTCCGACACTGCATCCACGGTCTCCTGGGGTGCCAGCTCTGACGGTTTTAGCAGTGATGTCAGTGACACTCGACCGCCTTAAACAGTTTTCCAGCAGGATTACGTCATATGAATGCTGCGCTATTGTTTTCCACACGTCCATAATGGGTCCAGGTGACACCGCCCAGTTACGATGCCACAGTACACGAGGTGCAAGTGGTCACCCTCTAAGGCCAGAGGAGTGCCGAGGATGACCTCAAAGCCTAGTGTTGCTTCCAGGTCCATGAGACACTGTCCTGCATAAGTATTTACCGTCTTTGGTCTATATTTTGTTGTGTAACCTTGACCTTGGGGCACAGCCCACTGTACATAGCAGTTGGTGGATTGAAGCTCTTTGCAGAGGACACTCACTATTGGACTAATGGCTGAAAGTGCTTATGGCGGGGGCATTCAGTCGATTGGAACTGACCATTGCTCTCTCTCTCCCCCCACTTCTAATACATCCCTGCTCTGAAGGACAGTAATTTGTTGCACAATGTCGGGAGAACCAGTGACTAAGAAACAGAAGAAGGATGTGGATTGCCCCTACGATGCCAAGGTGCGTGCAGATGCCTGTCCAGACTGTCGCATGCAACGCCGGGGCGTTTGTGCATCAACAGTTGTGCCGTGGGCTGGGGTTGCGGTGGGTCTGGGGGCGGGACGTAAACAGAGGGTGACAATGCACCAACCAAAAAAAAAAGGTAAATTCTCAGGCAGGCACACAAACAACAACCGGCGGAACCGCCGGTCGCGCCCAAACGTCACGGAGTTCATCGTCTCGCCTTCCCAATCTAAAGACCGCCTGACGGGGGGGAATCAAATTTTGTGAAGTGAAAAATATTTTCGGGCCCTGTTTGGTACACAGCACCCATCTGGACCCAGATTTCATGGTGGGAACAGATGGAAGTCACTGAAGGAACAATTGATTTGGGCCATTTTTGGTACACACATTTTTGGACGTTCCAGCGCCCCCCGCCCCCGCCTCTCTTCCGATGGGTGTGCGCGCTGTGCACAAACACCCCCAATCCACGCCTGTTTGGGGGGCATGCCATGAGAGACAGGGTGGGAGGGCTGGGGGCGGGCTCCACTGCTTTCCTTCCAAGAAAAACAAAACGCAGTGGCACATGGGGCAGTCCCACAGCTTTCACACCGACCTGCCACTGTAACGGGGCTGGCACGCGCCTGTGCCCTCAGGGTTAGGGGACGGGAGCGGGAGCACACAGGGGGCCCAGACCCCCCCACCCCCCACACGACAACACAACATGTGGTGATCCGGAACCCCTTCGCCCTGTGCTACCTCTCCTGCATCACATGTGGTGCTGAGCACCCTCCGAACTTCGCAGTCTTGGGACGGACTTCGCACGAAGCATTGCCCATGCCGGCGTGGCAGGGGCGCCACGGGGCAGAAGCAGCACCTCCCCCCCCCCTTTTTCCCCTAAAATAAAAAAACGCCGACCTCCAACCGCCGTCCGTTACCCTGCAACCGTCGTTGGATGCCCACCAACCGCCGTTGGTTGCCCCTCAAGTGCCGTCCAATAGTGTGCCTAAATACCGAGCCCGCTACTAGGACCGGTTTTTTTTTTTGCTTCAATCAAAAAACGTCCTGGCGGAGGGACAACTGTCCACTCTGTCCCAACAAAATACCTTCATCAGCCGTCTGTTGGGCAATGAATGTCGGCGATCCCCCCCCCAAAATCCGAACCAGTGCATCCACCCGGAAGTGCCACCCGTCAGACTCACTGAGCCTTTGTGGCACCCCCCCTCAACACCCCCTTCGCGCACAGCCCTGCACTGCATCCCCACTTCTGTTGGTTTTGGATGCGAACGTCAGCGGCTGTTGATGGCGGGGGTTTGTAGATAGTGTGGGTGTGGGGGGGGGCAAGTCGTGGGGTTGGAGGCGGCGTGTGGAGGCCGAAGTCGCGGGCTCGGCCGTGCCTCGTTGGTGACTTGGCCCGTGCTTTACAGGAGGAGTCGGTGTTAACTGAGACCACGAAGGCGTACAAGAACTTGGACTTCCTGAACAGCCGCGCAGCCCGATCCATCCGCATCATGTGCGAGTTCGAGGAGCCCCGGCGCCGCCTGCGGGAGAATCATATTCAGGTGCCCGGATGGGATGTGGAGGGGCCCCGGTATGTAGGTTTAGAGTGGCCGTACGCTGTTGGCGATGTCGCCTCACGCCTGGACGGTAGGCGAGCGGCCGCTGTCGACGCTGGAGCCCCACCTCTTCACCCGCGAGGGCTTTGGCCCCACGGCGCTGTGCATGTTGGCCGCGCCGCGTGCTCTCTTCGCGTGCTGCCGCGCTCGTGTTCGCTCAGCGCTGGCTTTGCGTCTGTTGCGGCGTCTTTTCTGGTGCCTTTGTTTTGTGTGCTTGTGCCTCCCGCCTCCAGGGCCCCCAGGGGTGCACTGCAGGAGATGGGGGCCCGTCGTGTGCGCATTGGCCTCGTCGAGGGGGAGAAGGGTGGCGTGACTTTTTTTGCGAGGCCTTTTGGGGGCGGCAGGGAATGGCAGGGGAGGCAGGGAAGGGCAGGGGCGGCAACCCCCTTCAAGACTGCCCTGACTCGACGCAAAGTTGTTCCCACACCCTAACACCAGTCCCAACAGCAATTCCACCCGCCAGTAACCGCCCCCCAACCGCTTTCACAATCCCCTGTAACCGCTCTGTAGCTGCTCTGGAATGGCCCCCATGCCGGGGAAATACGAGTATTTTCCCAAAATTATTTATTCAGGGGACCACAATGGGCAAATGCGAAAAAAAGTCGCGCAGAAATTTTAACTGATTACTGTGCTTGAGGCTGTAAAATAGGCAAATTTTCGCAAAAATTGACTGTAATTACATAATGGTAGGGTTCTGACATCTGTAGCGTAGGTGCTGCTAAAGACATGCACAATGCAACGCCTGCGAAGATGAGAAAAGTGCTATGGGTCCCTCCGAGAATGCGGGCAGTGATTTCTAGCATGCATGCAGTGCCCCCAAGGAGTAAATGCAAGGCAGTCGCTGTGCAGTGTGCAAAAATTGATCCTCCCAAAATTTTTTAATATTTTCCGGGCTCTCCAGTTACGCAAGTTGGACATTTGCAAAATTTAGTTGCAAAAAAATTAATTTTTCACCCATTTTAGAGGCAAAAGCAAATATTTTGCTGAACCCTGTGCACCCTGAGCACCGTTTTGTGCCTCACATTGCACAATTTTCACATTCAACAATCCTCCACAATCTCATTCGAGCGGATTCCGCAGGTCAGTCACGCCACGACGCCCAGCGTGCCTGTGAGAGGTGCGAGAGGCAGAGGGGCTGAGACTGCGCGCCGTGGGCTCAACCATCTTGATGAGACCTGAACAGCCTCATTTATTTCGCACCGTCGTACCTTCAGTTGCCTACAACGGCCGTCACAAACCGTCAACCGCCCATTTGTTTCGGAAAAGAGACCTGTTGCTCAGCCTTCACGACACCTGCGTAGTTTTACTGAATGCCCCCCCACCCCACCCACCCCCACCCCTCGCACGAGCACCTGCATCGCTCCTCGTGCACCTGCAACGCCGCATTTGTCTGGTGCCGTGTGGGTGTCCACGCACGCCGTATGTCGGTCCTCCACAGGGGACGCTCCTCATCTTCGGGTCTGCGAGATCTCTGTCCCGAGCGGATCACGCCCTGGCCGTCAGCAAACTTGAGCAGGTGTTGCTGCGGCCTCGTCATCCTGTGCCCTGTGCCGTGTCCTTTGGCATCGCTTGCCACCCCCCTTTGTCCAAGCAACGCCTCCAAGCGACTATTCTGACCTGAGACCTCATCTTGGCTGGCGCCTCACGGCGCGTCTCTTTGTGATGAACACTTTGTGATGGCGCCTGACGACGCTTTGTGGAACAATCTGGACAATTTGTGTCGCAGCTCTGCGTGATACCCGAAGTCCTGTTGGACTGCCAGAGTGATTCTGGAGGGTGACGACCGTCGTCGTTCTGGAAACGCCAGCAAGCACCAACGGCAGCAGCATGCCGCAGCGCCAGATTCTGGGAGCTGTTGGTGGGGGTTTTGAAGCATGCCGCAGCATGCCGCAGCATGCCGCAGCATGCCGCAGCGTGCCGCAGCATGCCGCAGCATGCCGCAGCGTGCCGCAGCATGCCGCAGCATGCCGCAGCATGCCGCAGCGTGCCGCAGCGTGCCGCAGCATGCCGCAGCATGCCGCAGCGAGCCAAAATTTTCACATGGTGGACTTTTTTTTCATAACATGTCAAACCTGTGAACCCTTTATTGCACAGACATCTCAGAATTGGATGGTAGCTCAGTGGTCTATGTACCGGGTTGCAGTTTGGAGCGTTCTGGGTTCCATTCACGGAAAGGGCAAATTTTTGCCTGTCAGTTCTTCTCTATTGTTGCACAGATTTTCGCTTTTTTGGTGTTGTTTTGACATGTCAAGTCCTGAGGATACTCAAACTACCGAGGCATCACAGGTTTTTGAAACCTGTGCCGCTTTCGGAAAATGATGGTACCCTTGACCAACAGCTTGAAGCATGCCGCAGCATGCCGCAGCATGCCGCAACATGCCGCAGCATGCCGCAGCGAGCCAAAATTTTCTTGGGGACCGTTGGTGCTTGAACGCGAGGCGTTGGTTCCGCCACTTTTCGCACCGTGGGTTTTGGCGATGCATTTTTCAATTGGTCCTCCTGTGTGCCATGTGTGCCGTCTGATACCCGGGTCTTGAGATGCGTGATGTTCATATTGGGTGTCCAGGAAGCTGATTGGGGCATGATGGCCTTTGTGGCATGTATTGCCCTTTGGTTTTCAGAATAGAGCACCATGTCTTTCCGCATGTTCCGTGCACAGTGGACCGCGCAAGCAACACCCTTGGCCAAGCAACACCGGGCTCTGGTTCCGTCAATTTCTGGTCATTTACCGTTGCTTGGACAAGGGGGAGGGGGGGGTATTATGGCGGCCAGGGGTGCCTGGGTGCTGCGGGCCAGACATTCGCTCTCCCCTGGGCCCTCGTGGAAGGGGTTGGGGATGAGTTTGGGTTGCATCTGACTGGGCACGCCGGCCCCTTATTTGGGGTGTCTGGATTGGCTTACCGCGAAGGGGGTTGGGGCCATGTGCTTCCTGTTCGGCCTGCGGGACGGGGGGTGGGGGTGGGGTGTTTTGGAATTTGTGGGTGGGTGGGTGTCCAAGCACCACCCCCCCCGCGGTCCCCAGCCCACGGAGTACGCCTGTGACACTGCGGTGCTGCAGGAGGTCCCGCCGTGGGATGTGAGGCAGGACCGTTTTTTTTTTGTGGACCAGTTACTCCCCCTTTCTTTTCCTCCGACCTCCGACCGCCGTCCCAGCGCTGTTGGTTGCTCTTCAAGTACTGTCCAACTGTGCCCCTCAACAATGAGCTTGCTACCGGGCAGTCCGGGGTTTTTGAGGTTACAATCAAAACCTGTCCTGATGTGCGGGGGGGGGGGGGGGGGGCAGTGAAGCCCCCCTCCCCAGGGAAGTATTAGAATGACCGTGCACCACCGGAGGAGTGGGGGGGTCCCCCCGCCCCCGACCAAATTGACCATTGTGGGAAACCACGAACTTTAGCAGTCAGAAAATCTGGTCGGGCCATTTTTGAGACACAAACTTTTGGGTCCCAGACCCCCCCCCCCGCCCCCCCTCTCATGAGGGTCGATGCAGGAATGGCTCGGGGTGAGGACTTGTTGTGGGGACCGGACCCTCGCGGTGCCGCAAAGCAGGGCCTGCCTGGACCCATGTCTCAGAAGGGGCTCTGATCGGCTTTGGGTGCCACTGTCCTGCGGTCCTCCACCGTCCGCACGGCCGTCACGTGCCTCAGGACATTGCAAAGTCCACTGATGGAGAGAAGGCGAAATTGGAGCAGAAGCTGCTGCGCCTTCAGAAGTCCTCGTGGATGTGCGATTACTGTGGACACGTCGAGGAGCTGTCGCGACGGCTTACGGAATGGACCATGAAGGAGGTGCGCCGCCCGCTGCCCTCCGGCGGACTCCCAACGCGGTGCCGGAGGCAACACACTGCAACGCCCGCGACGTCCTGTGATGCCCTGCAACGCCCTGTGATGCCCTGTGATGCCCCAAGTAGTGACTTGTCATCCAGCTCAGATTCTTCTGGTTGCTCTTCCAGTTGAGAAGAGGAGGACATTTGTGAGTCCAGCTCAGGTGATTCGAACTCGGATTGATCTTCGGCAAACAATTTGAGAACAATGAGCATTCCTCCGTGTTTCCTGTTTGTGTTGCCTGGTGGTGAGGGCACAATGTATGTACCCAAAAAGATGAGCCCCTCCCCCCCTTCCCTGGACCCCTTCCCCCCCTCCCCCCTCCGCTCAAGCAACGCCCTGCCCTTGTGGTGCCCAGTGGTGTTTAAACGGGCTGTTTTGGGGCTGGGGCGTCCCCAAGCGACAGGTACACAACCCGCTGAAGCACCTGAACGGCCCAAAAATCAGAAATTTCTAAACTGATTGTCTTTTTGTTTTTGCGATATAATCACTGACCGGCGACGATGACCCAATGTCTCATGGACAACATGTGTCAGCCCTTCTTTGGGTGTTCTGCCGGGCGTTACGGGGCGGTCCAGGGCATCGCTCCCTCTGCGTCAGGACGTGCGCACGGGCAAGGACATCAAGGGCACCAACCCGCAGTCGCTGCAGACAAGCGCATTGCAGCGCTTCAATTCTCAAGCGCTCCAATATCTGACGGAGGACACTCCATCGCAGCCCCGTGAGAATGCGGGTGTGCCACTCTCCTGCGTGCGTCCCTGGGCCCAGCCCCACGCCTTCGTTGCGCCTTCGCCCGCTTTGCACAGCGAACGGATCCCACTGGACACGCTCTGGCAGTCTGTCTCCTGCACCCTCTGAAAAACCGGGGCTCGTGGCCATTTGTGCCTCCACTCAACCCACGTTTTGGGGCACTACTTCCTTGTGACTTGGGTTGGGGGGCCGCCCACATACTCGGCTTTCGTCTCCGGCAAGATTTCTGGCCCCTTTCGGCAGCGACAGAAACATGAGGTTACATCCACCAGCCTCCAGCAGAAGTTTGGTCCACATCCGGCACCCTCCAGGGCAAACACCACTCTCCCAGAAGCGTAAGTGGAAGTTTCTGTGAGGGCAGCGGGGTCGGTTGCTTTACATGTAGAGGCAGCTCAGGCAGTTCAGCCATGGACGCTTCGGAATGGGCAAGCCATTTTGGCTAAAAATGTGTGGAGGAATGATTGGACTGTCTAGGCTGCACCAACCCCTGTCCGATGCATTGTCTTGTGTTGCATGTGGCCAGGGAGGAGGGGGGACTGCGTGACAGTGCCTTTATCTTGCGCACCGGTTCAGCTAGACTTGTCAATGGTAATCGTAATTGCCATCAGACCACCCCTGCACAGGTGGTGAGCAGAGTAGTGCAGTGCCTCAGTGGTATGTGCACAAGCCTGCAAACTGGGGTATCCCTCGTTCAAATTCCGTATTTCAAGTTTGTTGTGGCGCTTTTTTGGCCATGGGCCCGTCTTCCGACCGCCCGGAAGAGCGCCACACGTTCGATTAAAGCCCAAACACACAAAAACACTCACATCCAGCGCTCTCCGGCACAGGAATAGGCCACATCCAGCAGCCTCCGGTAAGAGGTTGCCTTCACATCCGGCGGCCATCGGCATGCTGTAGACTAGGGCTAAGTATGGTCGCCCAGCAAAAGGCTGTGGGAGAAGTGGGCAGCAGCTCATGGTACACATGGGTACGCAGGTGCACAGTGTTGAGCACTCAAGCGCTGACCAAGTCATATCTCTGCGCCGATTCTGTACACCACGCGCTCAGCGCCAGGGGGTCATTGATGGCCCGGACCCCCTTTGGCGTCTTCTGTCGGGGGCGGTGCTTGGGGGCGTGGGCCCTCCCACCATTTCGCATACTCTCTACCCCCCTCCCCCCCTGTGCATCCACCCCCAGTGATGGGGACGTGATGGGGAGAGACGGGCAGGTCTGTGCGCCGGGTGCGGCCTCTGCACAGCGGGTGTTTAGGGCCGTGGGACACCCCCCCAGAGATGCATTGGAAGGGGGGCAGGTAACCTTCCCCCCCTCGGGGTGCCCAACCCACGCCCAGCCACTGTCTCCCTGACGCCAAGTGCCAGCTTCAATGGCATTTGTAACCGGCAGTAACTGCCCTCGACCGCTTGGGCAGCCTCCTCCAACCGCCTGTCTAACCGCTTCTGGGGCCGCCTCTGCGGTGCCTTCCCCTCTAATGCATCCCCCCCCCCTGTGCCTGAGTGGCCATGCTCCCCATGTGCCACACTTCTGCGGTGTGCAGGGACCTTCCCCCAGCACATGGTGGTCTGCACCGGAGGCGGGCCCGGGATCATGGAGGCGGCCAACAAAGGAGCGGCTTCGGTATGCCCCGCGCTCGACCCAGCCCCTTGGCCCCCTCCGCCCCGTGACGGCCCCTGTGGGGCACGTCGCACAGCGGCCCTGTCGGTGTGTGCGTATCTCATGACTGTCTGGCCCAGGGCTGTCCTTCAAAACCCCCATTTTGTTTGTTAAGGACAGCCCCCAGGGACTACCAACCGCCAACCGCCAACCGCCACCAACCGCCAACTGCGAACCTCCACCCGCCACAAACCGCCATTTGCCGCCAACCGCCAACCTTTGAAGTAGAGGTCCCATGACCACGAAGCGGAGAGCGTCCCCGTGAACGTTCGGTTCTGTTGGCCTTCCGCACCGTTTTGAGCTCCGCAGTACTGACGGCCGTGTGATGCTGCCGCAGTCCCAGGGCCCAGAGCAGCGGGTGACAGTGCCCCGCCGCCGTGGGGGCGTCCCCGGGTCCACAGAGGCCCCGGTCCTTCGAACTCGCAGGCGGTCGGACAGTGCGCGATGGCGCTGCGGGGGCATGGCCCGGGTCCGCGAGGCCGACCCCCCGGCGCTGTGGTGTGCGGCGCCTGCGCAGGGCCCGAGGGGCACCGGCACGCCTCACCGCCGCAGGGCAGGGGGGTCCTTAAGGGACGAGATTTTTCTTTTTTTTGTTAAGGACCCCCCTTAAGGACCGCCCCAAGGGACCACCAACCGCCAACCGCCAACTCCCATCAACCGCCAACCGCCACCAACCGCCAACCACCAACTGCCACCAACCGCCAGCCACCAACCGCTGCCAACCGCCAGCGGCGACCAACCGCCAACTGCCAACCACTGCCAACCGCCGCCAACCACCACCAACCGCCACCAACCGCCAGTTGCCAACTGCCAACCGCCAACCGCCGCCAACCGCCAACCGCCAACGGCCACCAACCATGGTTGAGCACATGGAGTGCCCGCGGGCTTTTTTGGAGAAACTGGTTCTGGAACACTTCTTTTTTTTTTCCCGTTAAGGACCCCCCTGCCGCAGGGGCTGCGGGCCCTGGGCCTCAGTGCCATAGCCCTCCGGTGAAGGAGGCATCTCCGTGGGTCACGGCCCCGGGGGGTACCGCCGCGGCTGACGACCGGTCGGAAGAGGGACCGCCCCTCCCCCGAGGGCCACCGCCCCGGACCCCCGGTTTTAGAGTGCGAAACGGGGAAATGCAACCGAAGGAACAACCGACGCGGGCCGGTGCTGGTGCCCAAACGTCATTACCTCTGCGCCGATGCTGTACACCGCGCGCTCAGCGCCAGGGGGTCATCGATGGCCCGGATCCGTTCGGCGTCTGCCGCGGGGGGCAGTGGTCGTTGCCGATGGGGCGCGTTGCAGATGCATTGCTCGTCGATGCAACGCTCCAGAGGCCACACAAAGAAATCAATGGAAAATGGTGCGCCGGCCTCTGGCCTGAGGCAGGGCCCCATCGGATGATCAGAGCCCCCCCCACGCGGGTGCACCGCACTGCACCGCGGAGCCATGTCTGTCCATGTCCGCTGTGCATCCAAAATGGATGGCGTTGCACACGGAGCGCCGGTACGCCCTCCCCCCACCTCGCGTCCCCCCCCCCTGTGCCCTTTGTATCCGGACCCCCCAGGGGTCCCACGTGATGGGGGGAGAGACTGGCAGGTCTGTGCGCTGGGTGTGGCTCCTGCACAGCGGGCGGTAGGGGCCCTGGGACACATCCACAGCCTTCCCCCCCCCCCTCAGCAGGGCCCATGTGGTGTGACCCGACGTGCCCCCCGGCGTGCGCGACGGACACACGCAGGCGCGGCGGTATCTCCCTCTCGCCAGCGCCTTGGCGAGGTTCGGAGATCGTCAGCAGTCTCGGCGGCTGTGAGACCAGACAACCGGAGGTCGGACCCCGGTCGCGCCGCTGAGGTAAGGTCACGCTGGCCGTGGGACACCGCCTCTGGCGCGAGCGGAGACCCCCCTCCCCCTCCCTCTCTGTGTGCAGGTGCCCGGGTCCAAGAACATGGGGATGGGCATCTCCCTCCCGTTCGAGGAGGGGCTCAACCGCTACGTGACGAGCGAGCTGGCGTTCGAGTTCCACTACTTCTTCACCCGCAAGTTTTGGATGTTGTATCAGGCCCACTGCATCATCGTGTTCCCCGGCGGCTTCGGGACGTTCGATGAGCTCTTTGAGGTGTCTGCCGTGCGCCACTGATTAGGGTCGTCCCTCGACCTGCATCACGTGGTACGTGTGGGACCTTCTTCGGACGTGCTCTGTGACATGAGAGGAGCCTGGCAGTGACAGTGGCAGTGACGGTGGGAGTGAGAGTGAGAGAGAATGGCATTATGTGTGAGAGAGAGTGACAGTGAGAGTGACAGTGTGTGAGCAGTGGCAGTGTGAGAGTGGCAGTTGTCGTTGTCACCGTCACTGCCACTGGCACTGCCACTGCCACTGCCACTGCCACTGCCACTGCCACTGCCACTGCCACTGCCACTGCCACTGCCACTGCCACTGCCACTGCCACTGCCACTGCCACTGCCACTGGCACTGGCACTGGCACTGGCACTGCCACTGGCACTGGCACTGGCACTGGCACTGTCACCATCGCCATCACTGTCGTGTCGATGTCACTGTCATTGTCATTGTCACCGCCCGGTATGGCCGTGCGGTGACCATGAGTGTGCTGCTTTGGGAGGGCAGGGGGAGGGGGCCATGTTCGCCGCCGTGTGGCGTACTCCCCAGCCCCTCTTCGGGATGTCTGGCAGAAGACAATGAAACTCTGTCAAGGACAAAGATTTCGGGCGATTTCTGGTGTTGGATCTCAGACAGACCCCTCCGTCGCGCACCTGTGCCCCCCACCCCCCCCGTCTCCTTTTTGTTCCACCGCATCTCCAAGTCGTTGTAGAGTAGACCGCGGGCCCCTTGTGGGCCCGCCAGAGGCACACCCCTCACTCTCAGTGTCTCAAGTTGGAGCGCCTCCAGTGACGACCCCCACGTGACGCAGGTTGTCAAGGATCCCCCCTCCCCTCCCCTTTACCCCCCCCCCCCCTCTGCAGCGGTGGTGGGCGCCGTTGTGCTGGTCCTCGTCCTCATTGGGTGATCGACCACGCCTCTGAAGTTGCATCAAGGAAGGGGGTGAGGGTTTCTAAGCAGGAGGCTGCTCATGGGCATTGCCCCTCTCATGACACATTTTGCCCTGAACCAAGTCAAAGGAGATGCGGCTTCACAGTGCCTGGAAGTCCCCACAAATCGATGTGCCGCCCCCCCCCCCCCCCCGTGGGGTGGCAGATGCAGCCCCGTTTCTTCAAGGATGCAGCCATGTTGACAACAGAGGGGGCACGCTTGTGGGCAGCAGCAAGCAACAGTGAAGTGTGCCCACAATGCGTACATAAACGTGACTGACTGGGCATGGCAACGTTCTGAAGAGGCCGATCAGTGACGAGCTACAGCCGCCCTGTGAGTCTGGTCCTTTGACGGCACGGAAGTACTTCTTTGCACGACCATTTTTCAGATGGTTTTTGGACGGATCGGTGGGTAAAAAAACGCCCGCTGGCAGCCGTACGCCGAGTTCGGGAACGGCACACTCAACAGTGTCCCTTATGAACACCCCAGCCTCCGCTGCAGGCAGGGCCCCAGCCCAACCGCAACGCTCCAGTCTCATCACCAGCCCAATGCGCAATCCCTCAGTCTCAGCAATTACCCAACGCTGATAGCACCCACAAAAGTGTTCCCCCCGGAATTAGCCAAGGAAGACACTTGTCTTGATGATTTCTGTTCCCTTGCATTGCAGGCCCCTGTTTGTTTGACCGTCGTCTTTTGTCATGGACGGTCATGTTGTGCCAAGAGTTGTGGTGGTTTCGTACAAGACCAGACCTGGACTGTCAGCCGCAACTCACCCACGACCCACACAATCCTACGTGCATTTGGTCACCCACACAATGCAGCTCACACCAGATCCCCCAGCACACCCCTTCGTCCAGTTCCACCAGCTTCGTACGGGGCAGGGCAGCTTGGGCAGGCGAAACACCCAGAGTGATCCCGAAAATCCCAAAACATCATTCGGAACACTACACCGAGGTCAAATGTGTCAACCGCTTCCGAAGCACACACATCATGGCTGGTGGTTGGCGGCGGTTGGTGGCTGGTGGTTGGTGGCGGTTGGTGGTTGGCGGTTGGTGGCGGTTGGTGGTCCCTTGGGGCGGTCCTTAGCAAAAAAAAAAAAATCTGGTCCCTTAAGGACCGCCCTGGGTCGGAAGCCTCGCATCTGAGCCGGCGTCAACTTGTTGAAAACAGCATTCCCCACATTCCATCGACTGGTCAGCCACACAACGCATTTGGTATTGTCAACAATGTGAACATATGCGGCTTGCGCCACTGAACTGGCCATATCTCCACGGTGCAATCAGGCACAACCACAATGCTGTGTGCATTTGCAACTCACCCACGACCCACACAATCCTACGTGCATTTGGTCACCCACACAATGCAACTCACAGCAGATCCCCCAGCACACCCCTTCGTCCAGTTCCACCAGCTTCGTACGGGGCAGGGCAGCTTGGGCAGGCGAAACACCCAGAGTGATCCCGAAAATCCCAAAACATCATTCGGAACACAGCACCCGGCTGCCGTAAGGCCTTGACTGCGCTCTGTGAGTCCCTCCGGAATGACAATGGTCGCCACCCCCCGCTGCATCCCGGATCCCCCCGGTCTGCGCACCCCCTCTTCCCCAACAAAAGGGAACACGATGCACATTGCATACGTTACCCCGCAGCCCACACTGTACCGTGTTGTGCACCGTGTTGCACTGCATCAGCCAACAGTCGTATCGTGTTGGAGGAGCAGCCCCTTCCTTTGCATCTCGAAGCCGATGACAGTGTGTGCCAGCGCAGCCCCGCCCTCCGCCATTCCTGCCCCATGCCCTGCGCGCGCACAGGCCTGTACACTGAAGCAGACCGGCAAACTGCGGCCGGACCTGCCCATCGTGTTGTTCGGGAAGAAGTATTGGGAAAAGGTGTGGGTGTTGTTGTGCTGGGGTGACCGGCGGCAGTGGGGCCGCGCCTCTCCGTCAGCAAAGATGCGTGTGTCGGGCTGGCAGTGCTCCGGCAGGTGGCCCCGCCCCCCACAATGAATGGCTTTGCCGGCCTTGTGCTGGGCAGGGGTGGATTGGAAGGGGGAGGGGGGCGCAACAGGAGTGGGAGCCCATCAGGGGCAGACCAACCGTGAGGGGGAAAAGGACATATGGTGGACGGCCCGGACAGCGCGTGGAGGAACAGGGCACCTGGGCCGCACAGAAACACAGCGAGGCAGGCGATGGACGGCCTGTGGACAGAGGTGTGTGGACAGCAAACACAGTCAAACGACCCCGGCAACAACCAGCACATCCTCAATACGCCAATTATTGGGCGCTGCTGACACGCAAACGGCACACCATGCCACATCCAGCACAGTCCCAACACGCCAAATACTGGGCTCCGCGAACGCGGAAACGACACCAGCAAGAGCACCGGCCGCAGCGGCCGACAGAACGCAGCGACCCGACGCAACATGCGAAGGGAAGAACGGGTGACCGTCCAGGGCCCCGTAAAGGAGCAACAACCCGACGGAATGTCACACGGGGGGTAAGAACGAGGTGTCAGGAGCGGTTACGAAGGTGGTTGGGGTGCTGGTTACCGTTGGTTGCAACGCCCTTCCCCCCTCCCCCCCCCTCCAAAGCATCTCTGGCCCTGGGGTTTGCTTTCCTTGCAGCGCCCCTTATGCCATGGGAAATGGGGGCAGATTTTGGGCTTGTCCATTGAGCAGGCCTTTGGTATGCTGCAGGTGCTGTAGGGCAAGGGCCTTGTGCGGCGCTGTGCACTGCCAAGACATGAAGCTGGCAAATGCAAGACCCCCCGCCACATTAGGGCCAGACCCAACGGCACTCCTGCAACGCAAGTACCCCCCCTCCCCCTTGCGCAAGCACGGCCTTGTCTAAGCACGGGGTGGGCGTTGAACCGCCGTTTTTAGGAATTTTTGGGACCACTGTTTTTGTGGTCCCAGATGTAACATGGGGTTTAAAAACAGTTTACCACACATTGCCACCCCACGATGTTTGTTTTGATGTGATTCTTAGCCATTCCTGCTATTTCCCTTCCACAGCCTATCGCCATCTGCATCTGAGGGATCTCCTGGATGTGGGCGATCATGTGTGTTTGCCATAATGCGTGCCACATGCAGGCACGGTCTTGTCTAAGCACGGGGTGGGCGTTGAACCGCTGTTTTGCTTGGTTTTTTGGGACCGTGGCCGTGCTTGCGCAAGGGGGGGGCGGGGTACGGGGGTGGGGGGTCGTGGGCAGTCAACCGCGCGTGGGAGATTTCGTGTTTCAAATTGGCCGCGGAATTTATGACAGACAATCCACGCGCTTCTGCGAAATTTCCCACGCACTTCCCACACACGTGTTCTGGCGGTGGTGCAGCGGTAGGCAGGTATTGTTGCGGTGTTGTCTGCAGTTAGTCTTTTCATCACGTCAGTTCTGTTTGCCTGTGAGTGAGTGAGAAGCTGGTCGTTGTCAAGAATTTTTGTGAGCTTTGTTTGAGGGAAATGAAGCCTCTGACTGATTTCAACATTTTTTTTTCCACTGTGGTAGCGGCTACTGGAGCCCCGCGTTCAACCTTTTCGGCATTCTCCATGTCTCATTCCTTTGCCAGACTTTTGTGTTCAGTCGTGGTACGCGGTGTTGCTGAGGTCTTGCTTATGTTTGAGGTCCCTTTTCATTCAGCCCCTCTCTCATGGGACCTTTTTTGGTTCGAGAGACTGCCCCCCAAAAGTGAGGTACCAAAGCCTTTTTTCGCAGCCTCCGCCACATTTCCCACCGCAAAATTGACCGGGCACGGCGATTTCCCCCGCTCCTGTGCTCCAGGCCGGGCACTCTCCACGAAGCAACACTGTGCGGTCCACAGGGCAGCGCCACAGTCCTCAGGCACCGAACAACGACACATTCCCATCGGGGCACCCCCACAACCGTCACTGTTCTGGGACCATCAAGCGCTGTAGGCAAAGGCCCTCTCTCACCCAGATATCCACCCAAGCGCGGACTGCCCTTTGTTAAGGGCTTGGTCTCCCCCCCCCCCTTCCCCCCCCCTTCCACCAATGGTGCTTTAGGGTGCACCATTGCCCCCTCCCCGCAACCGTTTATGGGACCTCCCCCCCCCAACACTCGTACACCAGCTGCGCAGTCTGGCTCTCGGGTCGCCCGCACGGATCCGGCCGCTGCTCCCTGCCTCCCTGTCCGGAGGCTGGGTCGGGTTCAGGGTAGTGGGTGTGTTCGGTAGGGGTGCAGTCGTGGAGATCATGGAGTCGACTGCCTCCAGGTCCAAGCGTCCGGTCTCCGGTTGCGGGACGACACGCACGTGATAGAAATGGCGCGCCTCCAACATAATGAGGAGGACAGGCCTTGGGGTTGTGTAGCCGGGGGATAAGGCGCGGCACAGGCAGGGCCGTGTCGTAGCACGGCGACCCGCTGGCAGCACGTGGACCTTACCCACGAAGGCATAAACACTGAGACACTGGGCTACGGTGCCCCACTACCGCTGCGTGCATACAAACAGACAGTTAAGACCCCTTCCCCCCTTCAACTAGGCCCTGGTTGTCCTCATGACCATCTGTAAGAGGAAGAGTCCTCTTCTCAGTTGTCAGCACACCGGCCACAGGGTGTTTGCCTTGTTTGACCACTGTGACATCATCAACATAGCCGTCGTGTTGGCGGAGCGGGGCCGTGCTGGCGCAAAGGGGAAGGGGGTGGGGGGTGTCGTGGCGGTCAATATCGGCCCGCTCTCTGCCTCCCCCCCCCCCCCCTCCATTCCGCCCTGTATTCCGCAGGTGGTCAACTGGCAGGCCTTGGTGGACATGGGGACCATCTCCCAACAGGACGTGGACGACATCCTATTCACCGACTGTGTGGACGAAGCCTTCAATCACATCACCACTCGCCTGGCACCCAACAAACTCGATGACCTCAATGGCCATCCCAGCCCCAGCAGGTGCCGCCCCTGCCCATCCAACCCCCCACCCCCCCTTGGCCTCCCGATGTGGCATTTCTGGTACAGGGGGGGGGGGGGCGTTAGTATCACACAGCCCTGCACTGTGCCCAGGGTCAGGATGCAATCCCTGAATGCCACACACACTGCAGAGGGCTCTCATTTTAAATAGATTAGAATCAGAGCAGGGAGGCACCGTGTGAACAAACGGGTGCAGCACCAGCGCTCAGATCCCGAGGCGAGAGAGGGCACGGCATCGTAGTGTGTACTGCAGCACTGAGCCCACGTTTTGCCAAACCTCTGCACCCCGCTTTTGGCCACCTGCGCCACCAGCCTTTCGACCCCTGCAACACAGCGCTGCGCTGTCTGAAGTGCAAGTGCCCGTGCGGACCATATTGTTCTGCTTCGTTTATCATCGACTAGCGATTGGGCCACCACAGCTCTTCCCAAAGCACTACCAACGGGGGAGCCGATGCACCAACAAATATGCTGCTTGGAACGAGGGGTAGCCCGTGGCAGACCCCAGTCACATCCTTGAGTGCCATGCAAACCTGATGCACACCCAACAACAACAGTTTGTTGCGGGTTTGGAAGATGAGGAGAGGGGCAAGTGCGAGGAAACAGGGACACGGAGTGCTCCAGTGGTGGGTGAGTGCGGAGAACGAGGGAGCACTGACTACCATCCTTGCCCTCCTCAAATGGGCAGGTGGAACGTCGGCTTGTGTGTAGGGAGGGGGGGGTTCGAGCCCTCGGAAGGAGGGTGTGTGTGTGAGGGGGGGGGGGGGGGTAGGTGAACTTTGCAGGGCGATGATCAATGGCGTACCGCTGCATCCCTGCCGCCTTTTGCCTGCTCAGTGGACTGTCCACGGGCATCTTGTGACAGGAAGGTCCCTGTGATAGGCCACTGACGGCAACAGCCCAGAGTTCCTTCGGGGGGGGGGGGGGGGGCTTGGAGAAGGGGCTCTTGTGACAGGCCAGTCCAAAGAGGCTAGTCTAGTGATGTCTCACCACCAGGACCTCAAAACTGCGGCCCAGAAGAAACATTTTCCCAAAAAAAATTACCCCATGACACACAACTGAACATGATCAGCGCATCATGGGGATCATTTTGAGCCAAATATGTTGGGGGTACCGCAGCCCCCACCCTCCCACCCAACCTCCCCATCGGCTGGTTGGGGGTCCCCGTCACAGGAGCCCTGAAGGGGGGGGCGGTCTGGAAAAGGGGCTCAAACGACCCGCCCGCACAAGCCAATGTCCCCCCACCCTTGTTCCATTCCCCCGGACCCCCTGGGGTTGGCCCTGCATGGCACATGACCAGCACTTGACTCGGTGGCTATGAAAAGACGCCCGGAATGCGCATCCCTCAACAAAAGCAGATCCCTGTCGTGTGCCCGTTGCACAACACATCTGTGTCCGGTTGGTGGCTCTTCCCTGATGATGACGTCAGCCATCCGTACATCCTCCCCCCTGCACACGCTGTGCCATCGACAGGGTACAGGTGGTGCACCCCCGTTGCTGCACAGGACGCACTGACAGCCGCATCTCAGCCAAGAGTCACCGAATCGGGGTCTGCTGGATCAACAGAAATGGGTGCCGCGAGCCTCTGTTCGAGCATTTATCTTCATGCCCACGTCTTTCCTGGCCAGCACCTTCTGCAATCCAGATTGCATGCTCGTGTAAGGGCGGTGGTAGTGATGGTGCTGCTGCACTAGTGTTTTGGGGTGTGTGGCTTTTCTTGTAACCTTCAAAGGGCAGCGGATTTGGCTCTTGCCCAGACCCCTCCCAATCCAACAGATCTGAAATTTTTGCAGATGCACACTGTCTAGCAGTCTACACTGTCTGCCAGAAAGAGTTGGGGCCATCTAGAGTTGTTGTTTAAAAAAAAAAGACATCTGCATCACCTCTTCACTGCTGCCCGATACATTTGTGCTTTGGACCCGTTGGACAATATAAACGGCAGACTCGCACGGTGCGAGCATCTAATGGCCACAGGCTCATTTTCCCCAGTTGCCACTGGTTGTGCAGGAGAGAGTACATCAGCGTGTTGCACCACGTTCTGTGCACATCGCAGCACACTATGTGCGCTGATTACTGCACACCATAGAGCAAGCAGGGGCAGCATGCTCAGGCATTGCCTTGTGCCGCTGACACTAATCCATTGTTGCATGATGGCCTTTTCGTGAGGCGCTCACCGCCTCCCTGCCTGCATTACTTGGTCTATTAATCTGCTCAGATGCCACTAATGGCACCTTTATGGTTGAGTATGTTGTGAATCACCAAGCACCAGCCTTGCCTTTGGCCTGATAGCACTGCATTTTGCCATTTGATGTGTGAAATATTGCCTCTTTGGACTTGGCAAGGTAGTGTGATTCAAACACCAAAATCCAGCCCATTCCAACTCAGCACTTTAATGAAAGTAGGTATTTCAGTCCTTTTCTCCCCCACTCTTTGGAGCTCCATTTGGAGGTATTTTTAACCGTTCCTTGTACTTGTTTTAGCCACCTAAGGAACAACGTCTTCATCCCCCCGAATTGTTTTTTGTGGCTCATTGCCCCAAAAACTTGCACTACTGTGCTATTTTCTCAAAAAATATTATTCTTTTCCACATCTGCTGCACTCTTTTTCCTGGTATGGAAAATTTCTCCATCTCGGTGTGTGCCTGTCTCCAGTTGTGCACAAACCTGTGTTCACCTTTTGGATGCAATGCTTCGCAATCACACTCCGCAGACAACAGATTTGCGAGCAATATTTTTAGCAGCCGATTTGGATTGCAAGGCCTCACACTGTGAAAGCAAAACAGGTCTTTTTTTGGTGTCTTTTGCCGAAGCCAAAGATCTGACAATGCAGCAATATATTACAATGTCTCACCATTGGCACAGGTTGATCAACAAAAGTAATTGTCATTGAGCAATATTGTGAGGCCTCAAAATCAATATCACAGACAAAACAAAACGAAAAGGCCATGTTTGTCAAGAAAATTTGTTTTTTTTCCAGGCTTTGTGTTCTGATTGGACAGTGGTACGTTTTTCTATGTTTCTGAAGTTGGCACATTCGTTTATTGGTATTTTGGGCTACTTGGCACTAGTGTGTTATAGGTAGCTGAGTCTTTTTAGCACCCGTCTTTGCATTTGTGTGGAGGTACTTTAAGCGTTTTACTTTTGTTACGCCGGGCAAGAACAACAGGTAAGAAACAATTTCTCAATTTCAAGGTCACATTCTGTGCCAGCTACCTGGTTCGTGACCATTTCATATATCTCTGGGTTTGTGACCATTTCATGTATGTTGGAGGATACTTTTTTTTGCATGGCTTACAGCTTTGTTATCGTTAACTGCCGAGAAAGAGCGTATGCGTTGTTGTGTATTGAATATGAGCACCCATTGTTATGGGGGTATGCAATTTGTAGGCGGTTTGGTAGTTGGCTGTTCTATATCATACCCGTGTCCTTTAGGCCCTTGATGGCTGTTCTATATCATACTCGTGTTCTCTAGGCGCTTGATGGTAGTTCTATATCATGCTGGTGTCCCCAGGATCCTTGATGGCATTTCTATATCATACTTGTGTCCTCTAGGCTCTTGATGGCTGTTCTATATCATACTCGCGTCCTCTAGGCTCTTGATGGCTCTGGGGAGGTGTTCAAGGCCAACATCGCAAAAGGTGAATGGCTCATCCCTCTGACGTGTGCAAGGTGGATGGGCTATGGATAATGCGTTGCGATGAGAATATTGCGGGAGTTTTGACGTGCTTTTTAGGGAGCAGTAGGCACATTTATGTAAAAATAGAAGGATTTTTCCGGGCTGATGCACCAATGAACCTCAAAGAGGGATAGATAAAAGTAGAGCTCGCATGTGTATGCCATCACAATTTCCATGCATCACATGATTAACCCCATTCTGTGCCGTCAAAAAAGTGGTCTCCAAGATATTGCTTTGTGTTTGTGTTTTGTGGGCCAGTGTTTTCTCATCTTGGGGTGTCGGTTTGCGGGGATGCTGTGTGCTCGCTGCATTCATATTGAAATTTTGTGTCTTTGGTTCTTTCACCCCAATATGCTTCATTTTCGTTTGGTGTTCTCATCTTGCAAAAGCATTATTCTACCAATTTCTGCTTCCTGCGTCTGGCATAGAGCTTCTTCAATACTCTATGCATTTTGGAACAAGCTTTCTATTTGGTCAAATATTCATGATTTACTGACATTTTCATGAGTTATTTCATTTGTTTTCAAAATGAAGTTTTTGAACTTTTCTTGGTTGTGGTGATTTGGCAGATGTAGCTTTGCTAAATCCATGCTTTGTTTAACGTGCCATGAATGAACACCCGGCCGTTGACAGCCATCATAACATTGCTTGACCGAACATCCAAGAAGTGAATCGGTTTTTTTCTATGTTGTAATCACCGTCCATAAGCAAATATCGCCACAGAAATACAATACCAAATGTGCACATGAATGCACCAGGGCAAATAGCACAAACAACCAAAAGCTTAGCTGGCCAACGGTGGGACATTTTTTTACGAAATGGTTGATTTACAGTGTTGTTTTGGTCCACAGTTTCTTCGATCTGTAAACGGCTAAAAAGAAATTTGTGGTTTTTCCTCATTGAAAAGCATTTGGGTAAAGAGAAATTAGAGATCATCATTAAGACATGGGTAGCTTCCCAATCCAAAATTAAAGATATGGGTACTTTGGCCTAAATACGCAATTTTTTTTTGTCGCGGAGCTTCACAATGTGGTTTGACAACATTTGGATTAAGATCCGGGTAGTTTTTGGTGTTTTTTGATATGCCACCACATGAAAGCGTAGAATGACTTAAATACTAACTTTGGATGTATCAGCTAATTTACACAGTGTATGTACAATTTGGTTACATGACACGAAGAAACATCTTTCGTTGGAGTTATATGACACAAAGTAACATTTCGTAGGATGGTGTAGATACTTGCGTCTAGTGGAACAGCTTCTTACGTCTAATGGCCCATATAATGTCCTGATAGGCGTAAAACATTCTACTTACGTCTAGCGGAATATGTGTTACATTTAGCGGAATATGATAATAGCCTGAATTCGACATTATAATTTTCCACTAGATGTAAGCCGACATACATCCGTAATCCAGTCGACCGCACAAAGGACAAGAATCTAGCCCGACATTAGCCCAAAAGGCCCGTCCAAACCGAAACACAAATAAAGGCCATGAAATTTAGATCCGAGACCCGATGTATAAATGTTGTTTAACACAAGATAAGGTTGCAAAAGCCTAAACTTTAAATGTGAATGTGGGCATAACTGTATGAGCAACCCACAAAGATGCCTACCGCCGTTCCGCCCTACGGCTCATTCACAACCATTGGAGCATCTTTGGCGTGTGGTACCGGAGCAGGTAGTGTTTCCAATAGTCTTTGCAGGCAGATCAATTGATTGGGAAAAACATTCTACCAACGGAGTTTCTTTCGAACGCTATGTGGACGCAAAAGTTTTGTGACATCTCTATGTGAGCGACAATTTTTGCGCACGGCAATTGCTGAAACAGCAATTAAGCAGATGCCTCTACCGCTTGCTACATTGTGCATCAAATGTTCCGCAGTGTCAAATTCCTTTTGAGCCACAACTTGTAACAAACCCACTACTAAGGCGTGGTGTGTTTTCAGTTTTCAAAGTTTCAGTCCTTGTCTCCTTTTTTCGAAGGGGGAAAGAGATTCTAAAAACGTTTCCTCCTAGGGTTTGCAAAAGAAATTGGTTGCTTCTTTTCAAAAGAGATAATTTGTTAAAACAACTGCCGCTCCAAATTGTGTACCATGCCCTGCGCTCTGCTAATGGGTCGCAATCCCGAGCAGATGTGACAAGAAGGAAGGCTTTGACCAAGGTTTCCGGAGTGTGGGGCCTTGCGATGTGCAGTGTGGTCGTTGAGGCCATCCAAGCTTTGGATTCCCATGGACCCCATGTCAATGCCCATCCGCAGAGGAACACATGACGCCACTCTGGGCACTAGACAAACCTTCCATGTGGGGTGCCACTTACCACATGGGAGGAACCTTTGCATTGTGCGCGCAATGCACGCTACTTTTAGACGAAGTTCTTCCGCGAATAGCCCCCATGCACGCCCCTTTGAAGCGGCCTAAAAAATAAGGCGACCACAACTATCCTAGCTCAAAAACTGTTGCAAACTATCTTCCCTTCACATACGCCATCATGCAAAAGGCGGAAAGACATCAACGGCGATGGTCGCCACCCCGGGTATCCATCCTCAACAGCACGCATCTTTCTTTCAATTCAATTGTCCACTAAATACAAAATTACAAACAAATGTTCACAAGTGGTTCGCGGAAACGGCATCAATACCAAAAAAACAAATTTGCTGCTGCAATGATGTAGATTGGCCGCAACGCCTAATCCACCAGTTGATATCTCATGTCTAGAGGTCAAGAAAATGCGCTCCCCTACTTTTCTCATGCACATGGAACAACATCTCAAAGATCCTGTCTTCCCTCTGTTTGTTCATTTTTGCCACTTGCTGCTTGGTGGACGTTTGAAACTCATTGTGGGTCTTTGTTTTCTTGCTTTCTTTGCTAAGAAATTCAATTGTGATGAATTGAATTGAATTGAATTGAATTGAATTGAATTGAATTGAATTGAATTGAAAAAAAGCTATCCTTCCCCTTGTGGTTAGAATTGGATTGGGGTAGAGACTGCGAACGTATAGCGGGTTGAGAAGATTGGAAAGGTTGGTGGACACTCGAACTTGTGTGGAGAAATCAAGATGGCTACATCACTTCTGCCTTCTTGGTGTCCCCATGGTGGGTAAAATCAACCTAGAACAAAAATGATGTGATGGAAATGGGCACAAAGCACGTAAAAAGGGTAAAAATGGGGGAAACTTGGTGAAAATCCAAAAATGCCACATCTCCAATGCAGAAAAAGCATCAAAACTTGCTGTCCAACAACAATGATGCCCAGTGCATCATAAAAAAAAGGATAGTATGCGGAAATGGGGGGCATGAAGCTGAAGCGGAGTAGAAGGGCCAAAAACTGGCCAATCTGAGTGTCCAACTGGACAGAGTTTGAGGTGGTTAACACCAAACCAAACCTGAATATTCAAATTGTGAGATTGAATGCCGGTTGAGCGCGATTGAATGGAATTGACCACAAATAGCTGCACGCAAAAGGTCACCAAGGGCAGGGCTGTCCTCTGGCGTTGAGTAGAGGGGTCGGTAGGCCACAGGGAGCAAGCGCATGTGCAGCAAAATGGCCCAGGATTGGCCCCCGGCGCAGAGTGAGGGTAAGTGGGGCCAGGCCGGGGGATGAAGCAAGAGCAGGGCTAGAACAATGATCAGGGCAGGTTAGGGCTGAGTAGGGGGAAGGGGGGCAGCAGCACTTGCTGTTCGAACCGCCTCACCCCTTGTGACAGCAACATTAAAGTTCCAAAATTTGAGAGAAACAACACCTCCGGGTGCTCTGGCAAGGGCGTTGTTCACATGCGCTGTGGGAAGACACAAGCGGGGACCATTGCTTCATGAATGTACCCGTCAGATGATCCCCCAATCTCCACCTCCAAAGTACCACAGCGGTAAAAAGGGGTGGCAGGACAGCAACCAATACCCCTAAAATACCATCCCCAGCCTCAAGTCACAGAAAAACCTTGGTTTTCAAGGACCGCCAAAAAAAAAAAGAAACACACAATTCCAGGACTCGAAAAGTTGTGGAAGCAACACCTACTGTTGCTCTGACAAGGGCTTTGCCCTTCCAAGCGGGGGGGGGGGGGAAGGGAAGCATTGGAAGGGGGCGGGGTAGCCCCCCCCCCCCCCTCCGAGGCGCCAGCCTATGCCCAGCCACTGTCTCCCTGACAGCAAGTGCCAGCTTCAATCGCATTTGTAATCGACAGGAACCGCCCCCAACCGCTTCGGCAACCTCCTCCAACCGCCTGTCTAACCGCATCTGGGGCGGCCTCTGAGGTCCCTTCCCTTCCAATGCATCCCTGGGGGGCGGGGGGTAAAGACCTCAAAGATTGTGGGGTTGGGGTACTGCACACAGGCTTGCTGCTTCGCTGCAGAGTTCACTGCTCCGTCCGCGCATGACTGGCGCTCAGACCATTGCTCACTGACCTTCTTTTGGTCCGATTGGGCGTGGAACGCTTTGGGGAGCTTGTGTAGTGCTGAACATTGTGCACAGGGCGCCCCACTCCACGCGCAGAGTCGGTGGACAGTGGGGGCCATGACAACAGGAATTCCTGAAGGCCCTAAAATTTCTGCTTAACAGCAGCAACGCAGACGCATCTATGTTACCTCCAGAGCCCCATCTGGAATCCCTTCGGAGAATTTTTGCAATGCACCGGGGGCTCCCACTGAGATAATTCTGACAGGCAACAGTCCCTTGTTACCTGCGTGACAGGAGTCCCCAAGGCAACATGCAACACAGTTTCTGCAATTTCTCAGTCCACTCCCCGTCTCAAGGAGGACGGCTGCTCCACACGAGGCAATGGCACAGCGCTTGAGGTTAGTGTCCCCTAGGGGGAATCCTTGCACTGCGCGCGCACTGCGCGCTACTTTTAGACGATGTTCCCCCCGAAGAGCCCCTAGGCACGCCCCTTGGAAACACCCTTAGAATTAGGCGACCCAAACTGGACTGGAGGGGACCTTGAGGGGGACCTTCGCAGTTCTTGAGGCATGGTGAAGGACCAGGGGCCTTGGGGGGGAACTTGACTGTGTGTTGGGCAGCGGAGATGGAGGGCAGTGAGGTGGCAAGTCTGAACTTGGGATGGCAAAGGAGATGGACTCCATCTTGCATTGCCGATTCACCACTCTCAACCCATCTTGGTAGCATTCCAAGTGGAGCAGTCCGTCTTCAGCCGTCCCAACCACCGTGGTAGGAGGTCGCAGGCCATTGGAGCGGGTGTAGAACACCCTATCCCCAATATTGAGATCCATGGAGAAAATGGGCCTGAGAAATGAGGAGGGAAGTATGATGTCCTGTAGCAGGCACCGTCAAAGTGTATCACCATATCAATCAACCGAGAAAAAGAGTAGATGTGGTGGAAATGGGCAAAAAATGTGTGGAAAAAAGTAGAAATGGGTGAAACAGGGTGAACATCCAAAAATGCCAGATCCCCAATGCATCAAAACCTACTACCAAACAACAATGATGCCCAAAGTACCACAAAGCATGGCCTTCTAACGCCCAAATAGTTGCACTGCGCGCGCACTGCATGCGCACTGCACTTAAGGCGCCCCCCTACATTGTGCAAATTGTCAAGGAACCCCCCTCCCATCTCCTTTAGCCCCCACCCCCCCGCCTTGCAGCGGTGGTGGGCGCTGTTCTGCTGGTCGTCGCCCTCATTGAGTGATTGACCACGCCTCTGAAGTTGCATCAAGGAAGCCGGTTTCTTGGCAGGAGGCTGCTCATGGGCATTGCCCCTCTCATGACACATTTTGCCCTGAACCAAGTCAAAGGAGATGCGGCTTCACAGTACCTGGAAGTCCCCACAAATCGATGTGCCCCCCCCCACCCGTGGGGTGGCAGATGCAGCCCCGTTTCTTTGAGGATGCAGCCATGTTGACAACAGAGGGGGCACGCTTGTGGGCAGCAGCAAGCAACAGTGAAGTGTGCCCACAATGCGCACGCCAATGACTTCCATAAAATGACAACCCACCAAGCGATTCAGGCAAAGAGTTGGTTGGTACGCCCGCACAGTGACAGTGACGCCCCACGTCCTGGATCTCACTGATGGTCAGCTCGGCAGGGTCACCAGTCAGACCCAGGGGATCAGGGGGGCAGATACCCGTCAGAGGGTTAGTGTGGGCGGCTGGTAAGCGACAGCTTTTGGATGGGACATTGTGACGCTGTGAGACGGAGTGCGAACATGGCCATTGCACACGGGAGTGGTACGTATTCCCTTTCGAGACCTGGGGCCCTCACAGACCGTTTGAACGGCAACGCACAGAAAAAGATGACATGCGGAGTGGCATCGGCATGCGCTTGGATGGCGCTTGCTTTGGCGAGTGGCTGTGGTACGCCGGGACTTTCCCTGTGAGCGCGCCGCCGCAGCGGGAAACACCATGTCATAAGATGGGCCTGAAGATGTCCACCCGCGGGTTGCGGGGGGGGGGGGGCGCTGGGAAGCCAATCTGCCAACACGCGCCTCCCTCCAGCACCCCCTCCCCGCGGAAGAGTATCCGGCCCTGGGCATGGCCCCCACCGCGTGCACCAGCGCACCTTGCGCAAGCGGCGCGCCCCAGACGGTGTTGCTGCGGGACCTCGCGTCAGTCTTGTATCTGGAGGCAAACCGCGAACTACGTATCAGCCCGATGGACCTTGGCCTCGTGTGCAGGAGTGGGCACAAGAGGAAACCTCGACGGGTGACGAAGAAACCGATGCCGGTGTTTGTGGCCAAGTGCGCGCGCACTGTCCGGGTGACGTATGTTGGTCACGCCGCGAACCGGCTGCCCGGGTGCTGTCCCCAACTTTCCCAGATTGGCCCCCCTACGGGGCCCCACTGGGGAGGACTTGGCCGTGTTCGGGCCGGCGTGGGTCGGCTGAAAAATCGCGATTCCTGGGGGACCTCCGACAACCCTTCATCACCCTCGGGCCGTTGTTGGGTGATCAGGTGGCGACGATGGGAGTACGTACAAAGCCACGGTGCACAACCCCGACACAACGATCTGCCGGTGATGGGGCTCCCCCGTCCCCCGCGATGTGGCATGCGGGAGAGGCCCGCCCAAGCGCTGCCCCGGTCGATGGCCAGAAGGGGGACGCACGGCGGCAGACCCCCCCGGGAGGGCCCGGCTTCTGGACGGCCAAAACGCGTGCGGGCGTTCACGGGATTCGGAGCGCTGATCCCGCCTGCCGCGGCCCCAGGCCTTCCAGTCGTAGCCCAGGGCCTGGGGCAGGTCTGCGGCACGTGGGGACGGTTGCGGAGAAGAGGGTCAAAAAGCAGCTTCACAGGGCCCATCGCGAGGGTTCTTGGGGGTGTTCTTCCCCAACGCCCACCAAACGCACCGCCGGACGTCCAAAACCCCCTCCGACCGGCAATGCAGCGTCCCCCAAACCTCTGGAACACAGAGGGTCCCCCCCCCTCCCCCCGCCCCCCGCGCCGCCGATGGGACTGCGGTGGGATGGCAGTGCGTAGGCACGCGGCAGCAGCACATCAGACAGCCCAGAGGCCCGTCAGTGCCATGACAAGACCCGAGGTCCCGTTCCGTCGCAGAAAAGGGCGCGATGGGGGGGGGAGGCGGGGGCTGTGGCACCCGCCGTCCCCCTCAACTCACACCCGCTCGATATCGCCCCCCCCCCTCCCCCTCCGGAGTTGCAATGGACTGCGGGCCCAAACCCCCCAACCGCAGGCCCCGTGGCTCCGCCGTGCGCCCCCCCCCCCCCCCCCTCAAGGCCCGGAGCCGGGGCCGCACGGCTCGACCGTCGAGGCCACGCAGTACTCCCCCCGGCGCGCGACCGGGACCATGTGCACAGCGCTCGTGTTCGTGCGGATCAGGTCGAGGCAGTGCCCCACGGGCCCCCCCACGACGGCCCAGTCCCGCGAGTGCGGCCGCACGCGCGACCACAGCAGCCCCTCTTTGCCCACGCCCACGAGCGCCGGGGCCGCGTACGTCGCCCGCAGCGCCGGGCACGCCCGGCACTGCCCCCCGGCCCACGCCGAGAGGCGCAGGGGCACGGGGGGCGGCGGCTCCAGATACCGCCCCAGGGCCGCCGGCGCGTTCCCGCAGGCCCCGGCCGCCCAGTCGGCGAACGGGCACGCGGGCCCAAGCGCCGCCGGGTCCGCGGAGACGGAGGTGCCGTCGCGCGCGCGCAGCGCGTCGCCCCAGAACTGGACGAACGCGGGCCACACCGCCTTCGGAAGGTACAGGAACTCGTCGCCGAGATCGACGCGCGCGCCCACACTGAACAGCCCGGCGACGCCGAGGCAGGCGTCGTAGGGCGCGGGCGCGCCCGCGACGGCGCTCTGCGCCTGCGGGACCGCCAGCAGCGCGACGTGAGGGAGGGGCCGGTCGAGGGGGGTGGTAGTCGGCGTACCACGTGAACAGGCGCTGCAGGGCTTCCGCGTCGACCCAGTCGCCGTGGGTCGAGCCCGTGTTGGTCTCGAGCCACAGGTCGTCGCACTTCGTGTGCCGCCAGAAGGAGCTCGGGAAGAGGACGAGGCCGGGGGAGAGGGTGGCGGCGATGTACGACAAGCCCGACTTGGAGGCCACCAGCACGTCGGCCTGAGAGACGGGGGTTTACGGGGGACACAGGGGCACGGGCACCTTTGGGGCAACGTAACGAAGGTGAGCTAAGTGGTGATGGTGTACGTGGACCCTTTAGTAGACTTAGCCCGTTGAACACCGCCGCCCCCCCCCCCCCCCCCGGCCCCCAGAGCTACGGGATTGTGTCCACTCAAAGGCGCATAACTTCGAAAGGGTGAGAAGGGGGAACGATGCAAATTGGGGGCCACACCTGCGCACCGCGCACTAGGGGGGGGGGGTTTGATCTCTTGACAACGTAGCTCTCCACAATGCAGACAGGGGATAGGGCACAGGGGACTGACGGGGGTGCGGGGGGTGGGGGTGGGTGGGGGGGGATCGACCTTGATCAAGTGATGAAACGTGTCGACCGCCGACATGTCGTTGCACAGCGTCGTCTGATTGGGCCATCGCCGCACGAACGGCTCGAACTCCGAGGCGTCGGGGGCGTCGGAGAACAGGAAGAAGCAGAGCCGGTGCCCCGCGCTCACCTGCAGGAGCAGCTCCGCCACGGCGATGAAGTAGCCCATGCCCACGAACCGCGCCTTCTTGTTCTTCCGGAGGCTGTCGCCCCGGCGGATGTGGAAGGCGACGGCGTAGCAGTCGTAGGGGAACCGGAGGGGCTTGGGGTGCGGCTGCGCGTCGAAGGCGCTGCGCAGCACGGGCCCCATCGGCCAACAGTTGTCCTGCAGCTCCGAGTCCACCGGCAGCAGGTACACGGTCCCGGCCGCGGGCGTCAGCAGCTCGCGCTCCACTTCGCGCGCCAGCGCCGCGTTCTGCCACACGTGCGACTTGCGCCAGCCCAAGTGCACCGTCCGGAACTGGCGGTCGCTCACGACGGCGTCCAGCGTGTCAAAGGCGTGCTCGATCTTGAGGAAGTGGTCCCACGACGAGCCCTGGCCCCCGTCGTTCTTGTGGCGGTTGGCGTGCGAGAACGGGAACGCAATAAGCACAGCCCGACGCCGCGGGCCTGCGCGTGCGCCGCCGCGAAGAGGGCGGCGTTGCGGTTCTGCTGCACGTGCCCGAAGCCGACGTTGGAGGGCCATATGGAGACGTACGCCGGGAGCAGCGGGGGCTGCCGCAGGTGCATGCGCCGCGGCGAGAACGGGGCGGCCGCGCCCCACCGCGCGACCCCCGGCGCGGCCGCGCGCGGCGCCGCGGGGGCTGGGGCGACGGCCTTTGGCGCCGGCGCGGGCGAGCCCCGCGGGGCCGTGGGCGTCGGCGCGGGTGGCTCTGCGGGCGCGTCGCCCTCTCCGTCTGGCACGGCCCGCGGCTCATCGTCGGCGGGCGCGTGCCGGGGGCTGGCGCTGGGCGCCGGGGAGGCACTGGGGCTGGTGGGGCTGCTCGACGGGGACTCGCTATGCCCCGAGACCGCGGCCCCGGGTGCGGCCTCCGACGGGCAGTCGCCCGCGGCACAGCCCCCGGCGCGACGCGGCGGTTGCGGTTCGGGCGGCCCTTGCTCGGGTTCCGCCCCCGGCGCCGCGTCAGCGTTGTGCGGGGGGCGTGGCGGGGGGTGGCAGGCGTCGGGAGCCCCGGGTCGGGGGTGTGCGGGGGCGCTGGCCCCGACGCGGCGGGGGGTGCACCTCCGCCAGGGGCACGGCCTGCTCCTCCCAAAGCGCCGTTGGGATCACGTACTCCCCTCCCGCCATGACCAGGCATAGACGGTGACACAGGACGGCCATGACGGCACCCACACTGACGAGCCGCATGGTGGGGCCGGCACACGGCGGCCAGAGGCACAGGTCAATGCGACATGCTTCTGAAGGCGCGGGTGGGACTGTCACATGCTGCCTGTCCGAGGCGACTGGACCCGTAGGGGACCAGTTTTCTGCCACCAAGCCCCTGGGCAGTCTTTATTTGAGAAGCAGTTTTTTGAGGGGGGTAATGGGGGGGGGGGGTTGGCACAAGGGGGGAATGTTTGCCCGGGGCGCGCCCGGCGCGCTACCTTTCTATTAACCATCCCGACTTTAGCCCGAGATTTACCCTCTGATGAAGAAGGCCCGCCAAATAGACCATGATGGACTGCGCACCTTCCCTGCAAAGCACGTTGCAAAATAAAGGAATATCCGTGAATTCAGTAACTCCAACTGTCATTTGTATTGTACTTAACAAACAACATTGGTACCACAAGTGTGGGTGTCAATACATTCAGTACAATAGTGCTCCTTACACTCATCACAAACTGCGACGGTGGAGCGCTTCTGGCAACACAACACACACACATCTGCCTCATCCTATGCCTCATCTTGCGTGCCACAACCAAGCAAACAGCTGCTCAATGCGTGCCCTATACCACCTGTGCACGTCATTATAACATTGTTGGCGGGCTGTCAAAGTGCCATTCTTTCTTCCAATGAATGGCACAATGACATGAATCCGGCCTTTATAAGCACCATCATGGCCCCCAACTTCGAAATCAAAGAAATCACCTCGGGTACGAGAAGGTCCATACCCATCCCAAATCAAAACATCTGCGGATGTCCCGGGGGCCAAGGGGCAAATCCATATAATGTTGCCCAACATATCTCAACGGCAACAGTCCACCAGTGGGGCATGGGTCACAAAAGATGCCCGGCGCGCGCCCAGCGCACTAACGTTCCCCCAAGGCCTTGGTATCTGATTGTTTGCCTTTGGCGGCGCCTATTGGCCTCTCGCCACTGCTCGTTCTGACCCTCTGTGGGCCCGAACGTGTTTTGGTTGTGTCAACGGAGCCCCTGGATGACTTGTCTTGTTTGACTGATCCAGGGTCGGCTGTCCCGGAGACGGGCTGTTGCCCGTGCCGTTGACCAGGTGCACCCAAATGCACACTCTGAGTCCATGCGGGGTTTGCCGACTCCAGCACTGATTTGAGCGCGCTGGGGTGTGCATGTGTAGGATAATTTTCCTGACAGGGGCTTCTAACAACCAAAATGATTCTTTCCCGATTTTCCTTTCCTTGTTCTCCTTCTGCGCTCTGCACTGTTTTCGGCGAGCGCGGTCTGCCCTATCCTGTTACCCTCCTTGGTTCATCCCTTTCCCCCTGCCCAGGTTCTTCCCCGCCCTCTCCATTCTTTCTGCCCTGGGGGGCATTGGGTGGCGGGGGTGCGTGTTGCTGTAGGGATGGGGTAGAGGAGGGGTCGGGGGAGGGGCAGTGGGAGTGGGTTCGTCTCTCCCTGGCCCCTCCTTCCCCTTGAGGAGGGAGATCCTAGCTCAAGGGGGCTCCTTGTTGGTGTCGGTGTGCTTGGTGTGGGTGGTTTTGGCCACTTGCTTCTGCTGGCCCACATATCCCAGCCTGTCCCGGGCGTAGTTGCATGCTGTTTGCTGGCATGATGGCCTTAGCTGGCGCGGCGGCGGTAGACCATGCACGTAGCGCCCGCCGTCAGTCTAAGGGTTCGGGACCGGGGCTACTTCCCCTTCGTACGCGTCCCCGCAGTTGGGGAGAGGAAGGAGTCCGCGGCCTCCCCCCCCTCTCCTGTAAAGTGTCTGTTGGCTCATCACCCTGAGTCCGCGGTGCCCCAGGCATCTTTTCTGGGCTGTCCTTTGCTGTCCCGGGCTGCCCTCTATTGTTGTTGCATGGGTGAGCGCCATTGTTGGTGTCGGTGTTGGTGCGGCGTTGGCGGAACTGCAGGGGTAGTCGCTAGGGCGTGGTGCTGGGGAGGGGTCCATACTGAGTGGTGTCAGTGTTGCTGCTGGTGATGTGGGGGGGGGGGGGGGCTCGAGATGACTCTCGGGAGTCAGGTTCACAGTTGTTATTTTAGCAGACCACAGGTGCTAGGTGCTGCTTCTGCTCCGCAGTGCAAGAAGAGCGATGAAATGGGCATTCGGCGCGATTGTCACAAAAATTTACCGATCGTTTGTGTGTTGAGTCATGAACAGGGGTGTACTTAGCTACAAGGGGGGGGGGCGGGGGGTGAAATGAGACCCACCCACCACAGCTTTTTGGGAAACCCAGGGGCCCGGAAATGCCCCACACTCACGGCAGGGGGGCTGTTGGACCCCACCCACCCTGTCACCCACTCACCAAAAGCAGACAAAAGCAAAATTGTTCCTCGAGCGCCTTTGGCGCCGACCCACTCACCCCCAAACATCCCACCCCGCCACGGGGGAAAGGAGGGGGGGGCTTGGACACCCACCCAACCAGAATTTCCAAAACAGCCCCCCAACCCCCCATCCTGCAGGCCGAGCACTAAGCACATTCCTGGTCATGACAATGACAAGGGGAGGGCCTTGAGGGGCCGGCACCTTGGGGAGCAGGCTGAACGCGCCAAATCCTTGAGGATTGGGAGGTGGTCGGGGATTCGGCGCACCTCACCTACACCCCAGAGGAGCCCTTCGCATGTCACACGCCGAATTATAGAGAGTGGGAGGGAGTCTAGGATTTGGTGCACCCCCCTACGCGCCACAGCAGGCCTCTGCAAGGGACGGGCTAAATCATCGAGGGGTGGGATGGGGTCTAGGATTTTGCGCACCCCCCCCCCCCTGTGCAACATTCCGTCTGGTTGTTGTTCCTTTACGGGCCCTGGACAGTCACCCGTTCTTCCCTTCGCATGTTGCGTCGGGTTGCTGCTTTCTGTCGGCCGCTGCGGCCGGTGCTCTTGCTGGTGTCGTTTCCGCGTTCGCGGAGCCCAGTAGTTGGTGTGCCAGGGCTGTGCTGTGCCCCCCCCCCCCCCCACAAACCGCATTGGGGGCCTCCAAGAGTCACACACCGAATCATAGAGGGGTGGAATGGTGTATGGGATTTGGCGCGCCCCCCTACACCCCATAGAGGCCCCACGAGTCGCGCGCCAAATCTTAGAGGGTGGGAGGGGGTCTGGTATTTGTCCCACCCCCCCTACACCCCATAGGCCTCCACAGCTCACACACCGAATCACAGAGGGATGCGCCAGTGGGCCAATTGGGCCAATTTGAGGGTTGGCGCAGAGCAAAGGGTACGTGGAAGCAGGTGCTGTCCATCCTCCGAACCCTCATCAATCCCAAGAGACGTGTCTTGTGCTGGGGTGGACCCCCTCCTCTGCAACCGTTGCCGCCCTCTCCACAGTGAGATTAGGCCAGGGGCTTGGAACATCACGCCCAATGACACCGCTGGGGGCTCTCCCTCCACAAACTGCAGGTTGTGTCGCATCACTATGATGTCCCGTTGGTGCCTGTCCCGCCGCACCCCATCCTACATGCCACGTGGTCTCAGGTCGCAAACACCGCTCGGCAGCCTCCCATGCCAACGGAATGCTCCCGGCGGACAGAAACAAAGCAGCGGCTGGTCGGCGGTGTGTCGGGCAGGGGCTGCAGGCGCGCCGCTCAATGCAACCAGCGCTGCGCCGGATTGTCCGCGCTCCAAGCGCTTTGCCGCACCTCCGCAGGCTTGGGATGGAGACTTGACATGATGCAGGAGGCAAGTGACCAGACAGTGAAGGCAGCGCTGGCGATCCAGCACTGGAGGAGCGCCGTTGGACACCTCCCCCGTCACTCCGCACTGCAGGACGGCGATGGCAGTCTGGCGCGGCGTTCCTGCCGGTAATCCCTCCTGTACCCCTAACAACCACAGGGCACCAGAGCGAAGGCACCAAAGGCTGTACCCCCGCCCCCCCCCGATTGTTAGAAGCCCGTGTCAGGAAATTATCCTGCAGAAGCGCGCTCAAGTCAGTGCTGGAGTCGGCAAACCCAGCATGGACTCGGAGTGTGCATTTGGGTGCACCTGGTCAACGGCACGGGCAACAGCCCATCTCCGGGACAGCCGACCCTGGAGTAGTCAAACAGGACAAGTCATCCAGGGGCTCCGTTGACACAACCAAAACACGTTCGGGCCCACAGAGGGTCAGAATGAGCAGTGGCGAGAGGCCAATAGGCGCCGCCAAAGGCAAACAATCAGATACCGAGGCCTTGTGCCAACCCCCCCCCCCCCCGATCAGTACCCACCTGACGGTATCCCCACACCCCCAGAGGAACATAGCCAAAGTGCTGGTATCCCCCGCCCCCTGGGGGAACACAACGGACCTGTGACACGAAGCAAGACATGCAAGCACGAGGGCACATGATCCACATAAAGACCCGGAAAATGCCTGTGGGGATGCGCGTTCCGCTCTGCCGAGAGACAGACTCTGCGTGCTGCCTTTTTGTGTGCGAGTATCTGACCTTGTAGAGCTGCACATGCTCAACAGGGGCCACTGAAACGGGCTCTCCAGCTGCAGGCTGGGCTGTAGGCTTGGCTGCCACTTGGGCAGCAGGTTTGGCTGCACTCTTGGTTGAGGGTTTAGCAGAGGTTTGGCAGCTTGGGGAGCAGGCTGGGCAGCAGGTTTGGCAGGGGGCTCCAGCCCCTGTGGCATGCAGTCTGGCTGGAGAGCATCACGCGTGGCGTACAATTTGTCATTGGCAAAAACGTTTGCCAACCCCCATACTCCACGTGCACTCTTTGCCCAGTGCCTGATGCACTGTCACGGTCTTCTTCACCACCACTTGGGAGAACACTATCAACAGATGTCAATGATGACACATCAGCATCTGTGTCATCCTGTGGCGCATCATCCTGATCCTCCACATCTTGAGGGGCCCAGAATCTTGGCAAGCACAACATTGCCCCTCGAACTTGACAACAGTACCAGCTGAGTACGTGTCAATATGATCGAATGGCCGAAATTGCGAAAAAATTGCCCAACCAGTCGACGCACAGGAGAAGCTCAATATATTAAAATTGAAAAACTCAAAGTGACAGTTCCCCCCAACCCCCCGCGGTACTAATCAAGACCTAATTAAGACGGTGCGGGTACGGGTTCGTTGGTGGCGTCGAGCGATGTCCGCAGTGGTGGTGGGGGATTTTCCGTCAAGGGTCAGCAAATGTGCCGGTGGGTATTTCCGGGTGTACGCACTGGTTTGTGTTTTTGGGAACAAAGGGGGAATGTTTGCCCGGCACGCGCCCGGCGCGCTACCTTTCTATTAACTATCCCGACTTCAGCCCGAGATTTACCCTCTGATGGAGAAGGCCCCCCAACTGGACCATGATGGACTGCGCACCTTCCCTACAAAGCACGTTGCATAATTAGGCAATAGCTGTGAATTCAACAACTCCAAATGTCATTTGTATTGTACTTAACAAACGGTACTTTGCCTTTTCCTATAGATTTCGCTATGGTAATGAGTCCCCAAGCCGCAAGCGGTTTGGACGGCGTTTCTGCCTCACGTCACAAGAACGAAGCGCAAACTGAGCATTGGCTACATCACCCCTGCCTTCTCAGGGGCCCAAAGTTGGGCAGAATGGCTACATCACCCCTGCCTTCATGGGGTCCCCATGGTGGGGAGAAATCAACCTAGTAAGGAGTGGATGTGGTGGAAACGAGCAAAAAATGGATGAAAATGGGTGAAACTGGGTGAGAATCCAAATATACCATATCCCGAATGTGACAGAAGCATCAAAATACCCGTTGTCAAACAACAATAATGCCCATAGTATCACAAAGTCTGGGGTTCTAGGACGGCTAGATGTGCCAATAGTTGCACTGCGCACGCACTGCGCTTAGTGCACCCCCTAAAAGGTCACCGGTGGGGCACGGGTCAAAAAAGATGCCCGGCGCGTGCCCGGCGCGTGCCCGGCGTGCTAACGCTCCCCCCAACTGGAACGTTGCCTATCCCAACCCCCCAGGGGGAAGAGAACTGTTATGAGGTCATCAGACCAGGTCTGCAGTGGGTAAGTCTGAACAAGTGTGCGTAGGACACAATCAACTGTGGAGGCATGATAACCGGGAGGTGAGCCTGGATGGGCGGGCGGCAGACATGATAAACGGTGGATGTGCGTGGACACCGGTCGGCGAAACGGTGGCTAAGTGTGGATTGGGGTGGAGGATCAGGCAAAGGACGATCAACGGCGGATACACCGCCACGCCTGTCCCAATCCCCCCCCCAAAACCTCATCAGGCCCGGACCCCGAGTGGCACCCGCGAGCGATAGCAACAGCAGTAGGCCCCCCTTTGATATGACCCCAAACGTGTCCCGGGGCTCCACAAATCTTGAAAGCGCGCTCAAGTTGCCTCCTGTGCCGAGACCGGACCGCCCTCAGTAAACCCGTGGCCCACGACAAGAGTCGGCGGAACAAAGTCACTGGGCGTGCGACACACTGCGGCGCATCGTGGGGAGCCGTACCTGACAGGCCCCACTTCATGTCCATGTGGGAGCACGGCCCTGATGCGCCCCCGTGGTACCATCGTCCTCCGGGACTTGGGCCGCGCTTGTGGGAGGGAGTGGGTGGGGTAGGTCAGTGTCTGACGCACGCAGTCCCGTGCGGCGGTGGGAACAGAGACAGAGAGTGTTTGGGTTGGCTGATCCGCCAGGGATGGGACTGGGGGTGACGCCGCGGCGGGGGGTACCCATGTGGTCCCTCATGGCTCATCGACACCCCATTTTCCCTTCGGGGCATCGGTGGGCTTTGTATGGGAGCGGTGCATCCTCCGTGTCGAGGCCGGTAGACGCATTCCCGGCAGCGACAATCTCAAGCCGTACGTCACCGCCGAGGGCATTGAATTTGACTCATCACACTCGAGCCAAAGGCGCGAGCCCCGAGCTCCGCCACCTGCCGCTTGCCCGTGGGCCCCTGTGTGACCCCCCCCCCCCCGTCCGGCCGCACATCTTGCAGTCGGCCGGATGAACGCCCCATCAAGTGCTGCGGTCGCCGGGTGGATCGGAAATGTTGGTGTCTGTCCTCGTCTGCCAATGTGGCGGTGCATACCAACGAGCGGAGGGGGTGCAGCAAGGGAATAGGGAGTAGCACGCCGGGCAACCATCCTGCGTTCAAAGCGCCACGGGTCGGTGACTGTCAGCCGTGTCCGGGATGTCTGTTTGGCGAAGAAGGCAATGGGCAGCTTTGATGCACTTTGGGCAGGAACTATGAAAATGTTGGGGTTTCCTGCGGGTTTTATAGCATGCCTGGCCCCTGGTGCGTTATGGGCACGTCAATAGGCACAAATAGTCCTCCGCACCAGACCTGCCAACAGCGTCTGCCAGCTCGGACATGATCTGATGGCGCAGGGTCCTGCTGAGCCACACACTGGACGCAGCACGTTCCTACTGAGTTCTGGTGGTGGGGGGGGCGGGTATTACTGAGTGGCCGTTGATACGGGGCCAATTCCTACTGAGAACCAGTTTCCCTGCCAGACGCTGGTGGCATGTCTGCCCCTGACCGTTGGCCGCACTCATGACGGATGGCGCCCTTGTGGCCATGCTTTAACAACTCGAGGAGGAAGCCGGTGGGGGGGCACGAAGGCAGTCCGAGTGGATCGCCAGGACCGTCGTCGCTGAGGCAGACTGAACTCCGCTTCCATTCAATACATTTTCCACCTGCCCCTCGGGCCATGTCCTGCGGTCTGCACCCCCTCCCCCCCCAAAGGGGCACACCAACAAAGTACAATGCCCCAAACGGGCGCACAGCCCTTTTCAGGGCAAAGCAAATGCCGTGAACGTCGTCGCGCGGTGAAGGGAAGTGGGTGGAAATGCCACGTCCCGGCCGTTGCGGACTGGCAACGGGTCAGAGGTCCGTCGTATGTGAAGGAGAGAAAGTGGCATCGAATGTGCCCTTGCGCCCCCGAGAGGCCCGCTCCCTCCCTCCCTCCCTCCCTCCCTCCCTCCCTCCCTCCCTCCCTCCCCTCCATCGGACATTCCTCCCCCTGCACCCCCACTACACACATGAGGACAACCCCCCAAACCTGCGCAAGGGGTAGGCAGCACGAAGGGAACACAGAAGGGCCCAGTCATGAGCTGTAGCCCGGCTGCAGACCCATGTCCATGACCAAAAAAAAAAAAGCATTCTCACTCCGAATGGACATGTGCATCGCTGGAATAGGGGCACTTGAGCTGGAAGGTCTGCACAAAGCAGGGGCTCAGGGACATCAGGTCAAGGGTCAGAGCTGGCGGGTATATAGGGTATAGCGTGCAGGGCAGAGGGTTCAAGGGCTGGTGTGGTATGGTCTGGTGCGCCAGCCATAACAGCCAAGTCCTGGCCCCGCTCACGTGCGCTGTGGACATATTTTGTGGTGGTCATGTGCCTGACATGCCCCGCTCTTTGCAATTCGTCCAAATTCGTCACGACAGAGCAGACCCAAAACAATCCATCGCCGACACTCAATGGAAAGGGGAATGGATGCCTGACCGATGGGAGGGCGGTGCTTCCAGCCGAACGGGACCCTCCCCAGCCCCACCCCCCTCCCAGAGACCGGCACTGGCACTGGCGGTGCACCGAAGGCATGACCTTGGGAAAAGGGGCTGTGTGAGCGAAGGGGCCTGTACACTGTTCTGCCCCCTCCTCTCCAACACCCGGAGACGGTAGCCACCCGATGAGCCCGAGGCTGTATGGGGATTGGGCAGTTCGTCGGTTTTGCAACGAGGACCGTTCCTAACCCCCACCACCGTCACCACCGCCACCACCGCCACCACCGTCACCACCGTCACTCCTGCTCCTCCGGCGAGGCTTCGGGGAGGTCCGGACGCACAGATCCGTCCGCAACGCGAATCAACTCCACCCCGTCGCCGTCGAGATCGACGTCGGACCCAAAGATATCGTCGTCCGACTCCCCGTCCCCCGCGGCCCGTGTCCCGTTGCGCAGGCCCCCGTCCCCGAACGCGTCCACGCACTCCATCTCGACGCACGCGGCCAGGGCCGTCTGCATCCGGCGCTCGTCCCGCACCAGCGTCCCCCCGATGGACATGAGGGCAAGGCCGCACAGCGTCCACATCCAAATGCACGCGTTGAACGCCCGCACGCGCCCCAGGCGGCTGATGAGCTGCGCGGCGATGACGGGGCCGAAGCCCTTCCCCACGTCGTCCATGATGCAGAAGATCCCGAAGACGGTGCCCCGCACCTCCGGCTTGTTCACGTTGAGGAACACCGTCCGGATGTTGCCCCCGGTGATGGTGACCAGCAGCCCGGCCACCACCGCCGTGGCGTACAGCGGCAGCGGCCGCTGGGGGTCCACCTCGGCGTTGATCATGGCCAGCGTAGGGAAGATGCCGAGGATGGTGCTCGCCCCCATGAGGACCGGCATCATGCTCTTGCGCCAGTTGTAGACCTGCCACAACAAGGGGGGGCACAGAGGGGGCACTGGGGGGGCACAGAGGGGGCACAGAGGGGGCACTGGGGGGGCACAGAGGGGGCACTGGGGGGGCACTGGGGGGACACAGAGGGGGCACAGAGGGGGCACAGAGGGGGCACTGGGGGGGCACAGAGGGGGCACAGAGGGGGCACAGAGGGGGCACTGGGGGGGCACAGAGGGGGCACAGAGGGGGCACAGGGGGGGCACTGGGGGGGCACAGGGGGGACACAGAGGGGGCACTGGGGGGGCACAGAGGGGGCACAGAGGGGGCACAGGGGGGGCACTGGGGGGGCACTGGGGGGGCACAGGGGGGGCACAGAGGGGGCACAGAGGGGGCACTGGGGGGGCACTGGGGGGGCACTGGGGGGGCACAGAGGGGGCACAGAGGGGGCACAGGGGGGGCACAGAGGGGGCACAGAGGGGGCACAGAGGGGGCACTGGGGGGGCACAGGGGGGGCACAGGGGTCACAGCAAGCGGCTGCGCAGGGGGTCAGTATGCTGCTGCGAAGGGGCGCAGCGTGGAGCTGCGCAAGGGCGCAGCATGCGGCTGCGTACGGGCGCGGGACGGGGCTGCGCTGGGTCGCAGCATGCGGCTGCGTATGGGCGCAGCGTCAGGCCGCACTGGGGCGCGGCAGCTGCGGGAGGGGCTCAGCATGTGGTCGCGCAGGGGCGTAGCATGCAGCTGCGCTGGAGCGAAGCATGTGGGTGCGCAGGGGCGCGGCGTGGAATTGCGCTGGAGCACAGCATGCGGCTGTGCAAGGGGCGCTGCGTGGGGTTGCTCTGGGGCGCAGCATGGGGCTAGACTGGATCACAGCGTGGGGCCACGCAGGGGAACAGCATGCTGCTGCGTCGGGTCGCAGCGTGGGGCTGCGCAGGGGCGCAGCGGCTGTGCGAGGTGTGCAGCGTGCGGCTGAGCAAGGGGCGCGGCATTCCGCCGCGCTGGGGCGCTGTGTGTGATTGCGCCCGGGCGCAGCATGCGGCCGCGCAAGGGGCGCAGCGGGGCCGCGTAGGGGCGTAGCATGCGGTTGCGCCCCTGCGCAACCTGGAGCTGGGCTGGGGGACAGTGTGGGACCGAGCAGGGGCGAAGCGCAGGGCTGCGTTGGGGCACAGCGTGAGACTGCGCAGGGGCGCAGTGGTTGCACGAGGGGCGTGGGACTGAGGCGGGGCAAAGCGCAGGGCTACGCTGGGGCGCATTGTGGGGATGCGCATGGGAGCAGCATGGAACTGCGCAGGGGCGTAGCTTGCGGCTGTGCAGAGGCGCAGTGTGGGGCTGAGCCGGGGCGAAGCGCGGGGCTGCACAAGGGGCGCTGCGCTGGGGTGTAACGTGGGACTACGCAGGGGGGTCAGGGCTGCAGGGGCGCCTCACCACAGGTTTTCGGCCTCCCTGTAGCGCCACCAGCGCCGCACCAGGAGGTTGCTGGCGTCGGGCGGGTGATAGGCAAAGGGGGACGCCTCACCACAGGCTTTTGGCGACACCCGGACGCCGCGCACACCTCACCAGGGGGATGTGGGCGTCTGGCTGCTTGGGTGGGGGGCCCGGCTTCACCACAGGCTTTTGGCCGGGAGGGGAGGGGGGTTGGCGCAAGGAGGGGCCGCGCAAGTGCGCGGCATGCGGCTGCGCTGGGGCGCAGCGTGGGGCTGCTGAGGGGTGTAGCGTGGAACTGCGCATTAGCGCAGGGTGGGGCTGCACTGGGTGCAGCGCCTGCACGAGGTGTGCTGCGTGCGGCTGAGCAAGGGGCGCAGCGTGGGGCCGCGCAGAAGCGCCGCATGGGGCTGCGCTAGGGCGCGGTAGAGGGGGCACTGGGGGGGCACAGGGGGGGCACAGAGGGGGCACTGGGGGGACACAGAGGGGGCACTGGGGGGGCACAGGGGGGGCACAGAGGGGGCACTGGGGGGGCACTGGGGGGGCACAGAGGGGGCACTGGGGGGGCACAGAGGGGGCACAGAGGGGGCACTGGGGGGGCACAGAGGGGGCACAGAGGGGGCACTGGGGGGGCACAGGGGGGGCACAGGGGGGGCACAGAGGGGGCACAGAGGGGGCACAGAGGGGGCACTGGGGGGGCACAGAGGGGGCACAGAGGGGGCACTGGGGGGGCACAGAGGGGGCACAGAGGGGGCACTGGGGGGGCACAGGGGGGGCACAGGGGGGGCACAGAGGGGGCACTGGGGGGGCACAGAGGGGGCACAGAGGGGGCACAGGGGGGGCACAGAGGGGGCACAGAGGGGGCACAGAGGGGGCACAGAGGGGGCACAGAGGGGGCACTGGGGGGGCACAGAGGGGGCACAGAGGGGGCACTGGGGGGGCACAGGGGGGGCACAGGGGGGGCACAGAGGGGGCACTGGGGGGGCACAGAGGGGGCACAGAGGGGGCACAGGGGGGGCACAGAGGGGGCACAGAGGGGGCACTGGGGGGGCACAGGGGGGGCACAGGGGGGGCACAGAGGGGGCACTGGGGGGGCACAGAGGGGGCACAGAGGGGGCACAGAGGGGGCACTGGGGGGGCACAGGGGGGGCACAGGGGGGGCACAGAGGGGGCACTGGGGGGGCACAGGGGGGGCACAGAGGGGGCACAGAGGGGGCACAGGGGGGGCACAGAGGGGGCACAGAGGGGGCACAGAGGGGGCACAGAGGGGGCACAGAGGGGGCACTGGGGGGGCACAGAGGGGGCACAGAGGGGGCACTGGGGGGGCACAGGGGGGGCACAGGGGGGGCACAGAGGGGGCACTGGGGGGGCACAGGGGGGGCACAGAGGGGGCACAGGGGGGGCACAGAGGGGGCACAGAGGGGGCACTGGGGGGGCACAGGGGGGGCACAGGGGGGGCACAGAGGGGGCACTGGGGGGGCACAGAGGGGGCACAGAGGGGGCACAGGGGGGCACAGAGGGGGCACAGAGGGGGCACTGGGGGGGCACAGAGGGGGCACAGGGGGGGCACAGAGGGGGCACTGGGGGGGCACAGAGGGGGCACTGGGGGGGCACAGAGGGGGCACTGGGGGGGCACAGAGGGGGCACAGAGGGGGCACTGGGGGGGCACAGAGGGGGCACTGGGGGGGCACAGAGGGGGCACAGAGGGGGCACAGAGGGGGCACTGGGGGGGCACAGAGGGGGCACAGAGGGGGCACAGAGGGGGCACAGAGGGGGCACTGGGGGGGCACAGAGGGGGCACAGAGGGGGCACAGAGGGGGCACTGGGGGGGCACAGAGGGGGCACTGGGGGGGCACAGAGGGGGCACAGGGGGGGCACAGAGGGGGCACTGGGGGGGCACAGAGGGGGCACTGGGGGGGCACAGAGGGGGCACAGAGGGGGCACTGGGGGGGCACAGAGGGGGCACTGGGGGGGCACAGAGGGGGCACAGAGGGGGCACAGAGGGGGCACTGGGGGGGCACAGAGGGGGCACAGAGGGGGCACTGGGGGGGCACTGGGGGGGCACAGAGGGGGCACAGAGGGGGCACTGGGGGGGCACTGGGGGGGCACAGAGGGGGCACAGAGGGGGCACAGAGGGGGCACTGGGGGGGCACAGAGGGGGCACAGAGGGGGCACAGAGGGGGCACTGGGGGGGCACAGAGGGGGCACAGAGGGGGCACTGGGGGGGCACTGGGGGGGCACAGAGGGGGCACAGAGGGGGCACTGGGGGGGCACAGAGGGGGCACAGAGGGGGCACAGAGGGGGCACAGAGGGGGCACTGGGGGGGCACAGAGGGGGCACTGGGGGGGCACTGGGGGGGCACAGAGGGGGCACAGAGGGGGCACTGGGGGGGCACAGAGGGGGCACAGAGGGGGCACAGAGGGGGCACTGGGGGGTTTTTCGGTTTCAGGTTTCAGGTCGACCCGCCCGAGGCACCAGCACAGCTGGAGGGGGACCCAGAAAACGAGGGGCTCCCAACCGCCATAGGGCGGCTTACTCGGTCCCGCCAAGTCGGGTTGGAGCGGGCGGCCCGTGGCAGCACCCCGCGCCACCGGGGGCTGACACTTGCCGGTTTCAGGGGGGGCGGGGGGTCCGCGTTCGGTGTGGGTGGGGCGGTGGGGGTGTACCTGCGCTGCGGCGGTTTTTTCCTGGGAGGGGGGGGGGGCAGCGTGGGGATGTGCATGGGCGCAGCGGGGCACCGCGCAGGGGTGCGGTGCGGGGCCGCTACACAGGGGTGTTGCTTGGGATTGTGCTGGGGTGCAACGGCTGCGCAGCGTCGCAGTGTGGGGCTTTGCTGGGGCGCAGCATGGGGCTTCGCCGGGGCCGGGGCGCAGCGCGTGACTGAGCAGGGGCGCAGCTGGGGCGCATTGGCTGCACCGGGGGCGCTGCGTGTGGCTGCGCTGGAACGCGCTGGGTGACCGAGCAGGGGGGCTCCGTAGGACTGCGCAGGGGCGCAGTGTGGGGCCGCGCAGGGGTGCGGCATGCGGCTGCGTAGCCTGGAGCTGGGCTGGGGCGCAGCGGCTGCGCAAGGAGTGCAGCGTGGGGCTGCGCTCGGGCGGAACGCGGGGCCGCCGAAGGGGCGCCGCAAGGGGGCCGTGAGAGGGTGCGGCATGCGGCTGCACTAAGGCGCAGTCTGGGGCCGCGCAGGAGTGTTGCGCGGGGCTGCACAAGGCGCAGCGTGGAACAGCGCACAGGGCTGCGCTAGTGGCGCAGCGTGCGGCCGCGGCCTGCGGCTGCGCAAGGTGCGCAGCGTGGAACTGTGCTGGGGAGCAGCATGCGGCTGCGCAAAGGGCGCAGCATGCAGCTGTGCTAAGGCGCTGCGTGGGGCTGCGCTGTGCGCAGCGTGGAATTGCGCATGGGCGCAGCGTGGGGCTGTGCAAGGGGCGCGGTATGGGGCTGCGCAGGGGTGCGGCAGCGGCGGCGCTGGAGCGCAGGATGCGGCTGCGCTGGGGCGCAACGCGGGACTGCGCGGCGTGGGGCCGCGCATGGGCGCTGCCTGGGGCTGCGGGGGGGGCGCAGCAGCGTAGGTCTGCGCGGGGGCACAGCAGTGCGGGGCTGCGCAGGGGCGCAGCAGCCTGGGGCTGCGCAGCGGCGCAGCAGAGTGGGGCTGCGCAGGGGCGCAGCAGAGTGGAGCTGCGCAGGGGCGCAGCAGCGTGGGGCTGCGCAGGGGCGCAGCAGCGTGGAGCTGTGCAGGGGCGCAGCAGCATGGAGCTGCGCAGGGGCGCAGCTGCGTGGGGCTGCGCAGGGGCGCAGCATGGGGCTGCGTAGGGGCGCAGCAGCGTGGGGCTGCGCAAAGGCGCAGCAGCACGGGGCTGCGTAGGGGTGCAGCAGCGAGGGACTGCGCAAAGGTGCAGCAACACGGGGCTGCGCAGGGGCGCAGCAGCGTGAAGCTTCGGAGGGGCGCAGCAACACGGGGCTGCGCGGGGGGTGCGCAGGGGCACAGCAGCGTGGGGCTGCGCAGGGGCGCAGCAGTGTGGGGCTGCGCAGGGGCGCAGCAGCGTGGGGCTGCGCAGGGGCGCAGCGTGGGGCTGCGCAGGGGCGCAGCAGCGTGGGGCTGCGCAGGGGCGTAGCAGCGTGGGGCTGCGCAGGGGCGTAGCAGCGTGGGGCTGTTCAGGGGCGCAGCAGCATGGGGCTGCGCAGGGGCGCAGCGTGGGGCTGCGCACGGGCGCAGCAGTGTGGGGCTACGCAGGGGCGCAGCAACGTGGGGCTGCGCAGGGGCGCAGCAGCATGGGGCTGCGCAGGGGCGGAGCAGCCTGGGGCTGTTCAGGGGCGCAGCAGCACGCGGCTGCGCAGGGGCGCAGCAGCGTGGGGCTGCGCACGGGCGCAGCAGTGTGGGGCTGCGCACGGGCACAGCAGTGTGGGGCTGCGCACGGGCGCAGCAGCGTGGGGCTGCGCACGGGCACAGCAGTGTGGGGCTGCGCAGGGGCGCAGCAGCGTGGGGCTGCGCACGGGCGCAGCAGTGTGGGGCTGTTCAGGGGCGCAGCAGCATGCGGCTGCGCAGGGGCGCAGCAGCATGGGGCTGCGCAGGGGCGCAGCGTGGGGCTATGCAGGGGCGCAGCGTGGGGCTGCGCAAGGGGCGAAGCAGCGTGGGGCTGCGCAGGGGCGCAGCAGCGTGGGGCTGCGCAAGGGCGCGGCAGTGTGGGGCTGTGCAGGGGCGCAGCCGCGTGGGGCTGCGCAGGGGCGCTGCAGCGTGGGGCTGGTCAGGGGCGCAGCAGCATGGGAATGCGTAGGGGCGCAGCAGCATGGGGCTGCGCTGGGGCGCAGTGTGGGCTCCGCACGGGCGCATCGTGGGGCTGCGCACGGGCGCAGCAGCGTGGGGCTGCGCAGGGGCGCAGCAGTGTGGGGCTGCGCAGGGGCGCAGCAACGTGGGGCTGCGAAGGGGCGCAGCAGCGTGGGGCTGTTCAGGGGCGCAGCAGCATGGGAATGCGTAGGGAGCATGGGGCTGCGCAGGGGCGCAGTGTGGGCTGCGCACGGGCGCAGCGTGGGGCTACGCAGGGGCGCAACAGCGTGGGGCTGCGCAGGGGCGCAGAAGTGTGGGGCTGCGCAGGGGCACAGCTGCGTGGGGCTGCGCAGGGGCACAGCATCGTGGGGCTGTTCAGGGGCGCAGCTGCATGGGGCTGCGCAGGGGCGCAGCAGCCCGGGGCTGCGCACGGGCGCAGCGCCGGGCTACGCAGGGGCGCAGCATGGGGCTGTGCAAGGGGCGCAACAGCGTGGGGCTGCGCAGGGGCGAAGCAGCGTGGGGCTGCGAAGGGGCGCAGAAGCGCGGGGCTGCGCAGGGGCGCAGCAGCGCGGGGCTGCGCATGGGCATGGGGCTGCGCAAGGGGCGCAACAGCGTGGGGCTGCGCAGGGGCGAAGCAGCGTGGGGCTGCGCAGGGGCGCAGCAGCGTGGGGTTGCGCAGGGGTGCAGCAGCGTGGGGCTGCGCAGGGGCGCAGCAGCGTGGGGCTGCGCAGGGGCGCAGCTGCGTGGGGCTACGCAGGGGCGCAGCAGCGTGGGGCTGCGCAGGGGCGCAGCAGCGTGGGGCTGCGCAGGGGCGCAGCAGCATGCAGCTGCCTAAGGGCGCAGCAGCGTGGGGCTGCACAGGGGCGCAGCAGCGTGGGGCTCTGCAGGGGCGCAGCAGCATGGACTTACGCGGGGGCACAGCAGCATGGAGCTGCGCAGGGGCGCAGCAGCGTGGGGCTGCGAAGGGGCGCAACGGCGTGGGGCTGCGCAGGGGCGTAGCATGGGGCTGCGCAGGGGCACAGCTGCGTGGGGCTGCGCAGGGGCGCAGCAGCGTGGGGCTGCGACGGGGCGCGGCAGCGTGGGGCTGCGGGGGGGTGCAGCATGGGGCTGCGCATGGGGCTGTGGCAGGGGCGCAGCAGCGTGGGGCTGCGCAGGGGTGCAGCAGCGTGGGGCTGCGCAGGGGCGCAGCAGCGTGGGGCTGCGCAGGGGCGCAGCAGCATGCAGCTGCCTAAGGGCGCAGCAGCGTGGGGCTGCACAGGGGCGCAGCAGCGTGGGGCTCTGCAGGGGCGCAGCAGCATGGACTTACGCGGGGGCACAGCAGCATGGAGCTGCGCAGGGGCGCAGCAGCGTGGGGCTGCGAAGGGGCGCAACGGCGTGGGGCTGCGCAGGGGCGTAGCATGGGGCTGCGCAGGGGCACAGCAGCGTGGGGCTGCGCAGGGGCGCAGCAGCGTGGGGCTGCGACGGGGCGCGGCAGCGTGGGGCTGCGGGGGGGTGCAGCATGGGGCTGCGCATGGGGCTGTGGCAGGGGCGCAGCAGCGTGGGGCTGCGCAGGGGTGCAGCAGCGTGGGGCTGCGCAGGGGCGCAGCAGCGTGGGGCTGCGTAGGGGCGCAACAGCGTGGGGCTGCGCAGGGGCGCAGCAGCGTGGCGCTGTGCAAGGGCGCAGCAGTATGGAGCTGCGCAGGGGCGCAGCAGCGTGTGGCTGCGCAGGGGGGCAGCAGCATGGGGCTGCGCACGGGCGCAGTAGCGTGGGGCTGCGCACGGGCGTAGCGTGGGGCTGGCAGGGGAGCAGCATGGGGCCGCGCATGGGGCTGTGGCATGGGCGCAGCGTGGGGCTGCGCAGGGGCGCAGCAGCGTGGGGCTGCGCAGGGGCGCAGTAGCGTGGGGCTGTGCAGGGGCGCAGCTGCATGGGGCTGCGTTTGGGCGCAACAGTATGGAGCTGCGCAGGGGCGCAGCAGCGTGGGGCTGCGCAGGGGCGCAGCAGCATGGGGTTGCGCACGGGCGCAGTAGCGTGGGGCTGCGCACGGGCGTAGCGTGGGGCTGGCAGGGGAGCAGCATGGGGCCGCGCATGGGGCTGTGGCATGGGCGCAGCGTGGGGCTGCGCAGGGGCGCAGCAGCGTGGGGCTGCGCAGGGGCGTAGTAGCGTGGGGCTGTGCAGGGGCGCAGCCGCATGGGGCTGCGTTTGGGCGCAGCAGTATGGAGCTGCGCAGGGGCGCAGCAGCGTGGGGCTGCGCAGGGGCGCAGCAGCATGGGGTTGCGCACGGGCGCAGTAGCGGATGCTGCGCACGGGCGTAGCGTGGGGCTGGCAGGGGAGCAGCATGGGGCCGCGCATGGGGCTGTGGCATGGGCGCAGCGTGGGGCTGCGCAGGGGCGCAGCAGCGTGGGGCTGCGCAGGGGCGCAGTAGCATGGGGCTGCGGCATGGGCGCAGCGTGGGGCTGCGCAGGGGCGCAGCAGCGTGGGGCTGCGCAGGGGCGCAGTAGCGTGGGGCTGTGCAGGGGCGCAGCTGCATGAAGCTGCGTTTGGGCGCAGCAGCGTGGAGCTGCGCAGGGGCGCAGCAGCGTGGGGCTGCGCAGGGGCGCAGCAGCATGGGGTTGCGGGGGGGCGCAGCAGCATGGGGTTGCGCAGGGGCGCAGCAGCATGGGGTTGCGGGGGCGCAGCAGCATGGGGCTGCGCAGGGGCGCAGCAGCATGGGGTTGCGGGGGGGCGCAGCAGCGTGGGGCTGCGCACGGGCGCAGCGTGGGGCTGGCAGGAAAGCAGCATGGGGCCGCGTATGGGGCTGCAGCATGGGCGCAGCGTGGGGCTGCGCAGGGGCGCAGCAGCGTGGGGTTGCGCAGGGGCGCAGCAGCGTGGGGCTGTGCAGGGGCGCAGCTGCATGGGGCTGTGTTGGGGCGCAGCAGCCTGGAGCTGCGCAGGGGCGCAGCAGCATGGGGCTGCGCATGGGGCGCAGCAGCATGGGGCTGCGCATGGGGCGCAGCAGCGTGGGGCTGCGCACGGGCGCAGCGGCACGGGGCTGCGCAGGGGCGCAGCAGCATGGGGCTGCGGGGGGGCGCAGCAGCGTGGGGCTGCGCAGGGGCGCAGCGTGGGGCTGCGCAGGGGCGCAGCAGTATGGGGCGGCGCAGGGGCGCGGCAGCATGGGGCTGCGCAGGGCCGCAGCGTGGGGCTGCGCAGGGGCACAGCGTGGGGCTGCGCAGGGGCGCAGCATGGGGCCGCGCATGGGCGCGGCATGGGGCTGCGCATGGGGCTGCGCAGGGGCGCAGCGTGTGGCTGTGCAAGGGGCGCAGCGTGGGGCCGCGCATGGGCGCGGCATGGGGCTGCGCATGCGCACAGCGTGGGAATAAGCCGTGGAGAAGCGCGGGGCTGCGCAAGAGCGCTGCGTGGGGCTGCGCTGGGGCACAGTGTGGGGCCGCGCTGGGGCGTAGCGTGTGACCACGCACGGCAAGGGGGGCAGAGTGGGAGGTGTCAGCAGGAGCGCAGGATGGGGCTGCGCATGAGCGCTGCGTGGGGCTGCGCAGGGGCGCAGCATGGGGGTGCGCATGGGCGCAGCATGGGGCCGCGCACGGGCGCACAATGGTGCTGCGCACGGGCGCACAATGGTGCTGTGCAGGAGCGCTGCGTGGGGCTGCGCCTGCGGTGTGCCAAGGGGCGTGCATGGGGGGGGGGGGGGGGGCTCACCACAGGCTTTTGGCGTCTCCCCCGCCGAGGCCCTCACCAGGAGGATATTGGTGCCTGGGCCGCAAGCGCGATGCGTGGCCTCACCACAGGCTGTTGGCCTCGCGCTGTAAGGGGGGAGGGGGGCGGCTGGCATGGGGCTGCGCAGGGGCGCAGCATGGGGCCCCGCTTGAGCGCAGTATGGGGCTGTGCATGAGCGCTGCGTGGGGCTGCGCATGAGCGCTGCTTGGGGCTGCGCAGGGGCGCAGCATGGGGACACGCAGGGGCGCTGCTTGGGGCTGCGCATGAGCGCTGCTTGGGGCTGCGCAGGGGCGCAGCATGGGGACACGCAGGGGCGCAGCATGGGGCTGTGCATGAGCGCTGCTTGGGGCTGCGCATGAGCGCTGCGTGGGGCTGTGCACGGGCGCGCTGTGGTGCTGCGCAGGAGCGCTGCGTGGGGCTGCGCATGGGGTGCGCCAAGGGGCGTGCATGGGGGGGGGGGGGCGCCTCACCACAGGCTTTTGGCGTTTCCCCCGCCGAGGCCCTCACCAGGAGGATATTGGTGCCTGGGCTGCTAGCGCGATGCGTGGCCTCACCTCAGGCTGTTGGCCTCGCGCTGTAAGGGGGGACGGGGGCGGCTGGCAACACCCTGAGCCACTCCCCCTGGGGGCTGGCTCAGCTTTCTCTGACCACAGGTCAGGGGAGGCTGTTTTAACTGGGGGCGCATGTTAATTCATGGCCCAAGGCGCATGGGGGAGGGTCCCAACTCTCGCCCCCGGAGGTTCTTGCTTGTTTTCTGGGGGGCGGGGGTTCGCGGATTTTCGTTATTTAGGGAGGTGAGCTGTCTCCCATGGCAAAACCCAGCGGCCTCCTCTCGCTGGGGAACCTCCGCCGGGGGCACTGGGGGGGCACAGGGGGGACACAGAGGGGGCACAGAGGGGGCACAGAGGGGGCACTGGGGGGACACAGAGGGGGCACAGAGGGGGCACTGGGGGGGCACAGAGGGGGCACAGAGGGGGCACTGGGGGGGCACAGAGGGGGCACAGAGGGGGCACAGAGGGGGCACTGGGGGGGCACAGAGGGGGCACAGAGGGGGCACTGGGGGGGCACAGAGGGGGCACAGAGGGGGCACAGGGGGGGGGGGGGCACAAGGACGACAACAACAACAGCAGCAGCAGCAGCAGCAATAACAATAAGGGGGAGTCCTTGCACTGCAGGGCTAGGGGGGGCGTTTTCGCACAGCGCGGGCACAGCGCGGGCACAGCGCCAATTATTACGGTGATTATCCAGGTAACAACCCTGAAAACCACCCACCTGCGGAATCATGCACAATCAATTCAAAACTCAAAAATTCAAACATCTGATGCTTGCCATGGGTCCCAGGGACCTAAATTCTGCCCCCTATAGCCCCGTCCACTGCAGCAGCCATTCAATGACGTCCTTTCAATCTTCTGAACTCACCGAACTCCCGGTGGTGGAGAACAGCCATTTTTTCGCACAGCGCGCGCACAGCGCACGGTACGCCCCCAGGGTACCAGCCCAAGGGTGACCCCCTTGACCATACCACACCAGGAGGTTGGTGTGGGCTGGAGGGTATGGTGTAGCCACTGGGGGGGGCATAGGCGGCGGGAGTGCGGAGTGGAAGGGCGGTGAGCGTGTGCAACGAGCAGAGGAGTGCACACCCGCTGCCCCAGGAGCCCCCCGACAAACGCCCCGACGCCGTTCGCGAGGCCGAACACCACCATCACCTCCGTCGCCTCCTGCACCGTCAGGCCCTTCTCCTGCGCCAAGTAGTCATTGAAGTAGGAGATGATCACGCCCCACGGCACGCACCCGGGGATCCCCTGCACGAACCCCAGGAGGTTCGAGGGGATGGTGAACAGCTCCCGCACCTTCCGGCCCGTGACGGGCGCCCGGTACTGCCAGCCCCCCCCGCCCCCCCCCTCGTACCGGCCCTTGAGCGCCGCCTCGTACCGCCCCCGCGTCGGCTCCGGCAGCAGCAGCACCACCAGCGCGCACGCCAGCCCGGCCGCGCCCACGGGCAGGAACGGCACCTGCCAGCCCAGCCACGGGCCGACGGTCCCGGACAGGTACTGCCCGCCCAGCGTGCCCAGCAGCATGCACGTCGTCCAGACCGCCGTGGCGGCGGTCCGGGTCTCGACCGGGAACATGTCCCCGGCCAGCGACGCGGTCAGGGGCGACACCGCCCCGATCGTGATGCCCATGAGCGTGCGGCAGAGCAGGAGCTGCCAGTACGCCGTCGCGAAGAACGCGAGCAGGCACGGCAGCTTCCCGAGGAGGAGGATGGCCGCGAACAGCCCCCGCCGGTCCAGGCGGTCTGCGAGGTACCCCGTCAGCAGCGCCGCGGGGGCCCCGATCATGAAGTACCCGAACGCCAGCTCGCCGCCCAGCTTCTCGTCGCGCTCCTTCGCCGTGAAGCCGAAGGACTCGCCGATGGCGGTCAGGTTGGGGGCCAGGAGGTTGGTGTCCGCGAACCCGATCGCCGTCACGGCCAGGTACACGGCGATGGCCCCCCGGGAGAGCTCGCGGCGCGGCGGGGGGGTCGCGGGCGCGCGCGCGACGCCGTCGTCGTCGTCGCCGGCCTCCGGGGCGTCGTCGTTGTCGGCCTCCTGGTCTTCTTCGAGGGGCTGGAAGTGCGCGGCCATTGGGAGGGGGGAGGGGGGGGCGATCTGGACTGCGGCCTGGCGCAGGGCAGGAGGTCTGTGACAAGGCGGAGGGGGCACACCCACACAATCAGGGTCAGGTCAGGTCAGGTATTGCCAGCTACCACCGTCCGTCAGCCCGCTATTCAGCGTCCGACGGCAAGACGTCTGGCCGAAATACACGCACTCAGAGGCCCAGAGAGGGCACCAGCCGGTAGAGAAGCTACCTGACCCAGGTGGGGCTTGAGCTGGGGAACTTGGTATGGCAGTGGTACCTCTGCCTCATCCGGATAGCACCGTCCCCCGGGAGGAGCGCCCCGTATTGGCTGGTCCTGGTGGTGGGGGCCCGCTCCGGCCCAACCGACTCGACACCCACACAGTCAACACAAGCCCCCCTGCTTTCCCCCTGCGGGACGCAGATGGTGAATGCGAACCGTTACCCCACAGGGCACAGGCTGCAAAGCAACAATGTTCGAACAAAACGCCCTTCAGTGACATTCCCACCTTTCGTTGTGACAAGGATGTACCCCTTGGGACCGGGTTGAGGGCTAATTCATTGTCTCAAATCAGAACTCAACCTAAGCAATGCCTGATGCATCACTTCAGACACCCATTCAGATATCTGTTCTATCCCCCTCCCACCCCCCCTGTCATGCCCGCAGAAGCACTCCACATGCAAGGCCTTCAGGGCCTGCAGTGACCAAAGAGGCCATGGGACCCGCCCCTGGGCACCAGCGACACGACTACCAATTTGCCAAATGCAGTTCACAGTGATGGTGCACAAACCACAGCGCAGCCTGCGACGCTTGGGCCATGCATCAACATGGCCCCGAATGACCCAGATGGGGTCCCTACCCCCGATGGCGCCCCCCACTGCCCCACCTTCGCAAAAGGGTGCACTACCGCCCCCTGCGCCCCCTCTGGAGCGATGTGTGCACTAAGCCCTGGCAAGGTGATCAAGCCATCCCAACGGTAGCCCCCCTTTGCCCCCACGGCAGGCCCAATCTTAGCCAAATCATGAGGTTGTCAAGACTCCAGACAGCCTCTCAAGGCGGACACTAGTCTTCAACCATTGTCATCATGCAGCATCTTGTTGGCTTGTTGTGTGCCACTCGGGTGTTGCCAAGGCCATTTGCAGCTTCATGACCGTGGGAGGTATTGGTCTTCCCTTTTCGAAAGGGCATTGCCGGGCTTTCGACCCAAAAAGGGAAAATCAAGCCGAGGTTTACCCAAACAGCAATGATGTCTTTGCAGCTTCATGTAGTGCCTGTGATGCCAGTTGAACATATTCAAAAATTCAAAGTGGTGAGGTTTTGCGACAAGAAATTCCACATTGTGCCAGGGGTCCATGATGGGGCACCTGAGCAATGCCATGTCTCATGCTGATCCGTCCCCTTCAGGGCCTCAGTTTCAATATCCCAATGGCTGCACTGTGCCTCCAAAGCCTGCCCTTAAGAGAGCTGCCGCACAAGCAGCGGGCCGTGCTGTCCCCAGGCGCGCTGCCAAACCGGCAGCAAAATCTTGAGAATGGAACAGCGCACTGCCCCAGGACAAGACTCGTTTACACTTTCATGCGGCACCAACCGACGGGCCCACGGACACGTGTCCAAACGTGCTCACTACTACGACCAAGACTACGAGGCTGTTGCAGCAGCACCCACCCGTTGAGACAGCCACAGCAAACCTCAGCAAATTAGGAACAGTCAAAAGTCTGCTCAACATGAACGAGCCTCCCTCTACCGCAACTAAGGCTATGGCATGGTTTGGCATCATGTGTCGCCTTTAGCCACTGTTAACAACGAAATTGCAGAGCGAAAGAGGGACGTGATAAATACACTGATGACACGACAGGATCCACCATCTTGTCACTCAGTTCACGGGCTTGTCAGTGCCCCGCCCCCCTTTGGGATTTGCTCCCCCTTGCAACCCCCCGGAGGAAGCCTGTGCTATTGCACGTGCGCACAAGAGGCGATCAGCACAAAAAGCGCAGGAAGAAAATGGCTCGTCAGTGGCCTAGAAGACCATAGGTACCTTTCTGTCACAAAGAGTGCAACACGAAGAGAACCTGTGGGTGGGACACCGACAAGTAAGCAGGAACCATGCAGCGGTATGCACCTGATGCTCTCGCTAAGCACTGACCCCTGGATCTGCCATATATCATCAAGAGTTCAAGTATGTACTGACAGAAACGGAAATGCAGAGTCCCCCTCCCCCCGGGCCGGTGGCCCCACTGGAATGGAACCGTCACTGGGCTATTTTTTCGATTTGCCGGTTCTGTTCGTTTCTGCCTCTGTGCCTCTGCTTCTGTTTCTGTACCCCTCCCTATTGTCTGGTACTATTCCCGGGCACTTGGTGACAAGGTTCTGGCCAGTGTGGTCATTGCGTGTGTTCATTGTGTACCAAAATGAAGGTCCTTGAATCGAGTCAAAATCCAAGGGTTAATGAAATCGACATCAGCTGAAAGTACCCGTAAATAATGACAGACTTTGTGTGGAGATGCAGGTGGGGCAACTGGATGCAACGGTGAAGATGCAGATGAAGGGCCAATTGGCAACACAGCAGGGTGGAAGAAAGCTAAGACAAAACAGGGGTTCGGCGGTTAGGGGTTAGGTTTGAGCATGAGAGGTGGTGGTACAGAGGGAGGGGTACAGAGCCGCAGAGAGAAAAGGATGGAGCCAAATAAAATGCGGTGCCTACGTTTGGGGTTTGGGCCATGTGACACCACTCCTCGCTTAAAAGGGGACCCCCGGTTCGTGGTTCAGTGGGACTGGGCATACACCCCGGGGGCACTGCCCATGATAAAGGAAGATAAAACAAGCCTGTCAGAAACAATCATGGCACACACTGTCCGCATGCTTTCGCCCACAACTTTCGGGGGGGGCGGGTATCTTGACCAAAAATGTCAGCTTCTGCAGTGGGCGCTTCGAGGACTTTGTGCTGATGATGAAACCTGCATTTCCTAACGTGTTCTTGAACTCATCAAGCTTCAGAGCTACCGCCCTCTCGTCCCTGCCATACAGCAGGAAGTCATTAAGGTAATGCATCAGGCGGACCACTTCCCCCGCCACCTCCATCCTCACTGCGCTGCTGAGGTGTGCCAGGAGGCGTTGGCAAAGCAGTGGGCTGTCGCAAGTATTAGAAGGGTAGGGGGAGGGGGGGGGTCTGGGGCCCAAAAATGACCGGACCAGATTTTTCCAACAGTAAATTTCGTTGTTACCCACGGTGGTCACTTTCGTCAGGGGATCCGGGGGGCAGGAACCCCTCCTCCTGTGGTGTATGGCCATTCTAATACCTCCCTTGCTATCCCCCCCCCCCCTCAAGCGGCATAGGAAAGGGGCTGCGACGGCATTCCTGCAGAGAAAGGAGGCGAAGAGGTGAGGAGTGGGAGGGATACACCAGGGGTCAGAGATCGTTTGAGGCGCATGATCGTGAGCGCCGCAGGGGGACGCACACGGTAGGGGCACTCCCCATTCCGTGCACGGTCTCGTGGCGTTATGGAGGGCCATCCCGCGGGTTGTGGGGCACGCCACGGCACCCCCCCCCCCCCGTGTTTGTGCTGCAACGGATGGGGCCATCCACAAGTGCAATGGGCACAGGCCGCAGGGCATGGCCAGACATGTGGTTACAGCCGTGCGTGTACGGTTGCGCACGGCTACTTTTTCCGGATATGCACGGTTGCGCACAGCGAGATCTGAACGTGGCGCACGCTTGCGCACGGTTGAGCGGCACTTCAAGAAAAAGTACATACCAAAAAGTGGTGCTGGTGGAATTTGTGTTTAAGGGCACTGTGCAGTGCAAAAGACCCCCCAGTCAATTCTGGGCCAACCAAAAAATGTTGGCGCCCCACCAGGCCAAGCACCATGAGCTACAAGTCCTTCACCGTGTCCACCAATAAGCGGCGATGTCCTGGTAGAATATTCAATTGCGCCATGTCCTCCACTGTCAATAGCTTCAACGATTGAACTGTGTCCCAACCATCGCGCCGCAGGCGGATCTCATAAGCAGCCAATTGGGGGCGGTACTTAGAGAGCCATGACAAGAAATCTGGTGCAGCATCTTGTGGAGCGTCTTGTTGCACATCTTCTTCGGCTTGTTCGGGTTGTTGTGGTTCAGCTGGTTCAGGTTGCGGCAAAGGCTCTTCATCGTCATCAGCTGAAGCTGCTGAACGGCTTGACATGCTTCCCTCTTCCCCACTTGAGATACTTGAGCCCGTAGCAAACGAAGTATCGGAATCCGAGGTACCCATTTCATCAGAATCACTTTCTGATGAGTCTTCATAGCTTTGAGGACGACGTTCCGCAGCGATAGACCACTGCACCACAGCCCGATGTATCAAATCCTCTGCATCCGGCAGACTTGGACCCACTGTACGAATAAGCACTTCATCCGCTAACCCTTGTCCGGTCAAACGCCACCGCCGACCACCCGCAGCTAGCTTCAACATACTATTCATACGTTCGGTGGAACTTTGGGACTGGGCAATAGTGCAAAGCACGGTGGCAGCCCGCACAACAGGGAGGTGTGACGTTGCCCAGGATGCTTGACTCGCAATTGCCCAACAATGCGTGCAATCATGTGCTCGTATGCGGCCCCTTGAAGAAACCAGAGGTGGTACCATTGCTGCCACTGCACAGGCCGCTGACACAAACTGCTTCTCCGAAAACTGTTTGATTGCAGGAAATGTACTGCTCAGCTTTTGCAATGCAGGGAGACGGTCATCTTTTGACAGGTCCTTGGGCTCCTTTGGCCATGTTCGGCGGTCATTGCAGCCCAATCCCTGCATAATGGAAACAAATCCAGCAACCAAGGCAGCAGCATCGCGGTCTTCTCCCAGTTGCAAAACTCCAATTGGACTTTCCCTGAATTCTTGTGGCCCAAACCATCGTGCACATATTGTCAGCCAATCCTCACCAGCCACTCGTACTTCATCGGCCATGAACGACCGTGATGTTGCCATGCTCAACTTCCTCGACAACCAGCGCCGGCACTCCGCAGCCAAAAAGCACAACACCAACGGTACGTAGTAGCGCTCCTTGTACCTGAACGGAAGCACAACAATGACATGAAAAAGACATGACAGCAGGGTAGAGTGCTCAGTGCCCCCAGCACAACAGGACATAGAATGCATGCAGTGGGAATTGAACCCATCTCTGTCAAATTGACAGCTTTATCACCCATGCCTTTAACCGCTCAGCCAATGACCTTCGTTCTACATATGCCATTTTTTCGTCGCATAGAACGAGCTGTGTGATTTTTTTTTTGGCTGATATGGCACACCATGTGTTCCTGCCTCTATAGCTATGCAACAACCCTACCCATTTCACCCTCTGGATATTCTGTACCACATCAAACAGGGCAAACAGGGCAAACAGGGCTCAGCAGCACCACACAAATACCTCAAGTGATATATCACCCCATTGGCTGTCTGCAGCTCCAATTCCGCACGCAATTGAGACCAACTGATGCCGCGCTGCGCCATACTATAAATTGTACGGAAAATAACCTTCACTTGTGGAACGATTGTGGGCGGCAGTCGAACAGCCACAGCCTGCACTGTTGCTGCAGTCTTCATGGACTCCAAATGAACAGCACGAAGGTGATAGGATGTCTCCGCATGTGCAACCACAATCTCCACCCGATAATTTTTTGTAGCATACACCAGAGGATTGGTATGTCGGCCAAAGCGTACCACTCGGGAATCGTGACGATACTTATAACAGAGGAGACACCACATCCCATCGTCCACTGAGAATAGTAACCAATTGCGCCCGATCTGCCACTCCTTCCGGAATGCACGCTTCGGCGATGCCACGGTACACGCATCCGGTGTGGACTTGCGGGACTTCGGTGTCCTCTACAAACACACAAACAGAAAAGTGGCACACAGAAAGCAACAACAAATTCTGCCCAAATGTGACTGTGATAGTGACTGTGACTGTGACTGTGACTGTGAGTGTGACTGTGACTGTGACTTATGATAATGACTGTGTCTGTGACTGTGACTGTGATAGTGACTGTGATAGTGACTGTGACTGTGACTGTGATAGTGACTGTGATTGTGACCACCGCTAAAGACAACTCTGCCCCACAGGCATGGAAAAATAGCACAAAGAAAGGTACCTGCAGTGAACTTGATCTTGTTGACTTCTTTGGCGATGGCGATGAACTCTCCGCGTCCTTCCTCTTCTTTTCCCTGCTGGTCTTGCCTTTGCCCGCCTGTAACGGTGTGGAAGGGGATGGTGGGTTGGGCTCTTGCGCTACACTTTGCTCAGCAACACGGAGGTCGTTGCTGCTGCTGGTGCTGTCGCTCGGGAGTGGAATCTGCGCCTTCTTCACCCACTTCGCCAACATGTCGCGTAAAAAGGTAGTCTGAGTGGCCAAAGAGGAAAAAGAGGTGTTGCTCCAAGGGATGGGATCGGCCTGCATCCTTGAAAAGAATCACTTGCTGACCGACATGTGGCGACATGCCTCAGCCAAAGGTCTGAGTGTCTACTCCTTTCTGGCAAGCATACCACACTACCCAGTGGCCCAGGCAACTTTCAACTTCCACAACCCACAGTAGCGCCAAATACCCATCTTTTCATACCATGGTTGCTGTTGAAATATATCCACCTGGTGCTGCATGCTTGCCTCTCCGCAGTGAGGGCCCTAAAGGCCGTTGGGTCTGCTTCTTGGTTCGTTTTGTGCAGCAGCTTTTGTTGGCAAAGAAGGAGAAGACGACGAGGTACCCCCACCCCTCCGGTGTTGTACCAATAAACACCATCATCGGACGCGGCCGGCACTTAAGGGGCTTTCCGGTCAAAATTTTTGGTCAAAAATTGGTCGCACGGTTGCGCACGGCTAGATTACAAGGCAGCGCACGGTTGCGCACGGCTACATTTGAAGAGGACGCACAGTTGCGCACAGCAAAGCCCCACCCTTGCGCACGGCTGTAACCACATGTCTGGGCATGGCCATGGGCGTCGCCAGCGTCCCCCCAAGGGACTCCACCGCTCCAAACACATGTGACGATGACACTGCACGTGCAGTGCCCCCTCCACACCCCCCCTCCCTCCCTCCCTGGCCCCGGGTCCACTGCCTGGGGACCCCACCCCCTCCCCCTTCACAGGCTTCACTGCGCCGGTCTCGGACGGGGTCAGCGGTGGTCTGAGAGCGCTAAGCCCGGCGCAGGGGAGCGTGGGATGTCCTGACAGGCCGGCCCCCATTTCATGACACGGGAAGGGCAGAGATGCAGTGGAAGAGAGGAGGATGAAGGGGGGGGTCCGGAACGCAAAAGTGCGTGCACACCAAAAAACAGCGTGAATTTATTTTCCCTCGGTGCACTTCGTTTGCTCCCGCTGCGCCGTTGGCGTCCAGGGGGGGGGGGGGGGTCCTATGGTTGTCCGCCGGTCTACTACATCCCTGGCTCAAGGATGTATTAAAAGCGACGCGGACGGGGGGGGGGGGGGGTCTGGGACCCAAAATTTTGTGTGCCAAAAATGGCCCATTCAGATTTTCCCGATTGTAAATTTCGCTTTTTCCCACGATGGTCGCTTTGGTCGGGGAGGGTCCAGGGGGGCTATGAAGCAACGGATTCAGGGCTCACATATACCCCCGTGTCACAGGCACATGGCCATCGCCACAACTCTCTCAGTGCACTGTTTTGCCTTGCTGCACCGCACCGCAGCGGTCCGGGGGGGGGGGGTCCTCCAACGGTTGTCAGCCGTTCTAATACATCGCTGCCCGGGCTTCGGGGAACGTCAAGACTGGGGACGGGCATACGCCCTCCCCACCCCAACCCCCTGTCTGAAGGGGTTGCAGCGCCTTCAAACCCCCTCCCCCCCCCCCCCCGTCCCGTGGCTGCCTGCTCCCCAACGCCCCCTGTGTCGCCGCCCGCTCCCCCAAGGGCGATGCGTCGGGGCGCTTGCCCGGGGGGCACAATGCGGCGATGGCCTCCCCCGCCATCGGGGGCATCGGCGGTGAGGCGGCGCCGGTCCGGTCCAGCCCCGTCTGCGCAGTGGGATCCCTTTGCGGCGGGGAGGATCCCCCGTGCAAGTCCGGGTGGGGCCCCTCGTCGTGGCAGGCGGGGGATCACAGCGGGGCACACCACCTCGAAGCAGGGCTTTGCTTGAAGGGGAGAGCGGTCATAGGGGGGGATGTGAAAGCGGGTTGGGGGGGGGGGGGGTTACTGGCGGTTGGAAATGCGGTTGGGGCTGATATTGGGGGATGGGAATGCCTTTGGAGCAGAGTCAGCGCCGGAGCCCCGCCCCCCCGCCCCCCCGTTCAAGCGATTTCCTGCCTCGAGGAGATAACGGGGCGCTGCCGGCGTGGCCGGGGCGACCGTCCGGCGGCCTCCACTGCGCCAAGAGCAGCGATGGGGTCCCCACGAGACGATCACACGTCTTCCCACGAGTCGGGCACCGCCGCCCCCACGCACTCATCGGCGGTCTCACGCGGCGCCCGCGGCGCATCCGGGGCACAGACCCCAGGGCCCGTCCCGTCGGGCGTTGCATCATCATCGCCCTCCCGCAGCCGCGCGGGGCCGTCCTGGTCCTCACTTCCCGCGCCATCGCACGCGGCCCAGGGGTCGCCGCACGGGAGGGCCCAGGGGTCGCCGCACGGGAGGGCCATGCCCCCCAGCCCCCCCACGGCCCCGTCCTCCCCCTCGTCATCACTCCACACCCCCTCCCCCGCCTCCCACTCGTCGTCGTACCCGAGCCCGTCCGCGTCCTCGTCCTCGTCGTCGAGCTCCTCCGCCCCCGCGTCGGGCGCGTGATCGCCCCCCGGGCCCTCCTCCGGCTCCGCGTCCGACTCGTACTCCCGGTGCCCCGGGGACTGCGCCGCCGCGACGCGCCGCCGGCCGTGCAGGTGGTGGGCCCGCAGCGCGATGTCCCCCCCGTTGTCCCACCGCTGCACGCACGACCGCCACGGCGGCGGGACGCCCGCCGCCCCGTACACGGCCCCGGCGATCTGGCCCGCGAGGGCGGCCGCCGCGGCACCGCCGCCGCCCGCGTTGGCGGCCCTCAGGACGGCGTCCACGAGCGTGTCCGTGGCCCACACGCAGTGCAGCGCCCGGCGCACAACCCCCAGCGCCCCCTCATCGGCGGCCCCCATCGGCGCGGGGGCCGGCTCGCAGTCCATCGCCCGCCAGTCCCAGTCCGCCTCACTGAGCGCCAGCGACTGGACCTCCGCGCGCGGCGACGTGAAGTGCGCGAGCTCCTCCAGCACCGCCCGGGGCCCCTCCGACGTCTGCAGCGCCGTCACGATCACGAACGCCACCAGTCGGCAGCACTCCGCCGCCTCGGCGGAGGCGTGCGTGAGGCGGCTCTGCAGCGCCGCGACGTCCATCGCCCGGGCCCGGTCCCCCCGGTAGAACACGGCCACGGGGGCCACGCGCGCCACCGACGCGCCGTCGGTGCGGTGCCCCCCCGGGCCCGGGGCGCCGGCCCGCCCGGTCTGAGTGAACTCGTGCAGCGCGGCGCCGGCGGCGCCCTGCAGCCCGAACGACACGCGGGACGGCCGGGCCCCGTCGGCCCCGAAGGGGTTGCAGTAGCCCATGAACCACCACAGCACCCACCGGTGGCAGACGTCCGCGGGGCTGTAGCCCCCCTGGCACAGCAACGAGTCCGCGAGGCAGAGGGCCATGCTCCCGAGGGGCCCCCACTGCCCGGGCTTCAGGTCATAGTCGGTCGGCAACTGATGGACCATGCCTGTCACCGTCTCGGCAGCCCCGCTCTGGAGTGGGAGTCCGAGCACCTCCCCGCAGATCAGCCCGAGGAGTGCCCCCATGGCACTGGCCTCGCCCATCTCTACGTTCTCCGGATTTGCCAGCCTCGTCAGCAAAGAGGTCCGGTCGCTGGAGTCACCGAATACAGAGTAAGTCGACAGGTAGCCAGAGTGGTGCCCGCGATGCACCAACGAGAGAGCACGCGACCGTCTAATGAGGCCCAGGTTGTCATCCGTTGCGTCGATGTCAAACAGCCGTGAAGGTGGTACCCGCGTTGATGCAGCAGGCGAGAAGAAAGAAAACATAAAAGCAAACTGGAGATGAGGACACGAGGCAGGCTGAGCAACACCGATCCACCACGAACCACACAGTTCACCCTGTGCAACTCTCGTCCTCAGCAGGGACGGATCTACAGGGCTCAATCATAATTCCACTGCAACAGTTTTGAATGTCCATGAGATGCTACCCCCCGCCCCCCTTGCAAACTCCCGGGTTAGCGCGCGACGGTCTCCCGGGTGGGGGGGGGGAGATTGCAAGGGTATTTCAAGGCAAACTGTGGTACCCTCCACTGATGCAAGCAAAGAGAACACGTGTGAAGCGACTTTCGCGTTGATGCCAATGTGCTTCATCCAACACAAATGTTATTGAGGATCCAAAGGAACGGTAAAGAACTTCTAGGTACGTGTGTGGGCTGTGCCGGTGTTTGGGGTTGCGGAGCCATGGGGGCAACATCCAGTGACTCTGGAGACTTGGGTGATTCAACCGCCACAGCCTCTAGCCTTGAGAGTTGAGCACTCTCATGATCCACCGGAGTGAACATCTTGGGTCTGAAGTAGCAACACAACACACCCATACAACGCCTTTGGAGAGAGAATATCACAGGACAAACACAGGTGCTTGATTTGAAGTAATGGGAAAAGCAATGCAAGGCCATGCGTAAAGCAGATGGGCAACACAAACCAGCACAATACATGTTAACTAGAAAAACATGGAAGTGACGGTCTCCCGGGTGGGGGGGGGGGATTGCAAGGGGGGGGAGTTTGCAAAGGGGGGGAGGGGTATGTACAGGCTGCATATTTCTATGAACAGGAATGTGAATCATAGGCGATACTGACCTGAGGCAGAACATGTCGTAGAATTCGGTTGCGGGCGCCATGGGGAAAGCGACAGCCCTATGATATACTCACTGTCTGCATGCTTTGACTACTGTCCTACTCAGTTTCTGTTAGTAGACACCGGCACTCATTCGACCATATAGTCGCTGAGTCCTAGACTATCTACGGATCTGCAGGGGGGCAGGAAACTCAATCATGATTCCACTGCAACAGTTCGAAAGTCTTTTAGATGCTATGTACAGGTGGCATATGTCTATGAACAGAAAATTGATTTCATAGTTATACGGACCTGAGGCCACAAACAAGTGTTGGAAATTCAATTGCGGGCGTGATGGGGAAGCGACAGCCCTATAATATACTCACTATCCTCATGCTCGACTACACGGGGGCGGGGGGGGGGGGGGGCTGGGTATGTGTGATGCAGCACTCCAAGCCCTGGGTATGTGCAATGGAGTGGTCTGCAGTGGTGAAATGCCTTGCAACTGTTGAGTGACTCCCACTCTTATTGCACCCACTGGAAACATTGATGTTCCTTTCATTGGCCATGAAGCAACAGATACAGAGCTTGCATTACCCCCATGTCATGGGCATATGGTCATCGCCACAACTCTCTCTATGCATTATTTTGCCTTGCTGCACTGCAACGCAAACTGGACTAGTGTTGAATGTTGCCTTGAGTTCACCACACGAGGTGGCTATCGAATGTTTCCCAGGCTGTCTAGGTCAACTCTACCCCACCCATTGGCGCCGGTTAGTCATGAACCGTGCACACTGGGGCTTGTCTCTACGTCCCCACTCTTTCTCACTCCTGCCTCCCGCGGCTCTAACAAGAGCAACACACAAGAAATATGGGCCACTCCGCCAATCCCTGCCCCGTGCCCAAAAATCATGTCCTTGGCCGGTTTCCAGAGACAAGCGGGGTACCACTTGTCCTGATGCAATGCCTTGCCCCTTTCGTACTCGCCCCCATGGCCAGACTTCTATTGCCCTCCGCTAGCGCGATCTGCACGTGGACACTTGGCTTTTTGATCCATGGGACGCCAATGGCAAAGTGCAACCTCACACGGATGTCCCGAGCGATCTGAGCCAAAATTGAGAAAAGCGCCGCCGGCTCAATGTGGTCGGGTGGTCCTACCATGTCATGAAGCCAAAAGTGTAGTGAGACTGCACCATCTCTGTGACTGCACCCCAAACTTCTTGGCGCCCATGCCATCGTTAGATTTCCTCTATGATGCTGCGGTCATCCCGTTCTACACGTGCCAACACTCCTCGTGAGGCTTTCCACTGGACTTTGAAATTCTGGGGCTACCGATGTCCCTTTCCCGTCATAGCCGAGACAACACTCATAATCCCGGCAGCGGAGCCACCACTCCGCCGCACTACTCATCAAGGCATCAGCCATGCCGACACAAAATGAGGCATCTGTTACATTCGGTGCATCTCATTTCTCATCAAGTATGATCTACGGCTGCGGGATTCAAACCGCCAAATGCATCCCATCAGCCCCGACAATTACCGCTCAAGTATGCAAGAGTCCTGGCACCTGGACACCGTCTTGCGCCCAGGTTGTGCCGCGGCTGCAGCTACCAGCCCCATGAGTGTCAGCAGACACACTGTCATCGCTACACCAAGTTTCCCTTACCTCGTGAGGCACTTCCTACACCACCTATGTGTGTCACTCGCGTCGTGACTAAAGGACTTCACGTTCAATGAGTCTGCACCCGACGCAAGGGGGGTTGTTCATCCCCCCCCCCCCCCCAACCTACTGCCTTCTTTGCTCTGTGCTTCTTCGCCGGAGTTGCACACGCTATTAGAACCCCCCTGCCCCCCGGACGCCTCCTTGTCAGTTCATCGCTGTTAATCGGTTGCAATCCGAGTTCTTCCCACAACCCCTTCTGTTCTCCTGACTCCGCCCCCCCCCCCCCCCCCAACCAACCCTACTGAGGACTCTCAACTCGGCGAGTCTCGCTTGTGAGATCTTGACCATTGCGGGCTGCTGCACATGCCTTCGAGCGCCAACCCGTTGCCCACATCATTCCCCTATACAGTGACGTGTGCGGGGCCGTGCTCCCACCTAATCACCCTACCCCGCTTGGCCATTTCGTGCAGCACCATCTCCCACACCGGAATATTAGCCTTCAAGGCCCCGAGGATGATGCCCATCTTTTGAAGCGCCCATACAACGCCCTTCCGCTAGCAGCCAGCTGCAGGTATTTAGAGTCTATGAGCACTACCAGCTTAGGAAACTAGAAACCTTGCAACACCTCCAGCGCCGCCCACAGCTCCGCCCCGTTGTTCGCCTGCCAGTATGCGACCGGCACATAACCAGAGAAGCGGACCTTGGGTCCTTGATCATCGTCCGCAGCATAAACACCAAACCCACTAGCTCTTCTTTTACTGTTCAACGCCAACTATTTTGAAGACCCATCAGTGTAGACCAGCCTCCGGCCACCAAAGACTAGCTTAGCAACGGGCTCTTGCACACTCTTCTTTCCCTCAAGTAGGGCAACCCGCAGCCTTTTTGGCCTAGGATCCGTGCTTTCCGCCTACTCTATAGATCGCAGACCCCCAACTTGCAACAAGCCATCTATGTGTGTCGTCCACCAAGATGCCGCCCCCGTTTTGTGCGCGAACTTCACCCTGCTGTGGTTGCGCGGGTATTTCCGGGCCAACGCTGGTACCGCCGCAGCCTCTAGCCTTGAGAGTTGGGCGCTCTCACGATCCACCTTTTGAGAGTTGGGCGCCCTCACGATCCACCGGAGCGACCCACCAGGACATATTTTTTTTTGCTCGGGCTCAACAAGTTCAAAGAGTGTAATGTGAGCTCTCAGGCAACCGCCTGGTTCAAGAAGTAGGGCATATAGTACAAACGAGGGCTCCACATTTGGCATGTGTTCCAGCTTTACCTGGGGAGCTGCTTCTGTTCACTACCTGCTTGGTCTACCCCTTGCATACACACTACACAGTGCCACGCCTAACGGCCTTATGTTGTTGGTGAAGCTCACGTATTCTCCTGTATTGTTGAGACCCATAGATTCATCTTACCTTCCAAGGTGCTTCATCCCTACAACCTCCTGTTTTTGTTCACTGTGTGCTTTCTCCTCCTCTCTCTTACGACATACTGTCCTACTCTGTCCTACGCCTTTTGTGTACGCTGTTGCCGTCACTACCAGACTCATTGCCATCCCTAGGGCGCCCTTTGTGGCTGGCGTTAATCGCCTCTGCATGCAGTATGGCTACAGCCCACTCGTGTCCTGCTAACAGCTTTCGAATGTACTGTCGAACTTCGTCCTTCACCCTCCGGTAAATGCATTCCACCAGGACATATGCACCGAATGTGGCAAAATTGCGGCCCATTTGGTGAAGGCACCACAATAGTGGCCAACAAATGTGCACCAAGTGTGCATGAGTGGTACCGTACACAGTCACCGGGAGGAAACATCTTGGGTCTGAAATGAAACAGCAACACAAGAGAGAGAACATCACAGAATACACACAGGTGACTGATTTGAAGTAATGGGAAAGCAATGCAAGGCCATGTGTAAAGCAGATGGGCAACACAAACTAGCGCAATAGATGTTAACTCGAAAAACAGGAAGTGACGGTCTCCCGGGGGGGGGGGGATTCAAGGGAGGGGGGGTTACATTGGTGTCTCTTAGCTTTTCCACCAACCGCCGGAAGCCCTGCCAATTGGTCTTTTCTCTCCTCTTATAGTAACCTTGCCATTGATACATCACACGTATTGGGTCCAGGGGGGGTTTCTTGAAATTGGATAGCGTGGGGGGTGTCAACCCCCCCCCCTCCCCTGAAAAGTCCCCCACACTCCCCAAATACCCCTAATGCAACTGCTGTACATGTTACTTTTTGTTTGAAACTGACCAACCACCCACAACCCACGTTAGACCGAAGGAGTGCCACGCTGTGCGACATATAGCCGGCGTAGCTGACGACGCTATGGACCGTGTTTTGAACGGCCTCTTGAACGACTGAGTTGAAACTGATATATGCAACATGCTATTACCAAAATGCGCCGTACATATCTATGTACATACAGTTTTGGAGCACCCCAACCAAGAGGGGGAGACTTGATGTGAAGAGCACCTTTGCACATTCGAACTAATGGCTGAAAGTGTCTATGGCGGGGACATTCAGTCTACCAGAGCCGACCATTGATCCCCTAGAAGTGCCAATGGGGGTGTTTAAGGGTGTTTTTGTTGGTACGTAAACACTCCAATTTTGAGAAAAAGGATTTCCGTTTACATTTTTTTGGGTTACGCCCTAGGGAGGAATCGCAAGGATGGTGTGAAACAGGCATTCCAATCATCCCAATCATTGTCCCAATGCCACATCTTGGCCCCATAGAGCAACCCGATTTCCAAGCCCAAAAACCAAGCTGCATACCCCGAATTGCCTTTGATAACAAATATGTTTGAGGCATGTTCGATCCATTTTGCCACTAACCTCCTTCAAGTTGTGGCCCCATTTTGGCTTTCTCCTAAGCCCTCTAGCCCTGCATTCAACCAAATTGTTGTGGTTAAAAATCCACCTCAGGGTGGGTACACGGCAAGGGGACCGGGCGTTGTTCTCGTTGGTGGTGTCGTTTGTCAATCCTCCCCTCCAAAATCTGAGCCCGAAGTTGACGATCATGATGTATGCGAATGACATTAGTGTCTTAATGCAGGGGACGGTGGATTCGGACTTGTTGGCTTCAGTATTGGGGGTTGTCGCGCAGTTTGGGTACTTTTATGGCCTTAAGATGCACTGGCCCAAGGCCTTGGCAATAGTTCGCGATGAGGAATAGAGGAAGTGGTGGTGAAGTGTTGCTCATGTGGTGGTGAAGGGGTGGTGAAGTGGTGGTGAAGTGGTGGTGAAGTGGTGGTGAAGTGGTGGTGAAGTGGTAGTGACGTGGTGCTGAATGGGTGGTGAAGTGGTGGTGAAGTGGTGGTGAAGTGGTGGTGACGTGGTGGCGACGTGGTGGTGAAGTGGTGGTGACGTGGTGGTGAAGTGGTGGTGAAGTGGTGGTGAAGTGGTGGTGAAGTGGTGGTGAAGTGGTGGTGAAGTGGTGGTGAAGTGGAGGTGAAGTGGTAGTGACGTGGTGCTGAATGGGTGGTGAAGTGGTGGTGAAGTGGTGGTGAAGTGGTGGTGACGTGGTGGCGACGTGGTGGTGAAGTGGTGGTGACGTGGTGGTGAAGTGGTGGTGAAGTGGTGGTGAAGTGGTGGTGAAGTGGTGGTGAAGTGGTGGTGAAGTGGTGGTGAAATGGTGGTGAAGTGGTGGTGAAGGGGTGGTGAAGTGGTGGTGAAGTGGTGGTGAAGTGGTGGTGATAAAGTGGTGGTGAAGTGGTGGTGAAGTGGTGGTGACGAAGTGGTGGTGAAATGGCGGTGAAGTGGTGGTGAAGTGGTGGTGAAGTGGTGGTGATGTGGTGGTGAAGTGGTGGTGGCGAAGTGGTGGTGAAGTGGTGGTGAAGTGGTGGTGAAATGGTGGTGACGAAGTGGTGGTGAAATGGCGGTGAAGTGGTGGTGAAGTGGTGGTGATGTGGTGGTGAAATGGTGATGAAGTGGTGATGAAGTGGTGGTGAAGTGGTGGTGAAGTGGTGGTGAAGTGGTGGTGAAGTGGTGCTGAAGCGGTGGTGAAGTGGTGGTGACGAAGTGGTGGTGAAGTTGTGGTGAAGTGGTGGTGAAGTGGTGGTGAAATGGCGGTGATAAAGTGGTGGTGAAGTTGTGGTGAAGTGGTGGTGACGAAGTGGTGGTGAAATGGCGGTGAAGTGGTGGTGAAGTGGTGGTGATGTGGTGGTGAAGCGGTGGTGACGAAGTGGTGATGAAGTGATGGTGAAGTGGTGGTGAAGTGGTGGTGAAGTGGTGGTGAAGTGGTGGTGAAGTGGTGGTGATGAAGTGGTGGTGAAGCGGTGGTGACGAAGTGGTGATGAAGTGATGGTGAAGTGGTGATGAAGTGGTGGTGAAGTGGTGGTGAAGTGGTGGTGAAGTGGTGGTGATGAAGTGGTGGTGAAGCGGTGGTGACGAAGTGGTGATGAAGTGATGGTGAAGTGGTGATGAAGTGGTGGTGAAGTGGTGGTGATGAAGTGGTAGTGAAGTGGTGGTGAAGCGGTGGTGAAGTGGTGGTGAAGTGGTGGTGAAGTGGTGGTGAAGTGGTGGTGAAGCCTCAAGAGGATGGGTAGGGTAATGCACCACCTGTCGGTGCCCAGCGTTATACGGTACACTAGCTTCAGTTGACGGAAGTGGTGGTGATGTAGTGGTGAAATGGTGATGAAGTGGTGATGAAGTGGTGGTGAAGTGGTGGTGAAGTGGTGGTGACGTGGTGGTGACGTGGTGGTGACGTGGTGGTGAAGTGGTGGTGAAGGGGTGGTGAAGTGGTGGTGAAGTGGTGGTGAAGTGGTGGTGATGAAGTGGTGGTGAAGTGGTGGTGAAGTGGTGGTGAAATGGCGGTGAAGTGGTGGTGAAATGGTGGTGAAGTGGTGGTGAAATGGTGATGAAGTGGTGGTGATGTGGTGGTGAAGTGGTGGTGACGAAGTGGTGGTGAAGTGGTGGTGAAGTGGTGGTGAAATGGTGGTGATGAAGTGGTGGTGAAGTGGTGGTGAAGTGGTGGTGACGAAGTGGTGGTGAAATGGCGGTGAAGTGGTGGTGAAGTGGTGGTGATGTGGTGGTGAAATGGCGATGAAGTGGTGATGAAGTGGTGGTGAAGTGGTGGTGAAGTGGTGGTGAAGTGGTGGTGAAGTGGTGGTGAAGTGGTGGTGAAGTGGTGGTGACGTGGTGGTGACGTGGTGGTGACGTGGTGGTGAAGTGGTGGTGAAGGGGTGGTGAAGTGGTGGTGAAGTGGTGGTGACGTGGTGGTGATGAATGAAGTGGTGGTGATGTGGTGGTGAAGTGGTGGTGACGAAGTGGTGGTGAAGTGGTGGTGAAGTGGTGGTGAAATGGTGGTGATAAAGTGGTGGTGAAGTGGTGGTGAAGTGGTGGTGACGAAGTGGTGGTGAAATGGCGGTGAAGTGGTGGTGAAGTGGTGGTGATGTGGTGGTGACGCGGTGGTGACGAAGTGGTGATGAAGTGATGGTGAAGTGGTGGTGAAGGGGTGGTGAAATGGCGGTGAAGTGGTGGTGAAGTGGTGGTGATGTGGTGGTGAAGCGGTGGTGACGAAGTGGTGATGAAGTGATGGTGAAGTGGTGGTGAAGTGGTGGTGAAGTGGTGGTGAAGTGGTGGTGAAGTGGTGGTGATGAAGTGGTGGTGGAGTGGTGGTGAAGTGGTGGTGACGAAGTGGTGGTGAAATGGCGGTGAAGTGGTGGTGAAATGGTGGTGAAGTGGTGGTGAAATGGTGATGAAGTGGTGGTGATGTGGTGGTGAAGTGGTGGTGACGAAGTGGTGGTGAAGTGGTGGTGAAGTGGTGGTGAAATGGTGGTGATGAAGTGGTGGTGAAGTGGTGGTGAAGTGGTGGTGACGAAGTGGTGGTGAAATGGTGGTGATGAAGTGGTGGTGAAGTGGTGGTGAAGTGGTGGTGACGAAGTGGTGGTGAAATGGCGGTGAAGTGGTGGTGAAGTGGTGGTGATGTGGTGGTGAAATGGCGATGAAGTGGTGATGAAGTGGTGGTGAAGTGGTGGTGAAATGGTGGTGAAGTGGTGGTGAAGTGGTGGTGAAGTGGTGGTGAAGTGGTGGTGACGTGGTGGTGACGTGGTGGTGACGTGGTGGTGAAGTGGTGGTGAAGGGGCGGTGAAGTGGTGGTGAAGTGGTGGTGAAGTGGTGGTGATGAATGAAGTGGTGGTGATGTGGTGGTGAAGTAGTGGTGACGAAGTGGTGCTGAAGTGGTGGTGAAGTGGTGGTGAAATGGTGGTGATAAAGTGGTGGTGAAGTGGTGGTGAAGTGGTGGTGACGAAGTGGTGGTGAAATGGCGGTGAAGTGGTGGTGAAGTGGTGGTGATGTGGTGGTGACGCGGTGGTGACGAAGTGGTGATGAAGTGATGGTGAAGTGGTGGTGAAGGGGTGGTGAAATGGCGGTGAAGTGGTGGTGAAGTGGTGGTGATGTGGTGGTGAAGCGTTGGTGACGAAGTGGTGATGAAGTGATGGTGAAGTCGTGGTGAAGTGGTGGTGAAGTGGTGGTGAAGTGGAGGTGAAGTGGTGCTGATGAAGTGGTGGTGAAGTGGTGGTGAAGTGGTGGTGATGAAGTGGTGGTGAAGTGGTGGTGATGAAGTGGTAGTGAAGTGGTGGTGAAGCGGTGGTGAAGTGGTGGTGATGTGGTGGTGAAGTGGTGGTGAAATGGTGATGAAGTGGTGGTGAAGTGGTGCTGAAGCGGTGGTGAAGTGGTGGTGACGTGGTGGTGAAGTGGTGGTGAAGTGGTGGCGAAGTGGTGGTGAAGTGGTGGTGAAGTGGTGGTGATGTGGTGGTGACGCGGTGGTGACGAAGTGGTGATGAAGTGATGGTGAAGTGGTGGTGAAGGGGTGGTGAAATGGCGGTGAAGTGGTGGTGAAGTGGTGGTGATGTGGTGGTGAAGCGGTGGTGACGAAGTGGTGATGAAGTGATGGTGAAGTGGTGGTGAAGTGGTGGTGAAGTGGTGGTGAAGTGGTGGTGAAGTGGTGGTGATGAAGTGGTGGTGGAGTGGTGGTGAAGTGGTGGTGACGAAGTGGTGGTGAAATGGCGGTGAAGTGGTGGTGAAATGGTGGTGAAGTGGTGGTGAAATGCTGATGAAGTGGTGGTGATGTTGTGGTGAAGTGGTGGTGACGAAGTGGTGGTGAAGTGGTGGTGAAGTGGTGGTGAAATGGTGGTGATGAAGTGGTGGTGAAGTGGTGGTGAAGTGGTGGTGACGAAGTGGTGGTGAAATGGTGGTGATGAAGTGGTGGTGAAGTGGTGGTGAAGTGGTGGTGACGAAGTGGTGGTGAAATGGCGGTGAAGTGGTGGTGAAGTGGTGGTGATGTGGTGGTGAAATGGCGATGAAGTGGTGATGAAGTGGTGGTGAAGTGGTGGTGAAATGGTGGTGAAGTGGTGGTGAAGTGGTGGTGAAGTGGTGGTGAAGTGGTGGTGACGTGGTGGTGACGTGGTGGTGACGTGGTGGTGAAGTGGTGGTGAAGGGGCGGTGAAGTGGTGGTGAAGTGGTGGTGAAGTGGTGGTGATGAATGAAGTGGTGGTGATGTGGTGGTGAAGTAGTGGTGACGAAGTGGTGCTGAAGTGGTGGTGAAGTGGTGGTGAAATGGTGGTGATAAAGTGGTGGTGAAGTGGTGGTGAAGTGGTGGTGACGAAGTGGTGGTGAAATGGCGGTGAAGTGGTGGTGAAGTGGTGGTGATGTGGTGGTGACGCGGTGGTGACGAAGTGGTGATGAAGTGATGGTGAAGTGGTGGTGAAGGGGTGGTGAAATGGCGGTGAAGTGGTGGTGAAGTGGTGGTGATGTGGTGGTGAAGCGGTGGTGACGAAGTGGTGATGAAGTGATGGTGAAGTGGTGGTGAAGTGGTGGTGAAGTGGTGGTGAAGTGGAGGTGAAGTGGTGCTGATGAAGTGGTGGTGAAGTGGTGGTGAAGTGGTGGTGATGAAGTGGTGGTGAAGTGGTGGTGATGAAGTGGTAGTGAAGTGGTGGTGAAGCGGTGGTGAAGTGGTGGTGATGTGGTGGTGAAGTGGTGGTGAAATGGTGATGAAGTGGTGGTGAAGTGGTGCTGAAGCGGTGGTGAAGTGGTGGTGACGTGGTGGTGAAGTGGTGGTGAAGTGGTGGTGAAGTGGTGGTGAGGTGGTGGTGAGGTGGTGGTGAAGTGGTGGTGATGTGGTGGTGAAGTGGTGGTGAAGTGGTGGTGAAATGGTGATGAAGTGGTGGTGAAGTGGTGGTGAAGTGGTGGTGAAGTGGTGGTGATGAAGTGGTGGTGAAGTGGTGGTGAAGTGGTGGTGAAATGGTGGTGAAGTGGTGGTGATGTGGTGGTGAAGTGGTGGTGACGCGGTGGTGACGAAGTGGTGATGAAGTGATGGTGAAGTGGTGGTGAAGGGGTGGTGAAATGGCGGTGAAGTGGTGGTGAAGTGGTGGTGATGTGGTGGTGAAGCGGTGGTGACGAAGTGGTGATGAAGTGATGGTGAAGTGGTGGTGAAGTGGTGGTGAAGTGGTGGTGAAGTGGAGGTGAAGTGGTGCTGATGAAGTGGTGGTGAAGTGGTGGTGAAGTGGTGGTGATGAAGTGGTGGTGAAGTGGTGGTGATGAAGTTGTAGTGAAGTGGTGGTGAAGCGGTGGTGAAGTGGTGGTGATGTGGTGGTGAAGTGGTGGTGAAATGGTGATGAAGTGGTGGTGAAGTGGTGCTGAAGCGGTGGTGAAGTGGTGGTGACGTGGTGGTGAAGTGGTGGTGAAGTGGTGGTGAAGTGGTGGTGAGGTGGTGGTGAGGTGGTGGTGAAGTGGTGGTGATGTGGTGGTGAAGTGGTGGTGAAGTGGTGGTGAAATGGTGATGAAGTGGTGGTGAAGTGGTGGTGAAGTGGTGGTGAAGTGGTGGTGATGAAGTGGTGGTGAAGTGGTGGTGAAGTGGTGGTGAAATGGTGGTGAAGTGGTGGTGATGTGGTGGTGAAGTGGTGGTGATGTGGTGGTGAAGTGGTTCTGGTGAAGTGGTGGTAATGGGCTCGTTGCTTTTCGGCAATTGGGTTGAAGGTCAACGCCCCTGTCAAATACTTGGGGGTTTGGCTAGGGAATGTCCTAACGCATTGTGATGGGGAGTCATGGGGGCTGACGGTGGATTGTGCATTTGGCCTAGCACTACGGGAAGTGTTCCGGCGGGCACGTGTAGTCTCCACGATGTACATGTCAATGAACAAAAAAGCATGTATTTTGACTTCCTGGATCAAGAACAACGGAACTCACAGCGGAAGTAGATGCCATTGGGCACCTGCTCCCGTTCTCTAGGGGGGCAACCCGCTGGATCTGCGAATGTGCTTTCGCCGGCCATCCCAAAAACGTCAAGCCCGCCATGTGCACCATCCCAAGCTGAATGTACGGCAGTTATCCGCCGACGGAGCAACTCCAATTGAGGATGCCCACTTGTGGAACAAAAGTGTCGGCCCCTGCAGAAACATGTGTTGCCCCCTCAGTAAGCTCACAAACGGCGTTGCCGCTTGGTACATGAGAAAAAGCTCTGGCCCCGGGAGCGCCACGCCTCCCCCGTGTTGGGGCCTCAAGAGGATGGGTAGGGTAATGCACCACCTGTTGGTGCCGAGCGTTATACGGTACACTAGCTTCAGTTGACGGATCACCGATTTTGGTGCTTAGTAGGTCAAGCCACCCACACCACTACCAGTAGCTCCAAGTTAGTCAAGGAGGGGATTGTGACATGGGGCCAGCTCCAGGCAATGGACAACCCCAGCTTTGTGAACCCCTTGCCTTGTACTTGGAAGGCGGTCTATACACGGGGTGCACGGCTACTCAATGCAGTGAAATGACGGGAAGGGTATGAATCCCCCTCAGTGCATGTGCTAAATGGGACAAGGGGCAGCTTCTCCAATTTTATGCGCCGTAGCCGGGGGTAAGAGACCTGCACCTAGAAGTGTGGGAGCTATGGGCAGAGGCTCCCATCCCACCGAGGGCAGAAGGTCCTTTGTAATTAGCTCACATTACACGAAAGCGTCCACGCACACTCGGGCACTGACAAGTGCCCGATCTGTTCCCATAAGGAGAGTATCCGTCACGCTATGGTAGAGTGCTCCATGTTCCGAGCAGTGGCCGCAGTGATTCGGCATCATTACAACAAGTTGACCAACGCTGGTTGTGAGGTCCCGCTGTGAGAAGCCATAGAGTCTACGGGCCACGTGTTTTCGCTCCGAATGGAGCAGGAGTGGGCTCTGTGGTTGGTGCGGTAGGATCACTAGCAGTACCCGTGAAAGCACGGGCTTCTCCGGTTTATTTGTCGTCCTTGACCTCATGGCTATCGGACCTAGTTCAGACCCAGTTCGGACGCAATCGGGCACAATTCGGACCTATTTAGGACGATATGTGATACCGTTCACCGTTACACGGAACCTGCAACAGAAGAAAGAAAGAAGTGGCACTGGCTCGATAGACCCAAGGGCCCCCACAAAGTCCCACCCCACCCTGGCCATGAGGCAACGGAAACTGGGCTCGCATACGCCCCCGTGTCACAGGCGCATGGTCATAACCACATTGTTCAGTGTTTTGCTTGCTGCACTGCAGCGTAGACCAGTTCTGTACCACACCAGGTGGTTGCTGACTGTGCATAGGCACTGGTCCTCTGGACATTTAGGTCAGCTCGCACCCACCACCCACCCACAGTGCCGGTTAGTCTCTAACCCTTGCCCTGCAGGTCGTGACCCTGTCATGCACTTGCTCTCTGGCTCGTGAGGACGTGTCATACTCAATCCTCAGGGGCGCAATGGCGCCTTGGATGGCGCAAAGGCGTCTCAGCATTTCAGTATGTGCTCCGTCTGTCAGGCAATTCAACAAAACATTGCTGTTTGGCGTGTGGCGCATACCATTTCAGCTCCCCACCATGCATGCGCATGCCGCCCACACATTCATGCCTACTTGCTTCCGTCATCCTCACTTGGGCCGCACTCTCGCCGCCCCAGTCTTGCTTCGGCTGTTCAACACGTGACAACGTGTCGAGCCTGTGGCTCAGGGGCGCTACGGCGCCCTGCTTTTTCATTTCTTGACATTTCTCGGCTGTTCCGTGCCGCCGTGGCGTCCCTTTTACCTTGGTCAGCTCGAACCCACCCTGATCAGCTCGAACCCTGGTCAGCTCGAACCCACCACCTCCCTTTGCGCCGGTTAGCCCCGGTCTCTCGCTCTGTGGGTCTCTCTCCTACTCTCACCCTTCCATTCTCTCTTGCTCTCCCCTTCTCTTTCTCTCCTGTTGCACCTCTCTGCTCCTTTCCCACTGTGCTCTACCCTCTCTCTCTCTCTCTCTCTCTCTCTCTCTCTCTCTGTTTCTCTCTCCCTCCCTCTCGCGCCCTCTCTCTCGCGCCCAAAAAAGGGGGGTTCGGGTTGTTCGGTGCATCTCTATCCCCCCCGGGGTTCGAACCATCCTCCACGGGACAGAAGAGGTGTGGTGTATCCACTGGGCCACGACGATGGGTTATCTGCACCATGGCACCATGCGCTCCACTCTTCTTCTCCTTTTTGTCACCCCCGGTCATGCGTATCTTCTTTCGCATGGGGGTGTGTTAAGCAGTGTGTAGAGGAACCGCACAGCGTCCCCGGGTACCGGGTCCGCCTGCCTGAAGAGCGTTCTTTGGAACAATCGCAAGAGGTCCGCTCGGCCTGCCAGCCACACATGCATGCAATCGCCAGTTCTGCTTACCGAGGAGGGCACTGCTCTGTGTCCTTCTGCCGTCGGACAGTGGAGGATCGCCTCCCACTGGAACGGGTGCCACTTGCCTGCACTTTTGGGTCGCCACTGGACCTGCATGTTCGCCAGAGCCTGGGTCTTCAGGGTCCAGTTGATCTGGACCATCACCGAGTAGAGCTCCTGATTGCTCATCTGCAGTGGTTCCCCATGGTTGTCCACAATCTCACAGTGCATCCTGTTGCTATGTGATTGGTCCAGTCGGAGCCAGATCTGCTGATTGCGGGCCCAGGCCATTGTGGTCAGTTCTGCGTCAACTGCTTGCAGCCCTTCGTTCGCAATGGCGTCCAGCTGACTCAGTGCTTGCACCTTGAAACACTGGCGTTCTTGCTGAGGCTTGACCTTCTTTGGGGTTGGCTGGATGTGTGTGTATGGGCCATACCGCTGCTGGTGAGATCCCTTCTCCTGCTGTGTCCTCCCAGACGGCATAACGCCTGGGTGCCTTTCCGCGACAGGACGCGGCGTTCAGATGCTTGGTGTTCTCCTTTGCGTGCTGCTGCTCACTGCGGCAGAACGCAGCCCATGTGTTGCAAGCTCTACTGCGACAAAACGCAGCTCATGTGATGCAGACTCTGCGTCAGAACACATGTGTTTCAGACATGCATTGCTGTGCTTGGTGCCTGTGGGATGTCTGTTCCATTGTGCAAGGGCTTCTGGCTCTGGCATTATTGACCCTGTCCTGGGGGGGGGGGGGTGGTTGGACACCCACCCACCCTGAAATTCTGCCAGACCCCCCCCCCCAGGGTAGGGTAGGACGGACACTAAGCAAAACCCTGCCAATGTGTGCACGCCTCCGTGGTCTCATGCGCCTGGCATCAATGGTATGGGCGATTCTGGGGAGACTGCCATAGCAAGGACAATAACACTAGGAGTAAAGGCACGGCCGGTAAGCGCCTCTCTAGTGGTAGAAGGGGCTGGCCATCGCGAATGGCCATGGCGAAGCGATGAGAACCTAAGATCAAGGCTAAGATCTCCTTCAAGGTGCTTGTCTCAGGCTAGTTGCTCATGGAGCGTTGGCTGCAAGGTTGGGTTTGAAGGCGCCGGCGGCTCCTGGGGCGCTGGCGCTTCACGGTTGGTCTCCTACAACATTGGGTGCTCTTGGGGCACGCTTGGGATCCCGATGGTTGTTAATTCTCGTTGTCCATAGATTCCTTTGCCGTTCACTTTCTCTCTTGATTGCCTCATTGTATTGCAACGGTTTGTAGGGCAGCAAAGAGCGTAAACGTGTGCTACTTGGAAATAATACTTGTTTTAATTGATTGTTTCCTTTGCTTGCCTCGGTGCCAGTTTGCTTGTTTCCAAACGCGCTCCTCATTAGGCAATCAAGGAACTCAAACTGGTAATAGGATCCATGGGGGCGTGTGTGCACAGCGCAAAAGATACCACGAACCTATAGGAAAGGATGCACAGCAACACATACCAATGCACGAGAAATGAGGGCAAAGCATGCATGCAACTCATATAAATGCATAACAAGGCTCATTGTTACGGGTACAAGGCACTATTATGCAGGTTGGGCAAGGTCTTGTACCAACTTTGTGCACAGCGCGCGCACGGCGCACAAAACGCCCCCCATACATGAAGGGCTGTAACAAGATAGCGTGAAAACAAATACAACTTTGAAGAGATAGAAGAAAAAGAAACAGAATAGTAAAACTGCCTGTGAATCTCACCAGAGATGCAAACCCTTTGGACACGGGGGGGGGGGGGCAAGTACAATTGGTCCTGATGCCCCCCCCCCCACCCCGGCTATCTATCAAAACTTGCGGGGGGCAGTTGGGGTGGGTGGGGGGGTTCGGCGGGAGGGTGGGGGTGGGGTATTGGTAGCTCGACCGGGGGGGGGGGTCCCAAGGGGGGCCGGCGCGCGACCCAAAACAACCACAGGCATACCTCAAGGGTGTGTGTGTGTGTGTGTCTGGGGTCATGGGGGTATAGAGGTATGTATGCGCTTTCTCGTCTTTGCCAAGAAGAAAGTCTTAAGGGTCTTAAGGACCAAAGGCATAGTACCCCCTTCAACTACCCATGGGACAAAAACTTTGGCGCCAACGGCCATGGCCCCCACACTGCTAGGTATCGAAACCCGGGGGGAGGGGGGGGGGGGTTGCATACAAGGACCGCCCCCCCCCCCTGCCTTTGGATCTACTCCATATTTCGCTGAGGTGGCATGGTGTATGGCACATGAGGTCACTACTAGGTCCCTTGCATCATATGGGGTGATTCTAACAAATGAACATCCAAATTATCCATCACCGGTACCTATTTAAATACATACGTCCAAACCAATAAACGGTTTTTGATGTGATGAAAAAACAATAACCGATTTTGATTTTCGAAGTGGGCTACAACAACCGGTTTTGGATGTCAAAAAAGGCCCGGAGTGTTGCGCAAGCCCTAGCATCAAAGTATGCAGCAAGGGCGCCTCCTTCAGCGCTGCAAGTGTACAAGCCCCACTATCTCTTACTAAATACTTTTGAAGATCAAGGGTCAGAGTATGCAGCAAGGGTCCCAACAAATCGGCGGACCAATTCTCAGCAAAACAGGTTCCCAGTGCCCTGGATCTCAGTCCAAGGCCGCAAGCACACCTTCCTTTTGGTTGCTCTGTAGTTGGAGCCATGTGGAAACCCAAAACATCTCTCAATTTAAAAAAAAATCCATCCCTCGGTCTGTGCATGGTCATTGAGCAATAGTCTACCAGCCGCAATTTGCTCTAGTGGTATATGCCCGGTGTGGTGACCCAATTGCCGGTATTCAAACCCCGCCAAGACGCTTTTTCTCACCTGTCCTGCAGCAGTCAATCTGATGGGAAACTTGTTTTTCCATGCACCAACAAACTCTGCCACAAGAAGACAAATGCGTACAGGAATCCCACTGCAACCCCCGCCCCCACAATTTGCGAGGAAATCCCAACAGATCGGCGGAACAACTCGGCGGACCGATTTTTTGACAAAACAGCTTCCCACTGACCTGGATCGCAGTTCCAGGCCCCAAACACACCTTCCCTTTGGTTGTTGCGCAATTAGAGTCATGTGGGAACTCAAAGTGCCTCTCAATTTTCGAAAAATAAATTCACACCTCGGTCTGTACATGGTCCTTGAACAGTTGCACCATGCGTGCACCGTGCACTGTTACACCTGTTACATTGTGGCACAAAAGGCTGCCCCCTTGTCCTACCACGGCCTTGTACAAACAGAGACCACGTTCGGCCTTTTGGGGAACAATCGTTTTTGCAGTTCCGATCCAATGGAGAATGTGGTTTGTAGATTTTGTGCAGGCTGCAGGAAGGCTCCATATGAGTGTCAAAGTGTTGGTGTAGCTGTAATTTCATGTGCTCTGGTGCCGATGCGGGCCTGTTGGTCACACTTTTTACAGACATGAACAAGAGTTGGCTGCTGGCACTGACCATCTACGCCAGCTCATCTTGGTCTGAGCCAACAAAAAAAAAAGAATCAGCATGTTTTTTCGTGCCTGGAGAAGAGAACAGTGTTTACCTGTCGTGCCAAGGATTGCTGTTTCGTTGCACATGTCAGCCCTTTGCTTGTGTACCACCATCTCCGCTTCAAACCACCCTTGTCCAAGCAACACTAGGTGTTGGTTCTGTCAATTTCTGGTCATTTACCATTGCTTGGACAAGGGGGGAGGGGTATATTGGTTCTTCAGATTGGCACCATGAAGTGTTTTTCCTGCCCACAAAAACACGCGTCTCTGGTCCCCTGGGATTAATTGTCCCCCAATGATCAAACTTTTCTGCGGGACAAGTACCATGATGCTGGTCAGGGGGCAGTTTGCGACTTGTGTGTTCGCTCTGCATGCCCCAGTGCGTTCTTCAGCCGCCATTCTTCAAACACCTCATCATCAGCCCCCCAAATCATTGGATTCTGGGCTGCAGGCCTTCGGCTCCTCTACTTGGGTCTGGTGCAGCCACGTCTTTGGCCACAGAGTCAGTGGAATCTGGGGTTGTGGAGCCTTCAGCGTCTGTTGCAGGGTCTTCTACTGCTGCAACAGGGTCTGCGACAGGGTCTGCTGCACACCCACCCAGCACATCACAGTCAGATGGTCAGAAGCAGACCTGTGGTTATAGCCGTGCGCGCACGGTTACGCACGCTTGCGCACATCGGGGCCGCACGGTTACGCACACTTGCGCCTGATTCCTTCGCACGGTTGCGCACGGTTGCCTTATTGGTGCTGGTATTTCTGTTTAAGGGTACTGTTTGTTTACCAAGATCCCCCGGTCATTTCCGGGCTAACATTTGTACGTTAGCGCCCCACCAGGCCGAGCACCAGTCATTACAAATCCTTCAACGCATCCACCAACAAACGGCGATGTCCAGGGAGTATGTTCATGTCAGCCATGTCATCCGGAGTAAGAAGTCTCAAAGATTGTAATGTATCCCATCCATCACGGCGCAACCGAACTTCATAAACTGCCAATTACGGCTTATACTTCGCCAGCCACGATAAGAAGTCCCCCTCCTAGTCGCCAGTTTTGGTTTCCTCGGACAAATTTTGTTCCATACGGGGTACCGGTACGTCTGGCACATCACACTCATGCCTCAGCTGAAGGTCTGAGTGTCTACTCCTTTCTGGCAAGCATACCACACTACCCTGTGGCCCAAGCAACTTCTGACTTCCACACCCACAGTAGCGCCAAATACCCATCTTTTCATACCATAAATGCTGTCAAAATATTCCACTTGGTGCTGCATGCTTGCCTCTCCGCAGTGTGAATACCATGGGTCTGCTTCTGAGTTCGTTTTGTACAGCAGCTTTTGTTGGCCAAGAAGTGGACCGCAGTAAAAAAACCCCACCCCTCCGGTGTTGTGCAACTAAACACCATCATCGGACGCGGCCAGCACCTAAGGGGCTCTCCGGTCAAAAATGTTTTCTTACAAGGTTGCGCACGGTTACGCACGGTTGCGCACATGGGGTCCGCACAGCTACGCACGCTTGCAACCATAACCTCTGCACGGCTGCGCACGCTTGCACCTCATTAGACCGCACGGCTATAGCCACAGGTCTGGTCAGAAGGTGCGCACAAAACTTTCGCGTCCAGACACTTTGAAGAAGGTCCATTCATACAAATGTCGGGGTTCAGGGTGCATGCTTCCGTTGGCAAAAACATTTGCCAAACCCCATAGACCACGAGCAGCCTTTGCCTACACAATCTCAGTGTCAGACGCACTGTCACTGTCTCCTGCAACACCACTTGGGAGACCACTATCAACAGATGTCAGCGATGACATCTCAGAATCTGTTGCAGTCTGTGAGGCATGGGATGACAGCCCTGACCCTGACCCTGAAGTACCAGTCCCATCACTATCACCTTCCGATGAACTTGCCAGTCCCCATACACCGCGCACACTCTTTGCCCATATAATCTCAGTGTCTGATGCACTGTCCCATTTCCTGGCAAAAGCCAAGCACATGTTCTTGGTCACGATGACCCACTTCTTCCTTCGTGCTACCATCCATGACAAAGGTTTTGTTTGATCTCGTGGTACCTTATCTTTCTGCCTAATCCATTACTGAAGTTACAAAAAACTGAAAGGTTCTGCATGATACAGGATACGTGGAGTGCCTTGGATGCAAGAAACCTGAAGTGCACAGCAATGCACCAACCACCTTGGCCAGCCAGCAAGTGCACCGAGAAGCTCAATACAACATTCTGGGTACATTTGCAAACCGGAAAGTGGCGGTTCCCTCGCCCCCCCAATTACTATGCATGGGCGATTACTATGCAAAGGGGGGGGGGGAATGTTCTGCATGATAAAGGGTGCAATGCAGTGCCTTCCATGCAAAAAGTTTGACAGTACACAGCAATACCACACAGCAATTGTACCAACAATAGTACCCCCCCCCCCCCGGTATAAGCTACGCCAATGTACACAATTATTACGGTCCCTACGCCTACTGTAGCTTGGCCATAGAACAGTGGAAAGTTCAGCAATAGGTCCCCACCGACAGACCTATGCCCTCAATCAGCAAGTATCACGCGGCGGAGCCGCGGCACACATTGTCCCATCTGTCCAGCGAAGCGCCACAGCTCTCCTTCGGATACGGCGCCGGAGGCGCCGCCACAGTTCTTCAGGATAGGTCAGGTCGCCCTCCCTACCCTCAGCAGGAACTGGGTTGAGCTGACAGGTACCTCCGAGACGAAAATAAAACCACCCCCCGTGTCAACCACTATGACGAACCCCCAGCGACCTGTCCGCCGGGCTTCGAACCCACGACCCATGACGTGGGAGACAAGCGTGTTTCCGATATGCTACCGTCCGATGTGCTGTGTACCGGCCGTGGAAACCACCTGATCTCTCCCCCCCCCACCGACCCTAGCGGTTGCTGCTGCGGTATGCACTTAGTGCAGACCTTCTAGGCGGAAATGCCCGGTGGCGTGCCCGTCGACCTCGCCACCGACCGTGGCTTGGGAGCCACGCGTGTTTCTGGTATGCTCCTCCCCCGTTGTTGCCCCGTGCTCCAGAGGCGCCACTGGCACCCCTCCGTCTCAGGACTCGATCCCCCTCCGCCGCCTCTTCCTGCTCTCACTCACGTCCGTACTGAACCCATCACTGTCACTGTCCCACGTCCCCCGCAACCGCGTGTCACTGACATCCGTACTGAATGACATGTCTTCCGAGCTGGACAGAAAAACGTCTTCGTCGTCCGACGTTGACGATGCGGTCGAACTGCCGCTTGACGTCCCCCCAGAGTCCACCTCTGACCCCAGGTCCCGGTCGGACACTTCTGCCATGGGCTCCAGCCCCATTGCATCCCACTCCGTGACTCGGCGTCGTTTGGATAGGGGCAGCAGGTTATAGGGGTGCAGCTCCCGGCCCTGCCCCGCAAGTTCATCGGCTGCCTCATTACCGGCCACCCCGAGGTGCGATGGCACCCAGCGGACCTGTAACTTGTCCCCCGCCTCCCCGCGAAGCCAATCAATGTGCTCCCACAAGTCTCTGTGCCCCACCTCCCCTGACGACGTGCGCCACCCGTGCCTCTTCCACTTGTCCGTCCACACTGTGATTGCCTTAAAAATGTATTCGGAATCCACCACCACCACCATCCGCTCCCCCGCCTCCCGACTGAGCATCGCATGTAGCACCCCTCGCAACTCCCCCCTGCTGATACTCTGTCGCTCATGAGCTGGCACGTGCGCCCGAAAATTACGATTACTGTTGTCCCCGAACCCCTACTGTAGCTTGGACAGGGGCGTGGCTTGCGCACAACACATACAACTGCTGACACACACGTGCGCAGGCCACATGTGCTGAAATCGGCAATTCAGGACCTATGGGATGCATCAGACTTAAAAAAAAAAATTCTTGGTGCACCAGCAGGGGGCCACATGCTGAAATTGGCAAATGTGACGACAAACCCATGTCTTATGTGGCCACACTACATTTCGTACATAAGTAAATTACGTACAAAATTATTATGGTCCCTACGCCTACTGTAGCTTGGACAAGGGCGTAGCTTATCCGCAGAGCGGTGGAAAGTCCAGCAATACGTCCCCACCGTATGCCCTCATCAAGTATCACGCGGCGGAGCCGCGACACACATTGTCCCATCTGTCCAGCGAAGCGCCACAGCTCATCCTCAGATACGGCGCCGGAGGCGCCGCCACAGTTCTTCAGGATAGGTCAGGTCGCCCTCCCTACCCTCAGCAGGATCTGGATTGAGCTGGCTTGTACCTCCAAAAGCAAAAACCACCCCCCGTGTCGCCCACTACAATGAACCCCCAGCGGCCTGCCCGCCGGGATTCGAACCCACGACCGATGACGTGGGAGACAAGCGTGTTTCCGATATGCTATTGTCCGATGTGCTGTGTACCGGCCGTTCCAACCACCAGGCCTCTCCCCCCCCGCTGGCCCCAGCGGTTGCTGCTGCGGTTTGCACTTAGTGCAGACCTTCAAGGCTCAAATCGGCCACGTCGGCCGATCCCCGGTTGCGTGTCCGCCGCCTTCGCCACCAACGGTGACAAGGGAGCCACACGTGTTTCTGGTATGCTCCTCCCCCGTGGTCTCTCTCGTCCTGCCCTCACTCACGCCCGTTCGGCCCTCCTGCCCCTCTTCCTGGGATTGTCACTGACATCCGTACTGTAGTCCTCACTTTCCGCCCACCCCTGTGAATCCGAACTCGTAAACGCCCCTGATGACTCCCCTTCCCCAAACAGGCTCCCTGTGGTAAACGAGTGGCCGCTGTCACTGGCTTCCCCCTCCCCTGAGGACATCTCCTCGAGCCCCAGCTCCTCCCACTGCCGCTCCAGGCAGCGTCGTTTCGGGGGGGACTCTTCATTGTAGGGATGCAGCAGCCTCCCCTGTTCTGCAAGCTGATCTGCCTGTTCATTCCCCTCCACCCCCAGGTGGGACGGCACCCACCGCACCTGGAGTCGGTCCCCAGCGAGCTCCCGCTCTGCCAGGACCGCAATCCACAGGTCCTTGTGCTCCACGTCCCTTCCTGATACCCTCCACTGGTGGCGCTGCCACTTGCTGGACCACTGTGTGATCCCCTTGTACACATACTCTGAGTCCAGCACCACTACCATGCGTTCTCCCCACTGCCGACCGCGTACCGCACATAGAACTCCCCTGAGTTCTGCCCTACTCACACTTTGTTTCTCCCCCAGGGGGACGAAGTCGGAGGCATTACGCACAGCACTTGGCCCGTACCAGGCCCCGAACCCTGCCTGTGCCCAGCCCCGTACCACTTTCGCTGAACCGTCTGTGTAGACCACTGTCCACCCCTCCCCAGCCATCGTCTCCAGCTCTGCCACCACCTTGTTCTTGTATGCCCCCCACTTCTCCTCTTTCGCCTGCAGCTTATCCACCTGTGGTTTCCCGCCAACTGTGGTTGGCTGTTGGGGTGGCCCCTAGAAGATCCCTGGCATTGCCGGGTTGTCAAACCACCCATCCAGAATTTTGATAAATAAAAACAGATCTCGGCGGGGCACAGACATGTTGGACTCGGCGCGCCAGCGCCGCAGGACCCCTGCCCACCCTGCTATAAACTCGTCCAGCGTTGCTGGCTGATGCTGGTATTTCGCCCGGCACCGAAGGTTCCATTGTGCCTTTAGCCCCGCCCACAGCAGCAATCCCTGGGTGGAGGTCAGTGAAAGCAGTGGGAAGTCCCTCAACAACCGACTGGGCTCCACCTGCACCCCCCCCCGACTCCACCAGCCCAAAAGCCTTTCGCACTGTGCTCTGCACAGCGTTCCAAGGGCGTAGCTTATACAAGGGGGGGGGGGGGACTGGGGGGGGGGGGGGTCGTCAAGTGACGGTCTCCGGTGACGGTTGCAAGGGTATTACAAGGCAAAACCGTGGTACCCTCCGCTGATGCAAGCAAGCCATGGGGGACTCCGGCGACTCTGGGGACTTGGGTGATGCATCCACCACAGCCTCGAGCCTTGAGCGTTGAGCACTCTCATGATCCACTTGCATGACCCCACCAGGGCGTATGTTCCGAATGTGGCAAAACTGCGGCCCATTTGGTGAAGGCCCCACAACAGTGGCCAATACATGTGTACCAAGTGTGCGTGAGTAGTACCATACATGGTCACCAGGAGAAAACATCTTGCGTCTGAAAAAGGGACACAACACCCTGTACACCCCCTTTGGAGAGAGAATATCACACAATACACACAGGTGACTGATTTTAAGTAATGGGAAAGAGACGCAAGAACGTGTGTGTGTGACAGATGGGGAACACAAACCACTGCAATAGATATTGCCGAGCAAAACAGTGAAGTGACGGTCTCCCCCCCCGGGGGGGAGATTTCAAGGGGGGGGGGGCTGCCAAGAGGCAAAACACGCTACAAATGCCCTCTTGGCCAACAGAGCTGCCTTGACACAAAATATGAACATCATGTATCTCAAAATCAAGGTGTCAGGAAGCACACATGGCACACAGTAGAACGAATCAAAAAACGCACCGCCGAAATCAACGGTGCAAAAATTGATGGAACCAACGCCTAGTGTTGCTTGGACATAGGTGTTGCTTGGCCATAGAACGGTGGGAAGTCCAGTGATAGGTCCCCACCGAAAGACCTACGCTCACACACTCACAGTACATTGTCATGAGCACGGCGACGGAGCTACTGTCACAGGTTGTCCGCAGATACGGTGCCGGAGGCGCCGTCACCGATAGGTGTTGCTTGGACAGGAGAGGGGGGGGGGGGGTTGGCACAAGGCCTCGGTATCTGATTGTTTGCCTTTGGCGGCGCCTATTGGGCTCTCGCCACTGCTCATTCTGACCCTCTGTGGGCCCAAACGTGTTTTGGTTGTGTCAACGGAGCCCCTGGATGACTTAGCCTGTTTGACTACTCCAGGGTCGGCTGTCCCGGAGACGGGCTGTTGCCCGTGCCGTTGAGAGAGAGGGGGGGGGGGGGTCAGAAAAGGTATTATCCAGTGTCCCAAAGTAAATGATGCACATCTTAGAGTGACACCTCCAAATTAGGTGTCCTAGAATCCCAGAAGCCCCAACAAGTCGGCAGAACCATTCGGCAAAATTCAGAAACCCAACAAATCGGCAGAACAAATCAGCGAGGTCGGCTGAATTCGGCCGCTGATTTGGGGGGGGGGGGGGGTTGCAATTGTCGTAACAGGGCACAAGAACACAATGTGCGGCATTTTTCAGCAAGCTCATGAGGTCCTCACTGCCCAATAGGGGCATCAGGAGCTGTGGAATAGAAGCCCTTCCCTACCTTGCGCCTCATCGTGAACAATTGCACATGCTTGGCCTTTGGGGCAGGCTTTGGAGCAAGAGCAACGGCATTAGTCTCAGCTGAAAATCACATCAAAACAAACAGCAGTGGTTTGCAGTGCCAAGCATAAAATTGTTATGAGCAGGAGGACTCATCCCAATCATGCCACAGCCCCTGTTTCCCTCTATGATCCGCACACAATCACGTTCCGCTAAGCTTCTGTCCATAAAAACTGTGGTCAGAAAAACGACGGTCACACTGGGTCCCGGTGCCCAGCCATAATCTGACCATGGCCGTCACCCCCGGTATCCCACCGGCAGGAAACCACTGTTCATGTGTTCAGCAAACGCGGCAGAGCCAAGGCCCACGGTTGTCCAAACGCGGCGAAGCCGCGCCCATGTGTCCGGCAAGGCGGCGAAGCCGCCATCATGTGTGCGTGCACATCCTGCATCTGCGCTCCTGCCCTAATCCCGGTGTCCCGGTGCTTACCCATAATCCGACGATGGCTGTCACCCGCGGTATCCCCCCGGCAGGAGATCACTGTGCATTATCTCTGTCCGGGTGCTTAGACAAGGCGGTGCTTGCGCAAGGAGGGGGGGGGGGGGGCATCACAAACCACCCATGCATAACAGCTACAGTCCCGTCCCTACCATCCCGTTCAGGATTCCGATTGCTCCAATTGCAACTTTTTGCCTCAAACAACAATGAGCTGGCTCAGTCCTCACATTGTACGGATCTCAAAAAAGCACTTCTGTTTTTCCCTGCCAATAAGTGATGCGACCATATTCATCGCGGCGCTGAGAGTTGTTGATCGGATGAAAATCACATCTCTTCCAGGCAAGTGGTATCCAAATCCATGAGTAAATATGCAACTGAGAATGTCCTGTCACAATATGTACAGTGGGTGGGCAACAACGGCACTGGGGCAACACAGAGCACCTATAAATTGCAACGTGCGATTTTTTGGTGGTTGACAAAACGACGGTTCCTCCCCACCCCGGGGGGATGGACAAGGGGGGGGGGGGGGGGCTGGACATGGGGGCGCAAGCAGCAGGAAAGTCAGGAAAACGGCGCTCACACCGGGTCCTGGTGCTTGGACAAAGCGGTGCTTCCGCGTGGTACCAAAAGAACATATGTCACCGAAAACCTGCCCATACCTCACCAATTGGCCCAGAGGTGCAAATGGTTGGCCCAGTGGTTTAAAAAAAAAATTGTTCTACCCCCCCCCCTTGTAAAAGCTACACAAAAGTACGGAATTAATACGGTCCCTATGCCTACTGTAGCTTAGACAAGGGCGTGCCTTGTGCGCAACACATACAACTACCGCCACACACATGAGTGAGTGCATGGTATGAGTGCACCTTAACCTCCGCCCACGTTCCCAAAGGCTTGTAAACACAAGAGAGTGTTTGAATCAGAATTACCAAAATAGTTCAAATCCTCAAGCTCTGACAACTTCATCCCATTGGGGAAGCAAAGACCCCATTGGGGAAGCAAAGACCCCGCACCACACATCACATCCCAGCAGCGTACGGCGTTCACTGGGTGCCTGCAGTGCACATGTGTGCGAGCGTGCCAAAGCACATCATCAGGCTGACCACTGCCACTACTACAAGACCCAGCACCACACAGCACATCCAGCAGCGTACGGCGTTCACTGGGTGCCTACAGTGCACAGGCGTGTTATGAGCAGGAGGACTCATCACAAACATGGCACAGCCCCTCTTTCCCTCTACAATCGGCACACAATCACGTTCCACTAAATCTCTGACCATGAAAACTGTGATCAGAAAACCCCAGAAAGATGAGGGTCAGACCCAAACCCATGTCTTATGTGGCTGCACTACATTTGGTACCGAATTAAAATTAGGTACCAAATTAATACGGTCCATACGCCTACTGTAGCTTGGACAAGGGCGTGGCTATTACAAGGGGGGGGGGGTAACATCCGCCAATCCTCAGTACGGCCCCATCAGGGGAGCGGAATCAGGGCCACGCCGCGGTCCATAACGGTCGTGCATGCTGGTCTGTCTGGGGCGTTTAACAAAAAGATCCTGCAGATTTCCAGCAGTGGTACATATAACCATCAGGGTACGCTGTATTGTCCTGTGGGTGGGCTGCACGCGGTACGCCCCTCGTTGCCCCTTCGCCGGCCCACTCAGTCCTGCTTCACGGCCGGCGGCTGCTGCACGGCGATGGGCCAGGCCCACTCCCGGATCAGGAGGGCCAGCGCCAGCATGCCGCACTCCGTCACGCACAGCCACGTCTGGTACACGTTGGAGGAGAGGAGCAGCACCAGCACGAACACAAGGCTGTTCAGGATGGGGATGACCAGGACCACGGCCCTGTGGGTGGCGCGCGGCGTGGCCAGGGCGATGGCCCGGCTGTGGACCGCCATGAGGGCCAGTGCGGTCTGGAGCACGTTGATGGCCAGGAACGAGACAAAGACGGTCTCGCTCGAGTGGCCCTTGCTGACCACCGCCTCCTGGAAGAAGGCGGTGAGGTTGGCGCCCTCGCGGAACTTCACTTTGCCCAACGCTTGGAGTTCGGCGGCGGCCAAGAGGAATTTCTCCTGCATGTCGTCGACGGTGAGGCTGACCATGTTGTCCATGGCCCAGGCCAGCAGGGCGGCAATCAGGGCGGAGTTGAGGCAGATGGCGGGGGCAACGGAGCCGGGGGTGTGGCCGGTACGCGCCATCCAAACGCAGAGGGCGTAGATGCAGATCAGGGGCACGGCGCCCCGTGCCTGGACCCCGAAGTGAATGCTCTGGTAGGCGAACGCGATGGAGAAGATCAGGGCCCCAATGGTGCACGGCACCAACGCCCCCAGCTGGATCCTGTCATGGGCGCTGCTGTCCCCCTGGTCCTCCGGCGCCGGCACGTCGCCCGGGCGCGGGGGGTCGTTGGCCGCTGATGGGCTCATGGGACAAGGTGCGGCCTGGGCAGCAGGAGAGCGGGCCGGCGTCGAAGGGGCACCGCACATGCAAAACGGTGACTGAGGATGCCTTGTGCCTTGATGCGATGGCCTGAAACTCGTTTTGCGCGTATTGAACAAGCAAGCGCGGCTTCTTCAGCGGAGCTTGTGGACATTCCTTCGTACCCCCCCCCCCCTTTGTGCGCAGGAACCAGCAATGTTTTGCCCTGTGACCAGCAGGTGGTTCTTGGACAGTGTTTTCAAGCCAAAAAGTGCCGTGGCACCAGGGATTGGCTCTTGCGCATGGCCATGAGCAGCCCTGTACCGCAGGAAAAAAGTTTTCCTGGCGCATTGTGCCGGGGGATGTATGCCCTTTCCTTCCTCACAGTGACACACATGGCCACATGAACACCAAAGGACAGGATTTCAGCAAACTGGGCTGCAGTGCACATGGAAATGAGCATGTGATCATCTAACGTTCAGCTAGTTCTGACCTGAACCCCAATTCTGTGCAAAAAAAAAATGTAGTGTCAGGAAAGGTGCCATGGGACCAGGGGGTGCTTCTTGCGTGTGGCGGTTCTTGGGAACGAGGGCCAAGGATACTTGGCCATCAAATGCCCCCACGGGGGAAGGGGGGGGGGGGGGTGCATTTCAGTGATCTGAACTCTCTTGACATCCGCAGTGGCCGTGTCTGCAAAAAGAAAACACCAGAAATGAGAGCCCGCGCATTGCGCAGCCCTGCTCACAAAACGCACGAGTCTACACATCAGCGACCGCCATTCCAGACCAAGCCCCACCTCACTCACCTTTATCCTTCACGTCAGTTGCGCTTGCCCTGTGAGATTTCTTCGTCTTTGTCTTTGCTCGGGTCCCATCAATTTGGAGGGTGATGAGACTACTCAGAGGCAAACTGAAATCTAAAATCGAAGAACAGCAGGTATAGGGGGGATGTTTGCCCGGCGCGCGCCCGGCGCGCGCCCAGCGCGCTACTTTTCTATTAACTATCCCATCTTCAGCCCCAGATTTACCCTCTCATGTAGAAGCCCCCCAAATAGACCACGTTGGACTGCACGTCTTCCCTACAAAGCAGGTTGCATAATAAGGCAATAGCTGTGAATTCAACAACTCCAAATGTCCTTTGTATTGTACATAACAAACAACATGGGTCCCACAAGTGTGGGTGTCAATACATGCAGCAAAATACTCTCCACACTCACCACAAACTGTGATGGTGGAACGCTTATGACAACACAACACACACACTTCTACCTCATCCTCTGCCTCATCTTGCGGTGGCCGAGTTGCTTTTGTGAGTCCAAACATGAGGCGGGACATGCTCCCATGGTCCAAAAGGGGGGGGTAACGCACCTGCCTGCGAATGCAAAATCGCGTAAAATGCAACAAAATACGGACTGACTGGTGCAACTCGTTGGGGTCGCCACGCCAGATGTTCCAAAACAAGCCCCAATGCCACAAGCGAGCAAACAGCTGCTCAATGCGTGCCCTATACCACCCATGCACGTCATTGTAAGATTGTTGGCGGGCTGTCAAAGTGCCATTCTTTCTTCCAATGAATGGCACAATGACATGAATCCGGCCTTTATAAGCACCATCCTGGCCCCCCAACTTCGAAATCAAAGAAATCACCTCGGGTACGAGAAGGTCCATACCCATCCCAAATTAAAACATCACCTAATGTCCCGGGGGCCAAGGGGAAAATCCATACAATGTTGCCAACATATCAACGGCAATTGCCACCTTATAAACATGCGACACATACTTAGGATTCCACAGGTCGTCACTCCATATCCCGCCAATGGAACTGATGGGCATGGAGGCTCTCAAAATGTGAAAGAAGCATCAAAATACCCGTTTTCAAACAACAATAATGCCCATAGTATCACAAAGTATGGGGTTCTAGGACGGCTAGACGTCCAAATAGTTGCACTGTGCGCGCACTGCGCTTAGTGCACCCCCTAACAGGTCACCGGTGGGGCATAGGTCAAAAAAGATGCCCGGTGCGCGCCCGTATGCTAAGCCCCAAGCCCCAAGCCAACTCCTACATGCTTATGTTTTGGATACCCGCATCAAGATGACCTCACAAAACCCCCACTTGGGCTTTTGAGATATGGATTGGCCAAAGCCACCCCATATTTTAGAACTCCCCCACACAATTGTGTCATACCTTGCTTAGCGCAGACACTCACCTATGTGTGTCTTAGTGGTTTCAACATGCTGCACAAAAATGTCAAGTATGCAGCTGCTTGTGATGAGCACGTTGCATCACGACCAAAGAGCCCCGGGTTTGGCACCACTCACACTAAAGCGGCATTTACAGTCGTTGATTGCTTGCTGCCTGCGCAGCCAATTGGTCCCACCTTAAAACACATGCCCACCTTTCGACATATTGATTATGTGCAGGCGATAAAAAAAATGCATGGCCACACACAGCGCTGACAGCTGATAGTGACTTGGCATTTGTAGCAACAAATTGGTGTGAAAGGAGATGGTAAGAGTACCTTTGTACTTGAGCCAGAGGCAACTTGATACACAGACGAAACAATCTCCCTGAGCTGGCTGAGTCTGCTCCCGGTGCAGAACACCCGTTGTTGGATATCCACTGTGAACACTCTTCTCACTCTGCCCATTGGTGGGTCATTTCACAAGGAAGAGATCCCTGCCCTTTGGTTTGAACATCGGGACGTTAGTGTGAAAGCGACTGGGTGGTCTGGCCTTTCCTTCATCGATGTAAAGAGTTGCTCAATGTCGCACACTCGGGGCAGCAATGAACTGCAATTGCTTTGCAAGTGCCGATGCAGAGCAGTCTACAATCTAAAATGCTGCCTTTAGCCCTGAAACAAGGTCTTGCTTCCAAATGCCATGGCGCCATGAGGTGCGTAGAGGAGGCCAGCACCTGCTGAGTGAAAAGGGGGGTGGGGCTGTCCAGAGGGGGGCGGAGGATCCAAGAATTTGTGAGTGCCCTTTTTGCTGGAATATTGGAATCGCCCATTAAATTCAGCATTTTGACTGGGGTAGAAAAGTGTGCAGCACTTACCATAAGCAAAAGTACACGGAAATTTCAGCAGACACATAAATCAACCTCATAGAGCACCCAACGAGCCGAACTGCCATTGTCGGCCCCACTGTTAGCGGACACCTGCTGCTTTGCATGGGCATAGATATAGGCTCAGGGGAGAGGGTGTAGGAGGGGGCCTCCGGGTACCCACCTAAATGTCTCCTAGGTGATAAGACCTCATCCAAAGCAGCACTATTAGTGCCACACATGAGGTCCAAACAGGGCTTCTTTTGAGCAGGGGGGGGGGGTTGGCCAGCCCACCCCTCCCCCCTTGTGTTTGCGCACCAAAATGTATCGCAGCAGGTTTGATTCCTTTTGGTGCAGGGTTTTTGTTGTAAAAGCAGATGGTTCATTCCTGGAGGGTTGTTGTTAATTCATGAACGTTTCCTGTTATTCCTGGAGCAGTGCACACCTCTTTGACCTAGCCCTGCACATGCAATAGTGACCCAGTAGAGAGTGCCTCCTGGTTCATGTCAATCTTGCGCCGCTTCCCTTTGTCTTTGGGTGACTTGCGAATTACAAAGCAAATACTTGGAAGATTACAAGCAAGGGGTGGGGGGGTTCCGCATCTCAATGATTCTGACCTCGGTGTCCTACACTGAATTTTTCCCTAACCAACACCTTTAAAAGCCGAAGCAGGAGGGGTTGCCGGCAGGGGAGGGCTGAGAGTCTCGTAGCCCCCCCCCCCCCCCCCTTTCCTAGCTACGCAAAAGCCCCAAATTAATACGGTCCCTACGCCTACTGTAGCTTGGACAAGGGTGTAGCTTGCGTGCAACACATACAACTACTGGCACACATGCCACCACCAAGAAAGGGGAAGATAGGGGGAATGTTTGCCCGGTGCCCGCCTGGCGCGCTACCTTTGTATTAAGTATCCTATCTCTAGCCCCAAGTTTATCCCCACCTCGGGAAGTTCCCCAAGTAGACTGCACCAGACTGCAAACCTTCGGGGTTCGCCTTCCTTTGCAACCTGCAACCTTCTGCAACCTTCCTTTGCACGTTGCATAAGCAGGAATATGAGAATTCAACAACACAAAATGTCACTCCCACCACTTCCAACCACCACCCTTGGCATCATCATAAACTGGGTGCAAAGGATGGGCACATTCTTAGACACTGCAATAAGGTACTCCAGATTGTTTGGTGAGGGGGGGCAAAAACAGGCACAGGTGGGGAATGGTCAAAAAAAGATGCCCGGCGCGTGCCCAGCGCGCTAATACTCCCCCATAATGCCAAAATATCCCCAAAATCAGAGCTATGTGGGTTGAAGTGGGCAAACACTCACAACAAATGCGTCCATGACTCTATGTAACTGGCAAATTCTATTGCCTTCGGCAAGGCACCTCGAAGAGGGGAGAAGGACCACTATTCTTGAGTTGCCGAGGCTGTAAAACTGCATAAGCAGGTTGTGCCAAAGCTCCCCCCCCCCCAAACACCCAAATAGGGTGAAAACCACATAAAGAGGGGCTAAAACATGCTTTACGTGGGGTACTTGATCATTTTGGATGGTCATAGTATCAAAAAAACCAGTTTCCCAAATCCATGTTTGAGCTGCCTAGGCTGGAAAATTGCATCAGCAGGTTGTGCCCCAGCCCACTTGGGAGCCCCCCCCCCCCCCCCCACCCCACCCCCAACACCCAAATAGGGTGAAAACCACATAAAGAGGGGCCAAAACATCCTTTACATAGGATATTTGATACTTTTGGATAGTCAAAATATCAAAAAAAAATCTGTTTGAGAAATTTCCATTTTTGAGCTGCCGAGGCTGTAAAACTGCACCAGCAGGTTGCGCCCCGGCCCCCTTGGGACCCCCACCCCCACACCCAAATAGGGTGAAAAACACACAAAAAGTGTCTGAAACATGCTCTACATAGCATATCATTGTGAGTGGTCACAATATCAAATTTTTTTTGGAAAGCTTTCCCATTTTTGACCTGTAGAGGGTGGAAAACTGCTTAGGCAGTTCATTCACACACCAAACGCCATCGAACCACGAAGCTTTTGGGGGGGGCCATGACTCAGGCTAGATGGGCCTAGTGGCCACTACGTGGGTCCCCATTGGCGCTCAAGTACCCGTATTGTCACCAAATGATCACCCAAACCCATCCTAGGGGCAACAGAAGGGTTTTGGAAAAATTCGAAGTGTGAAAATTTTTCAAGCGTCTCTACACAGCCTACGCACCAGCAATTTTGGGGCTTTCGGAGGACCCATGGCACGGGCTACATAGGCCTAGTGGCCACGACATGGGTCTCCACGTGTGCTCAAGTTCCCGTATTGTCACCAAATGATCACCCAAACCCATCCTAGGGGCAACGAAGGGTTTTATGAAAAATCCAATTTCAAAAAAATTTCACAAGCCACTAAACAGCATGTCCGGTGCGAAAACGGTTCAGTCCTCAGTGGCAAGGGGTCATATGAGGGGGGGGCGACAGGGGGTACCTGGAGTTGGGACCCAGGACCCCCGCTGTGGGTTAGGGGGTCCATATACAAGAAAAAAGTTCTTCGGGACCCAGGTCCAAATAAACACACAACGGCCACAATACACAAAGAAGTTTTGACCCCCCCCCCAAAAAGGGGTACCCAGGTGCAGGGGGGTAAGGGGGTCAAAATAAAAAATCATTGGGGGATCATTTTTGGTCCTAAAATGATGATTTTACAAGGGGTTAGACGTCAGAAACCATACATTGGGGTATGCTATGCGAACCACCCCTAAAAAGGGGGGGTATACGATGCTCGCGCCTGCGCTTGATCTAAGGGGGCGTTTTCGCACAGCGCGCGCACAGTGCACGCACAGCGCCAGTTATTACGGTGTTTACCCCGGTAACAGCCCCGAAAACCTGCCACCTGTGAGTTGGCGGTGAGTCGGCACTCGGGATGGCAAAGGAGATAGACTCAACTTTGCACTGCCGATTCACCACCTTCACCGCGTCTTGGAAATACTCCAAGTGGAGTAAGCCGTCGGGCGCAAACCCCACCACTGTGGCGGGAACTCGCATCCCATTGGAGCGAGTGTAGAACACCCTATCTCCAACATTAAAGTCCATGGTGAATGCAATAGAGGGTCTGAGAAATGAGAGCAAAAGATGATGCCCCGCAGCAAACACCCTGAGAATGTATCACCATATACCGGCCTTAGGGTGCCCGTTTGCAAGGCCATGAGGCAACGGATACTGGGCTCGCATACGCCCCCGTGTCACAGGCGCATGGTCATAACCACATAGTTCAGTGTTTTCCTCGCTGCACTGCAGCGCAGACCAGTTCTGTACCACCCCAGGTGGTTGCTGACTGTGCTTTGGCCCTGGTCATCTGTACATTGAGGTCAGCTCGCACCCACCACCCTCCCACAGTGCCGGTTAGTCTCTAACCCTTGCTTGGGCCATGAGGCAACGGAAACTGGGCTCGCATACGCCCCCGTGTCACAGGCGCATGGTCATAACCACATTGTTCAGTGTTTTGCTTGCTGCACTGCAGCGTAGACCAGTTCTGTACCACACCAGGTGGTTGCTGACAGTGCATAGGCACTGGTCCTCTGGACATTTAGGTCAGCTCGCACCCACCACCCACCCACAGTGCCGGTTAGTCTCTAACCCTTGCCCTGCAGGTCGTGACCCTGTCATGCACTTGCTCTCTGGCTCGTGAGGACGTGTCATACTCAATCCTCAGGGGCGCAATGGCGCCTTGGATGGCGCAAAGGCGTCTCAGCATTTCAGTATGTGCTCCGTCTGTCAGGCAATTCAACAAAACATTGCTGTTTGGCGTGTGGCGCATACCATTTCAGCTCCCCACCATGCATGCGCATGCCGCCCACACATTCATGCCTACTTGCTTCCGTCATCCTCACTTGGGCCGCACTCTCGCCGCCCCAGTCTTGCTTCGGCTGTTCAACATGTGACAACGTGTCGAGCCTGTGACTCAGGGGCGCTACGGCGCCCTGCTTTTCATTTCTTGACATTTCTCGGCTGTTCCGTGCCGCCGTGGCGTCCCTTTTACCTTGGTCAGCTCAAACCCACCCTGATCAGCTCGAACCCTGGTCAGCTCGAACCCACCACCTCCCTTTGTGCCGGTTAGCCCCGGTCTCTCGCTCTGTGGGTCTCTCTCCTACTCTCTCCCTTCCATTCTCTCTTGCTCTCCCCTTCTCTTTCTCTCCTGTTGCACCTCTCTGCTCCTTTCCCACTGTGCTCTACCCTCTCTCTCTCTCTCTCTCTCTCTCTCTCTCTGCTTCTCTCTCCCTCTCTCCCGCGCCCTCTCTCTCGTGCCCAATAAAAGGGGGGTTCGGGTTGTTCGGTGCATCTCTATCCCCCCCGGGGTTCGAACCATCCTCCACGGGACAGAAGAGGTGTGGTGTATCCACTGGGCCACGACGATGGGTTATCTGCACCATGGCACCATGCGCTCCGCTCGTCTCCTCCTTTTTGTCACCCCCTGTCATGCGTATCTTCTTTCGCATGGGGGTGTGTTCAGTAGTGTGTAGAGGAACCGCACAGCGTCCCCGGGTACCGGGTCCGCCTGCCTGAAGAGCGTTCTTTGGAACAATCGCAAGAGGTCCGCTCGGCCTGCCAGCCACACATGCATGCAATCGCCAGTTCTGCTTACCGAGGAGGGCACTGCTCTGTGTCCTTCTGCCGTCGGACAGTGGAGGATCGCCTCCCACTGGAACGGGTGCCACTTGTCTGCACTTTTGGGTCGCCACTGGACCTGCATGTTCGCCAGAGCCTGGGTCTTCAGGGTCCAGTTGATCTGGACCATCACCGAGTAGAGCTCCTGATTGCTCATCTGCAGTGGTTCCCCATGGTTGTCCACAATCTCACAGTGCATCCTGGTGCCATGTGGTTGGTCCAGTCGGAGCCAGATCTGCTGATTGCGGGCCCAGGCCATTGTGGTTAGTTCTGCGTCAACTGCTTGCAGTCCTTCGTTCGCAATGGCGTCCAGCTGACTCAGTGCTTGCACCTTGAAACGCTGGCGTTCTTGCTGAGGCTTGACCTTCTTTGGGGTTGGCTGGATGTGTGTGTATGGGCCATACCGCCGCTGGTGAGATCCCTTCTCCTGCCGTGTCCTCCCAGACGGCATAACGCCTGGGTGCCTTTCCGCGACAGGACGCGGCGTTCAGCTGCTTGGTGTTCTCCTTTGCGTGCTGCTGCTCACTGCGGCAGAACGCAGCCCATGTGTTGCAAGCTCTACTGCGACAAAACGCAGCTCATGTGATGCAGACTCTGCGTCAGAACACAGGTGTTTCAGACATGCATTGATGTGCTTGGTGCCTGTGGGATGTCTGTTCCATTGTGCATGGGCTTCTGGCTCTGGCATTACCGACCCTGTCCTGGATTCCTGCGTTTCCTGAGCCTTCGCTTCTTGCGCTGTCGCCTGGTGTCACTCACATCAGTGCTGAAGGACAGTGTGTCTGCTGCTGACAGTGCACTCGACAGCACTCCCTGGTGTGTGTGTCCTGGTCTCATTTCCTCACTTTCTGTATTGCTTGAGGAGTACGGTCCCATCCCACGTGGCGCTGGCTCCCCGGATGCTTCCCCTGTCAGTTCATCACTGTCCATGGGTACCATACACAGGGATGACCAGAGTGCCCTTGTGCCCTCTGACTCTGATCCCGACCCTCCCCTCAAACCTACCGTGGACTCTGACCCAGATGATGATTTTGGTGCAACATGCTGTGACCACAGTGGGCTTGAACACATGCCTTCCATGGCCAATCCATTCGCCATCTCATTTCCCTGCACGTTGACATGTGCTGGGACATGTTCCCACCTGACTTCTCTTCCCGGCGTCGCCATTTCCTGGAGCAGCATTTCCCAGACTGGGACGTGGACTTGCAGTTTTCCAGATGTGGTTGTCCATCCCTTTGACTTCCAGTGTTGGGCCCTGCCAGTCGCTCCCAGCTGCAGGTATTGTGAGTCGGTGAGGATTGCCAGTTTGCAAGGGTACATACATGCAAGAAGGGGGAGGGTTGATGCTACAAGGACACACAACGGCAATAGTACCCTGCGGCAATCCTACACCCAAAAAACTGCCTACCGGTGGTGGAGAATGGCCTACTTTTCGCACAGCGCGCGCACAGCGCACGGTACGCCCCCTAACAACCTCTCTTCGAGGTGATTTGCAAAAGTGGAGTGACCATGCCCAGGTGAAGAGAGGAGAATGAACTCGGCGAATATCCCATGGCGGTAGAGTTGCCCGTTCTACCCCCCGCCCCCCTTGCAAACTCCCGGGTTAGCACGCGACGGTCTCCCGGGTGGGGGGGGGGGGAGACGGTCGCCAAGTGACGGTCTCCCGGGGGGGGGGGGGGGGGGGCGGAGATTGCAAGGGTATTTCAAGGCAAACTTTGGTACCCTCCACTGATGCAAGCAAAGAGAACACGTGTGAAGCGACTTTCGCGTTGATGCCAATGTGCTTCATCCAACACAAATGCTATTGAGGATCCAAAGGAACGGTAAAGAACTTCTGGGTACGAGACGAGTACCGAATGTGGCAAAACTGCGGCCCATTTGGCGAAGGTCCCACAACAGTGGCCAACACATGCGCACCAAGTGTGTGTGAGTGGTACTGTACATGGTCACCGGGAGAAAACATCTTGGGTCTGAAGTAGCAACACAACACACCCATAGAACACCTTTGGAGACAGAATATCACAGAACACACACAGGTGCTTGATTTGAAGTAATGGGAAAGCAATGCAAGGAAAGGAAGGAAATCATATTAAGGAGCAATAGTCCATGGGGCTTCTACCCATTCCAGCCCCCAAACTCACCCAAGGGGCAAGGCGCGCGGGTTTCTGGAGAGCCGCCGCCCTGTATGACAAGAGGCTCCCCCCTCCGTCCTTTAGGTTGCCTCACGTGAGGCCCGTCCATGCTTCATGAGCCCCTCCGCGCTGTTGGAAGACAGAGCAGCCTCCTGCATGCTGTACAGCATGGTGGAGTGTCGTGCATGGGGGTCACGAACCCATTCCTGGCCCTGTCGGGCCATGCCAGGCAATTCCGTGCAGAGACGCTGTGCTCCGCGAAGAGAGGGAAAGGTAAAGGGGTTAGGGGGCCACTCCCCCATGGAGGGTGGGGTAGAGTACTGGACTTCGTACTGACCCATGTCCTCATCGCACTCACGATGAGTGCTGCCCGCTCGTGAGGCAGACATCACGCTCTCAAAAAGTGGCGCCAGCAGGGTGGGGGGCAGATCGGGGGGGGGTAGAACACCGGACGGCATATTGTTGCACGTCCTCATCAGACGCACTCTGAGTGCTGTCCCTTCGCGGGGTAGACATGGCGCTCTCAAATAGGGGCGCCAGCAGGACGGGGGGCAGGTGAGGTGAATCCTGCTGTCGGTCAGACCCCCCCCCTGGTGTGCATGCGGGCGACCAATGCTCTGGGGACACGTGCCGCACTGAGTGCCAACTGGAAGTCACCGCCGGCGACCATGCCGGAGATGGCGAGAATTGCCCTGGCCTACTCAGCACCCGCGGAGACGGGGTGCTAGTTACGTTGAACCCCATCGGAGGGCCGGTGGGCAGGACGGCGGTGCGTGAAGTCCGCGCGTTGGGCCGTGGTTCCCTTCGGGGCTGTAGCGGTTGTGGCCTTGCTTGAGGCATTCGGATCTGCTGCAACATCCTTGCTATCCCCGGGGGGATGTCGCGTCCCTTTTCGTGTGGAGGCTGCTCCAGGCTTCGTGTCGGTAGTGGGGTGCGCTGCCCCTCTGGGGTGCTTACCACCACTATGCGTGACGCACGCTCAGGAGTGATAGCTCCTGTGAGCTGTAGGTATGAGAGCGCATGCCTGGACATGGGGAGGGGAGCTCCGGCTGGGCTCCCGTGACGGTCTGGGGCCTCCAGGGCCGTATGTGACCGCGCACCCCCTTGCTGTAGCTGGGGTCGCTTGCGTCGTGGGCTCCCCGGCCGTTCTGTGACCGCCTGCCGCCTTTTGACCCCTCGGGGCACCCGCGCAGGTGGTGCCCTACGCCGTGACTTCCTCAGCGCTGGGTTCCCTGACCGGTGAACGGATCGGGCCCTGGGAGCGCGTGTGCGGGGCACTGCGTGTGGCGGTGAGGACCGCGCGGGGCCGCATCTGGGCCCCGCTGTCGCTCGTCGGTAGCGTCCCCCGGTGTTGACGGGCTCCGATTCCCACGAGGACGACGAGGAGAAGACCTCCGGGGTAGAGGGCCCTTCCTCCGAGGTGTATTCCATCTGCACCGGGGGTGACGGCGACGGCGGAGCCCATCCTAGAGGTGCATCCGGGGGAGTTAGCGCATCTGCGCGCTGAGACAAATCGCTGGGCGCTGCCGCTCGCCCCGCCGGCAGTGCCGCTTGGTGACTCGAGCCCACTGCAGCTACATCAGGTGGAGGCGGGGCTGCCTGCTTGGCAGGTCGGGGCAACCGGTAGGGCCGCGTGGGGGGAGCTCCAGGGTTGCGGTGTGGTGGAAAGTAGTCAGCCGCAAACAAAGTGGCGCTCTTTCTACCTCCTCCTTTGCCGGTGAGATGCCTGGGGGTGTGCATAGCAGGCAGCAGCGACAATGTGTACTTGAGCTTGGGAATGCGCTCCCTGATGCTGGGGCTGGACTCCGTTGCTGCCCGCCGTTCCTTGGCCCGCTGGGCATTTCTCCGTCTCGTGTCCGGTGAGGGGGGCGGTGCCTGTAGCACAGCCGTCCAGCGCAGCTCACAGTACTCTTGCAGGTTTTGTAGGAGTTTCAGCATGTCCGGGCGCCGTGTGAAGTATGGTCTCGCAGACACACCCACTACTGTGGGGGCCCCCAGTGGGACTAGGGAGGAGCATTTGGTAAGCACACCACCTGGTAGCACGGCCCCAGCCACGCTCAGCTTTTGCAAGGTCGCTAGGGCAAGCTTTAGAACCCTTGCCCTTTCTGGTAGCGGGAGGGCAGTCGCCCGATACACAGCCTGGGGTGAGGCCGGCAAGGTGCGCGCCGCGAAGCACTCAAAGTCCATCGCTAGCTCCATGAAGGAGACTTGCCCTTTCCCTGGTATCCAGACCAGCTCGTTGACCCATCGTAGCAGATCGTCACGAAAGTCGGAGTCCCACCGCCACTCTTGAGCTGTGGGTTGGCGAATCCGCAGCTTCTCCCTGTGCTCCGGCCGCGGTAGCGGCCCGATGAACTGCCAGAATGGGTACCCTCTGCCTTGTTTTGTCTTAGGCTGGTCAAAGAGCTGCACATCTTCCCGGTGTGCCCGCGCCCGCAGAATTTGCAGCACCATACTATGAAAACCGTACATGAAGTCGTGCACCTGACCTTTGGGGATGCCGTGCGACAGGTGTTCCGGCATCAAGCCACAGATCCGTAAGCACGTGGGCCAACTACTGATCTGGTCTGATAGCCCCAGTGCCCTCGCCGTTCTCATAAGCGAGCGCCAGGCACCGGATCGATGTATGCCCCAGGCTGGGCAGGCCCACAAGATGTGTTCGTCGTCTTCTTCTTGTTGCCGCGAGCAGTATGGGCATAGCGGTGTCGCCCTGAGGCCCCTCGCATGCGCCCTGGCAGCCGTCCATAACGCCCCTGTGAGCCAGCCCCGCAGCAGCGCCTTATCGAATTCTGTGCCCTCTGATAGAAGGACTTGACATGCCTCCCTGTCGAGGGCCCCTAAGATGCCTTGAAATTGTCGCGGTCGACGATCTTCCAGCGAGAGCAGGGCCCGCCGCCTGATGGAGTCCCGCAGGATATGCTTGAATTTGTCCTCGTTTATGAGCGTCATGTCTATTTCTTCGGGCACACCGGGCACATTCCAGACCCACCAATGATCCGCCTGCCTCCAGCCAAGGCTCTCCAACTCCAGGAGGGCTCGTTGAACCGGTCTTGATGTAGTGGGTCGTACCTGCGCTTGCCGAGCTTCAATGCACGACTGCACCACAACCTGAAGGGTGCCTGGCGTGCGCGCCACCGCGAGGAGCCAACATACCCTGTCATACGTGATTTTCATGTGAGGAGACACTCGGTGTCCCTGTACTAGCAGCACGAAGATGATCTCCTTCGCCCTACCTGGCCTCGAGGTGCCCCACAAACTGTGGAGCACTGCCGTCTCCAGACTCTGTAGATCCCTCCAGGATACCTCCGCCCCCGGGGTACCCCATAGGGCTGCGGCTTGTACCAGAGTGGCAATGATGTGCGTTCGCCGGCTGAAGCCCCCTTGTGCACCCCTCACTCTGAACAGCAGGTGTATCCCCTTGGATGTCCTCTTTTTCAGGAGTGGGCCAGTCCCCCTGGTCAGGCTGGTACGAATACCCACCCCCAGCGAGCGAAATTCAGCTTGGAGGGGGAGTGAGATCCCTTGGAGTACCGTGTGTTTGCGAGCAATTTCCTTGGATTGTCGTACTTGTATGGACAGTGACTTCTTGGGGCTCACTTTTTGCAAGGTGAGAGCCAGCCACTCATCAGTGAGCTGCATCACCGGCGCCATGTATTGGCCCTCAGATCGCAGCGGATACGTGTCATCTGCATAGCCCATGGACCCGACCTGGATCGTGCCCGCCTCTTGTGGCTGGGGTTGAGCACCCCTGAGCTTCACTGGGCTGGGGGGTGGGGACTCCTCCGATGCTGCCATTTCCTCTTCCACCAGCCCATCGCGTGCGGGCTCAGGTGCGGAGGAGGGGTGTGGCGGCTGCGATTGCTGAGGTGGAGGTGGAGGTCCATGGCCACATGTGCAGGGGTTGGAGTGTTCCCAATATTCAAACTGGTCCATCCCTGAGCCGAAGGTCTTCATGACGCACCTGCTCGGGGCCGGTGGTGGCCGAAAGCGGGACACTGCGGTGGACTGGGAGGGTTTACGTCTGTATCTCAGCTCCTTGGGCTCTTCCAGCTTGGGAAAGCAATGCAAGGCCATGCGTAAAGCAGATGGGCAACACAAACCAGCACAATACATGTTAACTAGAAAAACATGGAAATGACGGTCTCCCAGGTGGGGGGGGGGGATTGCAAGGGGGGGGAGTTTGCAAGGGGGGGGGGGTACATGCAAAGGAATCAACAGACCATGTGGGCTGGAGAATCCCAAATGGGTTCTGAGATACCGCGCGCATCTCTGACTCCTCATATAGACAAAAACAAATGACACAAACAACCGACACAAAAAACTGACACCAATAAATGACCAATAGGACATTCAGTAACAATCTATGTATTATCCATTCAAGATTATTGAGGTCACATGGCTGATTGAAGCCCCTACGGGGCCATGGGAGTGTAATTCTGCTCGGTTCACTATGGTATGGTCACTGAGCTTTTGAGGGTTTGGCGCCACAGCTTAGCAGCACAATTGCCAACAAGTTTGGCAGGGTTTTTGGCAGGGCTGGAGGGGAAGATGGGTCTTACGTCATAGCACTGGAGCACTCATATGTGATGCACCGGCAATCTACACAACGCTCTGAGAGGCCCTGAATGTGGGTAAGCACAATAGTGCCGTCTGAACCATTGAAACTTAACAATAACACAAGCCAGGTACGTGTTGGCTACATCAACATTGAGCAGATGTGTATCTGACACATTCGGTATCCTGGTGGTCAGTGTATGCACTGTTGAGCGCTGCTGGTTCAAATCCTGTTGCAAACAATTTTATGACCTGCCTTGCAGTGGTCAACCTGATGGAAGCATTGTCTTTCCCTGCAAAAACAAAGCATGCCACAAGAGGACGACTGCACACAGGAATCACATCAAAACATTGCTGAACTTCAACATTGTCACCTGCAAGCCAAGCCTACAGCTGGAGCCCATCACAGTGGCATGCCTACTCTGAGAGAGCAGAGGGTGTGCGGAGGGGGCAGAGGCTGCTGGCCAGACATACCCACTCTTTTCGGCCCAGGGCAGTAGCCCGTGCGGACGTACACGCAGCATCATTGAATGTGCTTTATTCCACTCCTTCCTCTGAGTGCCAATGCGCATATACTGGAGCCCCCACCCCCCTGGCAATCTCCCCTGTTAGCGCGCGACGGTCTCCCGGGTGGGTGGGGGGGCGGTCGTCAAGTGACGGTCTCCCAAGGGGGGTGGGGGGTTGCAAGGGTATTGCAAGGCATGGGGATAACGTCCGGTGACTCCGGAGACTTGGGTGATTCAACCACCACAGCCTCTAGCCTTGAGAGTTGAGCGCCCTCATGATCCATTGGAGTGACCCCACCCGGGCGTATGTACGCAATGTGGTACAACTGTGGCCCATTTGGTGAAGGGTCCATGACAGTGGCCAACACATGTGCACCAAGTGTGCGTGAGTGGTACCGCAAACGGTCACAGGCAGAAAACATCTTGCGTCTGAAATAGCAACATAACACACCCATACGGCAGCTTTGGAGAGAGAATATCACAGAACCCATGCAGGTGATTGATTTGAAGCGACGGGAAGCAATGCAAGGCCATGTGTAAGGCAGATGGGCAACGCAAACCAGCGCAATAGATATTGACCAGAAAAACATGGAAGTGAGGGTCTCCCATGGGGGGGGGGGGGGTAACACGCAGCATCATTGCATGCACTTTACTCCACTCCTTCCTCTGTGTGCCATTTCGCATACACTGCTAAAAAAAAAAAGAATGGCAAAAAAACTCGGCTTTGTGCAAGATACAAGTGCAAATGTGACGACACACCAGGTGTGATCCTCGCACAGTACAATGCAGCCTATCAACAAATCCGATCACCAAATCAGGTGCTGACAGGCTCGTTTCAGTGCCATTCACCTGTCACTTGAGCACCAACTGCCTTTGGTTACCCGCAATGCTGCCACCTAAGACAGAGAGCAATGGTCAGCTCTCACTGACTGAATGCCCCTGCCATAGGCACTTTCAGCCTTGAGTCCAATGATGTGTGTCCTTCATGAAAGCGGCAATCCACTATGTACAATGGGGAAGTTCTTGCACTGCGTGCATACTGCGCACGCAGAGGCTGGGATACTCACCCAAGTAATACAGTTGGTGGTGACCGTATTATTTCCTCAGAATCCATTTCAGAAAAATGAACAATCCAAAAATATTTGACTATTTATGGAAGCACTTTTCCTTTATAGGAAACCAAGGGCACGTGATCAATGCTTTACCACCAAAAGGTAGCTAGGGTGCGAGTATTTGCCGACATCCAAGACTTCGCACTGCGTGCGCACTGCATGCATGGCATTCCCCATCACACTAGCAGCAAAGACGGTCATCCTCGGCACTCCTCTGCCCTTAGAGGGTGACCACAGGGCCCCTGTGCGTATGTGATGTGGGAGCTGTGTAACCAGGCATCCATGACCCCCTAGGGACAGTGTCAAATGAGGGGCAGACAAGGCGAAAATCACAGTCCAGAAAAAACAGGTATTGGGTGAAAAAGGAATATAGTGAGACCAGGGAAAGCAGCGTAAGCAAGAGGCACTAACATCAGTGCTCAGTGCTCAGAACCGTCAGAACTGGCGGCCCAAGAGATTGTAGATGCCGTGTTGGAGTTACCCGCATCCTCTGCTTCCTCTCCAGAGTCAAAACTCGGATCAGACATATATTCCAAAATGATAGTGCGAGGACTGGCATCCGCCTGAGCAGAGTGTAGCTGCCACGCAAGGGGCGGGGGGGGGGAGGGGATGGGCACCAACAAAGCTGCCGATGTGCTGCTATGGCATCCGAAGTCGCTAAATTATCACTTGAAATAGCAAAATTATCACTTGAAATAGCGAAGTTGAGACACCCAGTGGCACACCAGGAGCAGAGCTGTCGCCGGCAGACAACAATGTGCAAGTCCTCTGCCACGTCCCGACACCGTGCTCTGAACGTGCAGGTACTTCTCCCATGTATCACAGGACATCTGCTCTGCCCGCTCTTCCAGGGCCGGGCGACCAACCCAAGAACCGGCGGTGGTGGTGCATGGGGCAGGGCTGGGCAAACGACCCTCGCTGTGGAGAACAGCTGTGCGGTGTACCAGGGGAGGGCAGTCCAGTCATAGTTCCAATTTGCACACCACTGGGGCTGCAACCCTGTGTGTATGCAATGTTCCTCAAGACACACCATGTTGAGCCATAGGTGTTCAGTCAATTGGGGATGTGTGTTCCAGCTGTTTGGAAGTTTGCGGAGCGAATCGGCAAAATCCCTGAAATCAAACGAATCAGCAGAACAAAGCGATGAAATGCAGAACATATCGGCAAGGCCGGCCGAACTGCCACGCCCGAAGGCATCCCGCATGCACAGATAAATATAATAAAATAAATATAATACATAATAATATAATACATACCCCACAGTGAGTGGAGCCAGGCCGGCACCCTAGTACCTAGGGGCCCTGTCATGTCGAACCTGCGCTCACTGACACAGGTGCATGGGTGGGGGCCCATACTACCTCCAGCTGGCATACATGCTGCCTATTGAGGGGCAGGGAGGCGGTCAGGAGGCGCCAGTCCCCAGTGGAGCAGCTGGGGGGGTAGATGCAGGGGTGCATGGGCGAGAGGTGGTGTACCCCCCCACCCTTGTAATTCCTGCGGTGACATACAAACATCGCACAAATGCCCCCCAGAGGAGTTGCAAGCGACATGTGGCACGCACAAACACATGCATACAACGTGGAGGGCAGTGGTAAAGCCAAATGGCAGGAAGAAAGCCACTGCCTGATGTCACACTGGACACATGCGCAGATGCATTTTGGGGGGGGGTTCCGGCCACAGCAAGCTGGCAAAGTCCGCTCAGAAGGCACTCGAGCAATCTCTCGGAATCAAGGTTCAGAGCCGTCCAATGCTACGATTATCGCACAAAGCGATGCGGTAGCGGACATGACACGCAGTAATGATAAGCTGAATCTGATACCAGGAAATGCAGTGGGAACTGCCACGCCCGAAGGCATCCCACATGCGCAGATACATATAGTATACAGCCAACAGTGAGTGGAGCCAGGGCCGGCATTCTTGTGCCTAGGGGCCCTGTCATGTCCAACCTGAGCTTCCTGACAGAGGTGCGCATGCACCACCAGGGAGGCCCGCTCTGTGGAAGAGGTGCCAATCACCACTATGTGAGCACGTTTAGTTTAGTTACAGTCCTGTATTAGGCATGCCCAGATGTGCTCTCGAGAAGCTCTCGGATTAAGGGAAGCTATGTACACAGGGCGGCAGTGCCCCCACGGTACAATCGTGTTCCACGGCAATGCCTGGAGGGCGTAAATCAACGGTGCCCCATGATCCTGTCTCCTGCACATGTACCCTTTGGGTACCGCACCTACAGGCAAGAGGGTGTACAATTCAATTTGATGTGTGGCGCACTAAGCGCTGGCTGACCCGGTATCGCTGCTGATGGGTCCTTCAGACCCCATATCGCTGCCCCCTTCTGTGAAGGAGTCATTGTCTTCGTGGGAGAAGAGATCTTTGAACTCTGAGTGCACCTGAATCCCCATCCTGGCGCATGTGTTCAACAGCGTTGAAAGGAAGCCGTCGGTAACCTCGTTGCTCAAGGAATTTGCCGTGACTGAGGCCATGTTCTCAAGAAAGGCTCTGCGCCAGTTTTCCAGTAGTTTAAGGTGCGTTGTGGGGAACACCACCATGCTGGGCAATGTGTTGGCAGGCCTTGGCTGGTGCTCACTGAGACGAGGCTGCGTAATGAAGACATTATTGTCGGACACCTCATCAAAAACGCTCACATGGCTTGCTCCAACATCAAAAGTCTCATCCACCAGACAAACATGGCTCCATTTCTTGCCACCCCAGTGACAGTTGAGGATGAATTCCTCAATTTAAGTCTTTGCCAGTTGTGCTGCTTGAAGCATCAATCCAGGCAGTGGGCAGCGCAGAGAAAGACGAACCAGATCAGCACCATTGGCAGCAGCAAACTTCGAAAACTGTGTATGAACGTGGCCACTTGTATCTGAATGGACTCCATATGGTCCCAAAGCCATCACAATGACCAAGCGTTCGGAAACGGGAGCCTTCGCAAACGTTGGTTGGAAAGGTGGAAGCCCAGCAACTATGTCCACTATCGTAGTGACTTGCTTGCACGTGTGTTGTTGCATTGCCTTCAGGGGCTCCAACTCCAACTTACATCGCATATCCAACTTCGCCAGTTGTCTTTCTATCACCATCTTCTCGTGACCCAATTGACGGTTGGCCTTCTTCAATTGTGCAACGCGCATCTTCACTTCCTGAACGATTGCCTTCTTCTCCCTTGCAAACTCTGCTTGATGCTGCCGCAACCTTGATCGCTCCTTTGAGCACTCTTGAGCCAAATTGAGCAGGAAATCATTATCCTCCGCCTCATTGGCAAGGTCCAAACCCTCCATCTTCATGTAAGTCAAGCATTGGAGGGCCGTGGAGAAGAGCAACTTCTTCTGGTGGAATGCAATTTCGCCATTCTCAAATTTCTCCCAACGCATTGCCGGCTCAGAATTGTCACCAAACCGTTTCAAATAATTGGCGGCTTGCCTTTGTTGCCGTCTTGCTAAATCTCCAATTCGCTTCTGCATCCAGTTCGCAGGCAATTGGTCACGAATACCTCCCTCCGAGGGACGAAGGCTATCTTGACACCCTGTGGAATCATCGTCACATGACAATACGCCATCATCCACAAAACTTGATGTGAGTTCCTCACATGGATGATACAATGGTGTGGGGCGGCCTGGCTCCAAAACATGGCCATATCCGGTTAACCCTTGAAAACTATACGGATCATGCACCATTAGATCAGACTTCGCAGTAATGAGTGATGGCATGAAAGAGGACATCGTGAACGACGACTCACTGGAAAAAAAATAGACACTCAGAAAGTGACGAAAACATGCGGGCAACACGTGCATAACATGCACAAACCAAGTACAAAAGACCCTACTGCAGTGTGAGGAACACACCTTCGTTCACCTCTTGACCTTGCATGTTGCTGGGACCTCATTGCCAAGGCCGAGAGGTTTACTCAGGTATGTTGAGACCTATCCCTATCTCTACTGTCCCTCCCTGTCAACATCCCATGTCACCATGGGCATCCACTAGCATAGGCTAGGAAGGGACAACTACTCGTGTCCAAAGGGAAGAGACAAGCTTTTTGATCACACCATTCAACCAACTCTTGTTTTTTCAACCTACTTGTGTTTGAGGTAAGGGATAACATGTTCGATCGCACCAGTCAACCACCTCTTGCTATTTCAACCTCCTTGTGTTCGAAGGAAGGAAGCGACCATTCAACAACCTCTTCTTTTTTCAACCTACTGGTGTTCAAAAGAAGAAAGGGACAACAGGTTCAATTGCACCATTCAAAAAATTCAATCACACCATTCGGCCATGTTCGATTGCACCATTCAAACAGAAAGGGACAACATATTTGATCCCACCATTCAAAGAGAAAGGGACAACATGTTCGATCCCACCATTCAACCAAGAAAAGACCATTTGGATTTTCGTACATCTCCTTCCAATGGTTTGCACACTTCTAATGGTTTGCGATGGGTGGTTCGAACAGGTTCGTATGGGTGGTTGCAACATTTTCGTGCAGATTTCCTTATGAGTGCTTCAAATGGAGTGTGATGGGTGGTTCGCACATTCTGGTTTGAGCAACTTGGCAACCCAGCAGCCTGGCAACCTTTTATGAATGGGCGCATGTAGAAGGTGTGTTTGATGAATCAACTCTCATTGCGACAACCTTGCAAGGGGCACAACTCGGCTCGGAATAAATTCCTGTCTCTCAATGAATCACTGGGATTTGAAACTGAAACACGGTACTCTAGAAGGTCAAATTTCTTCTGCAATATGTTGCGTGCCATTAAAATCTCTAAAACGGACACTGCACTCAGATGTCATGATTTGCACCACAAAATTCAACAATACAATCTGCTGGCATAGGAATTTGGCCCAGTCCTAGTAGGGAACTCGACCTGGGACTGACCATTCATCCCGCTGGCCTCAAAACAGGGCACCACGTGTTTGCCGAGCAATTTAACTTACTGCGGCCTACACGACGCTTGCTGAGAAAAATAGGGATTCCTGGGGGACGGGTAGATAATTCAGATCTAAGATAAGAAGCTGCATCCTTTACTAAAAACCTCAAATCTGTGGGGCTGTCATTTTTTGGGGAATTTCTCGCTGCTAGGAAAACAACTTATCTTGGGTACCCCCTAGATTCTACTCCCCCGTATTGAATCAGGCTGGTTTTTAGGATCTGGACAATGTTCCCCGCCACAGATATCCTACCACTGTGAACTCAGTGCTGGTACGTCCTCAGTGCAGCAACCCCTATCTGCGTAGCCATTTCCCCATAAGGGCAAATGCAAAGGGAAGAGGAGAAGGGGAAGGAGGGGCGCAATTCCTGGATTCCTGCATACTTTAAGCGCTCTGCTTCGTTCTGTGCAAAAAAAAAAAGCAAGCCCGGGTTGGATACCCAGGTATTTCACTGGTCCCCAAAAATGCTTGCTCTAGTGCAATATAGCAATATTCCTCCACAACATTGTACACATTTGTTTCATTCTAGAAATAGTCTGTTTCCATATTTCCTTGAAATGCGCTGTTGAATGACGAAATCTTGTGCTACGATGGGAGGGAGCAAAGGAAGGAGCTAAGTTGCGACCGCGTTTCTGGACCAAAATGGTTTGGTTTGACATTTAGAAAATCTGTTCAAAGGCATCGATGGCCTCAAGATCCAGGAGGAAGGTCAATGGCCACCACAACACACACTTGGGGATTAGAAAAAAATTTTGGCTTAAAATTTTTTTTGGCTTTGAGGATGACGGCCCGAGGCAAAAAGATGTAGAAGCCAACAACTTTAATACTCCCAACCTGAGCCAAAACCACGCAATGCCAACGGATGTGTGTTCCTTGTTCTCAAAGTAGTGTATACCAAAGTGTTGTGACAATTAGGAGATATACAAGTGACAGTACGTTATTATGCTTGGCAACCCAAAGTACATTGTCCTACAAATTGTTTGTGGTCTCTCTTCTCATACTTTGCCACTGATGAGGGTTTCCCAGCCTGCGTGATTGTCCTCTCTTGTTCCTCGTCGTCTTGTGCTTCCGTGCAACGGGAGTAAGGGGTGCATCCAGGCTGCGATTGCTGTGTCTATATCTGGATCGAAATGTGGTTTGACGTTTAGAAAATCTGTTCGAAAGCATTGTGGCCTCAAGCTGCAGAGGAATGGGGCAGTTTTGCAATGGGGAAGTCCCTTGTTGGACGCTCCCACCATGTTACGAAGACAAAAAAAACACACTCTCCCCACTACATTTCGTCTCGTTGATTTCTTTGGTCTTGTGCGATCACACTCTTTTGTACTGTGCCTCCCATACATCTGGCGGTATGGGGGCATCCAAACAGCTAGCCCTATCTCTGTTGGGTAAAAGCAAGGACAAATCTGGTGCGAAAAAAAGCCCCCCCTTTTTCCAAAAAACCTATACCTTACCAAAAAAAAAAAACCAGAGTGCATCCCCCAATCCGAGAGCAAAGGTGGCATGGCTGTGGTAGGACAAGTCACTGCATCATCTGGGGTTCATCCTACCCAGTTAAGCTCTCTCAAAAAGAGGCCCTTTGTATACCTGTGCTCAGCCGATTAGGACGGTAAGACTTCTGATCAAATATGAAAAAAAAGTGTATGACACAAGAAAACCCAAAAGAATTACCGCAAAACCCTCCACGGACCCCCTCCCCATTTCTTACCCAAAATATCCACAAATACCTACTTTTCTCCCCAAAACCACACCAATGATTAAGAAAAAACACCAAGATCCCCCAACCCCAATGGCATGCACAGCATACCCAGCCTCGTTTGATTGGATAACAAAAGCAGGGCACCAAAACATGAAAAAGACAACGATGCCATGTTGCTACCATCCTCAGCGCACACAGGCTGCAGGGTGGGACCAGGCCTTTGCTTAGTGATACTGGGGGGGGGGGGGATTGGCCCTCCCGGGATTTTGGCTGACCCACTCACCCAACCCCCCCCCCCGGTATAGTATCAACCAGCCACTAAGCAAAGGCCTGGGTGGGACACTTGGCTTGGCAATCGTACATGATAAACATGTACACAACAGCAAACAAAACTGTTGCAGAGGAAACTGACTGTCGGTATCCAAACCACCACATGTTTGGGCATGGAGGACTACAAACACAACTGTACCTGATGGATTGCTTGCACTGGGGAGGGGGGCAGGTGTGTGAAAATGGTCCAAGGCTGTCCCCTGGCCCTGAATTGGGGTGGGGTGCGGGAATATGGCAGGGGTTTGGGGCGGTTGCAGGCAGGTAAAAGTAATCTAGAGTTGTCCCCTGGCCCTCAATGGAGGCAAGGGAGGTATGGCAGGGGTTCGGGCGGGTGGTGTGCGTGCAAAAGTGGAGAGAACAAATACCCCCTCTGTCCCAGGACCCCCAGAGCAGGGAGGAATCAACAGGGGTACATATCCCCTGCCGTCTCGGGTTCGCAAAGGGGGAGGGAATCAAATGGGCTGCATGACCCCTGCCTTCCCGGGCTGCCAAACGGGGAAGAATGAAATTCTATTGCCTTCGGCAAGGCACCTCGAAGAGGGGAGAGGAACAACCTTTTTTGAGCTGCTGAGGCGGGAAAACTGCATAAGCAGGTTGTGCCCTAGACCCCTTGGGAGCCCCCCGCCCCCCAACACCCAAATAGGGTGAAAAACACATAAAGAGGGGCTAAAACATGCTTTACATGGGATATTTGATCTTTTTGGATGGTCAAAGTATCAAAAAATCAGTTTTGGAAATTTCCATTTTTGAGCTGCTGAGGCGGGAAAACTGCATAAGCAGGTTGTGCCCTAGACCCCTTGGGAGCCCCCCCCCCCCCAACACCCAAATAGGGTGAAAAACACATAAAGAGGGGCTAAAACATGCTTTACATAGGATATTTGATCTTTTTGGATGGTCAAAGTATCACAAAAATCAGTTTTGGAAATTTCCATTTTTGAGCTGCTGAGGTGGGAAAACTGCATAAGCAGGTTGTGCCCTATACCCCTTGGGAGACCCCCCCCCTCCAACACCCAAATAGGGTGAAAAACACATAAAAGGGGGCTAAAACATGCTTTACATAGCATATTTCATCATTGTAAGTGGTCACAATATCAAAAAAATGTTTTACAAAAATTTCCATTTTTGACCTGTAGAGGGTGGAAAACTGCTTGTACACACACTGCTTGTGCAGTTTGTGCACACACCAAAGGCCATTGAACCACCAACAAACAGCAATTTTGAAGCTTTTGGGGGGCCCATGGCTCGGGCTATATGGGCTTGGCGGCCACTACGTGGGTCCCCATGGGTGCTCAAGTACCCGTATTATCACTAAATCATCACCCAAACCCATTCCAGGGGCGACAGAAGGGTTTCGGAAAAAGGCGAATTTCGGAAATCTTGCAGGTGTCACTAAACAGCCTACACAACGGCAATTTCGGGGCTTTTGGGGGGCCCATGGCTCGGGCTATATGGGCTTGGCGGCCACTACGTAGGTCCCCATGGGTGCTCAAGTACCCGTATTGTCACTAAATCATCACCCAAACCCATCCCAGGGGCAACAGAAGGGTTTCCGAAAAAGTCGAATTTTGGAAATCTTGCAGGTGTCACTAAACAGCCTATCCGGCGTGAAAACGGCTAAGTCCTCACCGGCAAGGGGCCATAGGGGGGGGGGGGGGGGGCGACTGGGGGTACCTGGAGTTGGGACCTGGGACCCCCGCCATGGGTTAGGGGGTCCATATACAAGAAGAAAGTTCTTCAGGACCCAGGTCCAAATACACACACAGCGGCCACAATACGCAAAGAAGTTTTGCCCCCCCCCCACCCCCCCCACCCACCCCCCCCTCAAAAAAGGGTACCCCGGTGCGGGGGGGTACGGGGGTCAAAATCCAAAAAATCATTGGGGGATCATTTTTGGTCCTAAAATGATGATTTTACAGGGGGTTAAACGTTAGAAACCATACATTGGGGTATGCTACGCGAACGACCCCAAAAAAGGGGGTATACGACGCTCGCGCCGGCGCTTGATCTAACAACCTCTCCTCGAGGTGATTTTTTACAGCACCAACAATCCTCCGCCTCTTGGAGGATTAGTGTGACCGACCCCCCCCAAAAAAAGTGAGTCAAACCCCCCCTGATTTGTACCAACTCCCCTCCAGAAATGTACCTTAAAGCCCCCCCCCCCCAATGTACCTAACCCCAAACAAGCAAATGTACCAAAAGAACCAAAAAACACCCCCCCCCCAAAAAAGAACAAAAAAACAACAATGTACCAAAAAAAAACGCACACACCAAAATATACCAACCAACCCCCCCCCCCTGGAATTTTCTTTGGCAGGGAACCGTGGGGTTGTTAAGTAGGTGCCACAGGACAAAAAAAAACCAATTCCAGAATGCATGCGCGTCACAGGCAGGGGTGGGTTCATCAGGGGACAGGATCATCATGGTGCCCATTTGCTGGTGCCTCTTCATAAGGAGAAGAAGAGCCACGTCAATGACAGGAATGAGAAATGCAAAGGCACTGCACTGGGCTGCATGAACCGCCAACAAATACACAGTAATGCGCCCCCCAAGAACAGGATTACCATCGAGAGGCATGTCGTACGCATGGGCCATAAAGGGTCATGGCCTTTTTTTCAGTTGACCAACAGGGTGCTTTCAGCCTGCCTCCCCTTCATCAATGCGGCTTCCACCCCACTGACGGCCGCTTGCTGAACCATAGTTTGGCAAACGTCCGTCACTTGGGTGGCCACGGTGCAGGCCAAGGCCCCCACGTCAAGGGCGGCGGGGGGGGAGGGGGGGCTGGGCCTGCACCTTGGGCACCTTGGCGGACTAGGTGAGGGACACTCGTCCAGTGTGCAGCATCGTGCCAGCACACTGGCCGCATCCCAACATGCGTACCATGGTGCAGAAAAAAACGGGAAGGAAAAAGCACCATCTCTCACCCCTCCTACCTGCCCAATACCAGGGGAATGCTCCCAGATAACCCCCCCCCCCTGTCCAAGCTACGCAAAAGTCCCAAATTAATGCAGTCCCTATCCCTACTGTAGCTTGGACAAGGCCGTAATCCCGACCCACATGTGAGTGACAACATAATGGAAATAACTGGACGCCCAGGCTCAAAATACAGGGGGGGGGGGTTACCCCGGGAATTTTTCGCACAAGCAAATTCTATTGCCTTCGGCAAGTCCACCTCGCAGAGAATCTACCGCGAGCAACACACACCCAAAATAGGGTGGAAACTACATAAATACCGGCTAAAACATGCTTTACATACCTTGGATGATCATTTTAGGTGATCACGGTATCAAAAAAACAAGTTTCGAAAACTTCCATTTTTGAGGTGCCCAGGGTGACAAACTGCATCAGCAGGTTGTGTACCAATCCCTTGGGAGACCCCCCCCCCCCCCCTTGGACCTAATACCCAAATCGGGTGAAAAACACGTAAATACGGCCTGAAACATGCTTTACATACCTTGGATGGTCATTTTAGGTGATCACAATATCACAAAGACAAGTTTCAAAAACTTCCATCTTTGAGCTGTCCGGGGTGAAAAACTGCATAAGCAGGTTGTGCACCCGTCCCTTGGGAGCCCCCCCCCCCCCCCCCCCCGACCTGATACCAAAATAGGGCGAAAAACACGTAAATACGGCCTAAAACATGCTTTACATACCTTGGATGGTCATTTTGGGTGGTCACAATATCAAAAAAATATGTTTCGAAAACTTCCATTTTTGAGCTGTCCGGGGTGACAAACTGCATAAGCAGGTTGTGCACCCGTCCCTTGGGAGACCCCCCCCCCCCGACCTGATACCCAAATAGGGTGAAAAACACGTAAATACGGCCTAAAACATGCTTTCCATAGCTTGGATGGTCATTTTGGGTGGTCACAATATCAAAAAAACAAGTTTCAAAAACTTCCATTTTTGAGCTGTCCGGGTTGAAAAACTGCATAAGCAGGTTGTGCACCCGTCCCTTGGGAGACCCCCCCCCCCCCCCGACCTAACACCCAAATAGGGTGAAAAACACGTAAATACGGCCTCAAACATGCTTTGCATAGTTTGAAATGTCATTTTGGGTGGTCACAATATCAAAAAAACAAGTTTCGAAAACTTCGATTTTTGAGCTGCCTGGGGTGAAAAACTGCATAAGCAGGTTGTGTACCTCCCCATTCACTAGGCCATTATTGGTGGAAACAGTCATTTCGCGTCTTTGGCACGGGTTGTGGACGGCCATAAGCAGGGGTAGACACGGCAAAAAACGTCCTTTCGTATCCTAGTAGGCATATACTGTCACAACATCCCCACTCGCACCCCTCGGAGTGGGTACCACGGGTTCACCGAGGTTGCCAAAACCGCCAACATAGCATAAATGGCTGAAAAGTGCATAAACTGCATGAGCGCTCGTCCCACTCCGCCCCATACAAACCCTATGGAGTCGGGACCCAAAAAAACAAGTTTCGAAAACTTCGATTTTTGAGCTGTCCAAGGTGAAAAACTGCATAAGCAGGTTGTGTACCGGCCCATTCACTAGGCCATTATTGGTGGAAACAGACATTTCACGTCTTTGGCACGGGCATTAACCGGCCCTAAGCAAGGCTACAGACTGCAAAAAAAGTCCTTTTGTATCCTAGTAGGCATATGCTGTCACAACATCCCTACTCACACCCCTCAGAGTGGGTACCACGGGGTCATCGGGTTTGCCAAAACCCCCAACATAGCAAAAATGGCTAAAAAGTGCATAAACTGTGTAAGCGCTCGTCCCACTTCGCCCCATACCAACCCAATGGAGCCGGGACCCGGAAACACTTTTTCGGCTCAAAATCGAAAAAAACCAAAAGATTCATGATTTTCGACCCAAAAAAAGGGGGGGTCTTTTTTTCGACATTTTTGACCCCCCCCCCACCCCCACCCCCCCACCCCCCCACCCCCTCCCACAAAACCTTAAAAAAGTGGGTTTCAAGTGGGGGGGTCTGGGGGGCTCCGGACCAAAAACTCATTGGGGGATGCGTTTATTGGACAAAATAATGATTTTACAAGGGGTTAAACTAACAATTCAACCCCTTGGGGTAGGGTACGCGAATAGGCCCAAAAATGCCAAAATGGGGGGGTATGTGGCGTTTTCCCCTATATACGCCTGCCTGGCTTTGATCTAACAACCTCTGCGAGGTGATTCTATTGCCTTCGGCAAGTCCACCTCGCAGAGAATCTACCGCGAGCAACACACACCCAAAATAGGGTGGAAACTACATAAATACCGGCTAAAACATGCTTTACATACCTTGGATGATCATTTTAGGTGATCACGGTATCAAAAAAACAAGTTTCGAAAACTTCCTTTTTTGAGGTGCCCAGGGTGACAAACTGCATCAGCAGGTTGTGTACCAATCCCTTGGGAGACCCCCCCCCCCCTTGGACCTAACACCCAAAAAGGGTGAAAAACACGTAAATACGGCCTAAAACATGCTTTACATAGCTTGGATGGTCATTTTAGGTGATCACAATATCACAAAAACAAGTTTCAAAAACTTCCATCTTTGAGCTGTCCGGGGTGAAAAACTGCATAAGCAGGTTGTGCACCCGTCCCTTGGGAGCCCCCCCCCCCCCCCCCCGACCTGATACCCAAATAGGGCGAAAAACACGTAAATACGGCCTAAAACATGCTTTACATACCTTGGATGGTCATTTTGGGTGGTCACAATATCAAAAAAATATGTTTCGAAAACTTCCATTTTTGAGTTGTCCGGGGTGAAAAACTGCATAAGCAGGTTGTGCACCCGTCCCTTGGGAGACCCCCCCCCCCCCCCCCGACCTAACACCCAAAAAGGGTGAAAAACACGTAAATACGGCCTAAAACATGCTTTCCATACCTTGGATGGTCATTTTAGGTGGTCACAATATCAAAAAAACAAGTTTCGAAAACTTCCATTTTTGAGCTGTCCGGGTTGAAAAACTGCATAAGCAGGTTGTGCACCCGTCCCTTGGGAGACACCCCCCCCCCCCCGGACCCAACACCCAAATAGGGTGAAAAACACGTAAATACGGCCTAAAACATGCTTTACATACCTTGGATGGTCATTTTAGGTGGTCACAATATCAAAAAAACAAGTTTCGAAAACTTCCATTTTTGAGCTGTCCGGGTTGAAAAACTGCATAAGCAGGTTGTGCACCCGTCCCTTGGGAGACACCCCCCCCCCCCCGGACCCAACACCCAAATAGGGTGAAAAACACGTAAATACGGCCTAAAATATGCTTTGCATAGCTTGAAATGTCATTTTGGGTGGTCACAATATCAAAAAAAAAAGTTTCAAAAACTTCGATTTTTGAGCTGTCCGGGTTGAAAAACTGCATAAGCAGGTTGTGCACCCGTCCCTTGGGAGACCCCCCCCCCCCGGACCTAACACCCAAATAGGGTGAAAAACACGCAAATACGGCCTAAAACATGCTTTGCATAGCTTGGATGGTCATTTTAAGTGGTCACAACATCAAAAAAAAAGTTTCGAAAACTTCGACTTTTGAGCTGCCCATAGTGAAAAAGTGCATAAGCAGGTTGTGTACCAATCCCTTGGAAGCCCCCCCCCCCCCCCCCGGACCTAGTACCCAAATCGGGTGAAAAACACGTAAATACGGCCTAAAACATGCTTTACATACCTTGGATGGTCATTTTAGGTGGTCACGATGTCAAAAAAGTAAGTTTCGGAAACTTCGATTTTTGAGCTGTCCGGGGTGAAAAACTGCATGAGCAGGTTGTGTCCCGGCCCATTCACTAAGCCATTATTGTTGGAAACAGTCATTTTGCGTTTTTGGCACGGGTTGTGAACGGCCCTAAGCAAAGCTAGAGACTGCAAAAAACGTCCTTCCGTATCCTAGTAGGCATATACTGTCACAACATCCCCACTCACATCCCTCGGAGTGGGTACCACGGGGTCACCGAGGTCGCCAAAACCGCCAACATAGCAAAAATGGCTGGAAAGTGCATAAACTGCATAAGCGCTCGTCCCACTCCGCCCCATACAAACCCTATGGAGTCGGGACCCGGAAACACTTTTTCGGCTCAAAATCGAAAAAAACCAAAAGATTCATGATTTGCGACCCAAAAAAAGGGGGGGTCATTTTTTGACCCCCCCCCACCCCCCCCCCCCCCCTCCTTGAAAACCTCAAAAAAGTGGGTTTCAAGTGGGGGGGGTCTAGGGGGGTCCGGACCAAAAACTCATTGGGGGATGCGTTTATTGGACAAAATAATGATTTTACAAGGGGTTAAACTAACAATTCAACCCCTTGGGGTAGGGTACGCGAATAGGCCCAAAAAGGCCAAAATGGGGGGGTATGTGGCATTTTCCCCTATATACCTGGCTTTGATCTAACAACCTCTGCGAGGTGATTTCGCACCGGGTTGGTTTCACAGAGTGGCCTGAAAATTGAGCGGGAAATTCTATTGCCTTTGGCAGTGCACGTCGAAGAGAGGTTGACAGTCAGCCAATCAGTCCCTAGCCAGGCCAGCAGGCAATCAGATAGAAACACACAGTTTGGGTTTTTTGTCAGTGGCAGATGCGGCACAAAGCAGCAGGGAGGCTTTGCATCTAAGACCAAGCAGTGGCCGAGTGGTAATGCAGCCGGCCGGAGTGCCTTTGGTCGGCGGTTCGAACCCCGGTCGGGTGAATTTGACGCCGCCGCCAAGAGTCGGCCGACCAGGACTCGAACCACCGACCATACACTTTACATCAGCTGCGTTACCACTGGACCGCTGATGGTGTGATAGCGCTATGCTTCTCCACTGCTTGTAGCCTTTTGAGCGAAAACTTTTGACCCCCCCCCCCAATCCCCCCCACCCCCCCACCCACCCCCCCCTCAAAAAAGTGATATCCATTTTTAGGGGGTAGAGGCCTCAGAATCAAAAAATCCATTGGGGGATGGTCTTATTGGGCAAAATAATGATTTAACAAGGGGTTGGACATCCAATATCATGCCTTGGGGTATGCTACGCGAATGACCCCCAAAAGGGGGGTATACCCCCCCCCCCCCGTGTCCAGGAACCGGCAATGTTTGACCGCGGAACCAGGTGTCGGTTCTTGCGCACACTTTTCCCCCAAAATTTGACCGCGGAACCAGGGGTTGGTTCTTGCGCACGGCGGTGGGCAACCCCGTACCGCAGAAAAAAAATCTATTGCCTTCGGCAGGGCACCTCGAAGAGAGGAGAGGGACAACCATTCTTGAGCTGCTGAGGCGGGAAAACTGCATAAGCAAGTTGTGCCCTAGACCCCTTGGGAGCCACCCCACCCCCAACACCCAAATAGTGTGAAAAACGCATAAAAGGGGGCTAAAACATGCTTCACATGGGATATTCTATTGCCTTCGGCAAGTCCACCTCGCAGAGAATCTATCCCAAGCAACACACACCCAAAGTAGGGTATAAATAGGGTATAAACTACATTAATATGGGCTAAAACATGCTTTACATATCTTGGATGGTCATATTGTGTGGTCATAATATCATAAAAACAAGATTCAAAAAATTCTATTGCCTTCCCTAACCTTAAGAGATGAGCCGTGGATGGGCATCTTGCTTGAAAATCAAATGGCCTAAACACATAGAAATTTTGACTTGTTTTATTATGAGCATGCAAAAAAATTGCAACTATGGTTGTAAGATGATGGTAAATTACTCAAAGCAAAACAGAGGGGTTTTGTGGCGGTCTTTCCGACGTACCCTGGAGGCCCCGCCTTGCCGTCGTTCCCGACTTGCGGGGGCCGTATGGCCGGACTTTTGATTTGGCTTCGATATGGAAAGCCCCGGAGTGTCCTCGCCAGTAGCCCTACCCATCTCCGGAAGCGGCAGGCAAGTAAGTAGCTGGTGGGTGTATTTGGTTGCGGCGTTGTTGTATAGTGGATTACAAGCACACGACTAACAGGACGTGACATGATCCAACATCCCCAAAGCGTCGGTATTGCTTGTATGTAGACCGTGTTGCGGAGGTCAAGAAATCGACTACCAGGATTAGACATGATCCAAAATCCCCACAGCGCCGAATCTTGGTTGATGGTGGAGCTGGTCGTTAAAAGCTGATTAACAGGACTAGACATTGTCCAAAATCCCCACAGCATCGGGTTTTGGTTGTTGATGGAGGTGGTGCGCGATAGTGCCATAGTGCCACATACACACACGCAAACAAACACACACACACACATACCCACCCACCAAGCTCTTTTGATTTGCCCGCCGCTTGCTAGCCAATGTTGCTAGCTTTACAGGATAATTTTGGTGATGGATATGCAAAAACAGTTTTAAAGGTAGACTTGCAAAAGCAAAATGTCAATGTGAATCACCCTTCGGCCTTTGGCAAGCGAAACCGATGACCATATTGCTACCGGCGCCACCGGTTGCGAAGCTCAAGTCATAGATCCCACTTGAGTCCGGTCACCTCAGGTGACGCACATTTTACATTTGTAATGCATGACATTGCGGTTGAGTACTAGCATGCACACCATTACTACTTTGGATGTGCCTAATAGTGTGTCACGTTACAGCATTTTTTGCAACATCTCATATGTTCTAAGGAGTAAAGCAAATCGTTCAGTGGCATGAACGTTGCTTTGATCTTTGTCCGGGTGAAGCTTTACAGATAGGTGAAGATATTGCTTGCGGATGTTAGCTTTGTTTGTAGCCCCAAGCAATTGCATGCCAACCTCAAAATTGTTCTTGTCCAAATATTCATACATTGCTGGATATGAAGCAATGGGGAGATCAAGTAGGCATTGTACTTTGGTCATGTTGGATGATGATGTGGTGTCTTGGTTTTTTTGTGGTTTGCGCTTATGGGGAGGTTTAGGTTGTAGATCGTCAGGGGGCCGTTTTTTGTCGTGGTTCTTCTTAACTCGCTTTGTATGTAATCCATGCTCTTCATCGTCATTGGTGACAAGTTTGGGTTGATGACCAGTTGACTCATCTTGGTGAATAGCATGTCTTTTTTTCCTTGGGGGTAATGCATAATCCTCATCATCACTAACGATGGTGTGTGGTGGAATGTTGGTTGTTTGCTTTTCGTTGAGACCTTTGTGTGAGGAACCCTGCACGGGATGTATACCTTGCCCCTTGCCTTTCTCATGTTTGTCAAGTTGATTGAAATTTTTTGAAGCAACACAAGAAGAACAACGCTTTTTGGTACCAAGTTTCCATTGGCTCTTTGTAAAGTCTGCACGCAACCGCTGAAGCCACAAGAGAAGCATTGTAGTGCATCTTGCAATGAACGCTTGGTGGGCTTTTGTTGTTTTTGTGAGCAATGCATGCATCTCCTGTTGCTCCCTAATGCTATTTGGGTAGCGGTAAAGGATGTTTTTGGCTTTAATTCATTGCACGAAGCGCATTGTAGTCCCGCAGCTTGACAATGCACACATCTTTGGTCAGCACCTCCGGCATTGAATTCACAAGGCATTCTTTCAAGGTTGCAACATGGGCAGCAGATAGTTCTACAACGTTGGCACGTTGCATGTTTACCAAATTCGGAGTGCACACGCTCTTGTTGGCAAGAAGGACAAGTGATTTTGGTGCATTGCTGGCATGTCCCATTTGCAGTAATTTGTGATGCTATGTGCTCCTGTTGGCAAGAAGGGCAAATGACCCTGGTACAGCAGTTGCATGTACCCCTTGCACTCATTTCCGATGCCATGCGCTCTTGTTGGCAAGAAGGGCAAGTGACCTTGGTACATCGGTTGCATGTACCTCTTGCACTGATTTCTGATGCCATGCGCTCTTGTTGACAAGAAGGGCAAGTGACCTTGGTACATCGGTTGCATGTACCTCTTGCACTAATTTCGGATGCCATGCGCTCTTGTTGGCAAGAAGTACAAGTGACTTTGGTGCATCGCTTGCATGTACCTCTTGCACTGATTTCTGATGCCATACGCTCTTGTTGGCAAGAACGGCAAGTGACCTTGGTACATCGGTTGCATGTTCCCCTTGCGCTGATTTCTGATTCCATGCGCTCTTTTTGGCAAGAACGGCAAGTGACCTTGGTACATCGGTTGCATGTACCTCTTGCACTGATTTCTGATGCCATGCGCTCTTGTTGACAAGAAGGGCAAGTGACCTTGGTACATCGGTTGCATGTACCTCTTGCACTAATTTCGGATGCCATGCGCTCTTGTTGGCAAGAAGTACAAGTGACTTTGGTGCATCGCTTGCATGTACCTCTTGCACTGATTTCTGATGCCATACGCTCTTGTTGGCAAGAACGGCAAGTGACCTTGGTACATCGGTTGCATGTTCCCCTTGCGCTGATTTCTGATTCCATGCGCTCTTTTTGGCAAGAACGGCAAGTGACCTTGGTACATCGGTTGCATGTACCTCTTGCACTAATTTCGGATGCCATGCGCTCTTGTTGGCAAGAAGTACAAGTGACTTTGGTGCATCGCTTGCATGTACCTCTTGCACTGATTTCTGATGCCATACGCTCTTGTTGGCAAGAACGGCAAGTGACCTTGGTACATCGGTTGCATGTTCCCCTTGCGCTGATTTCTGATTCCATGCGCTCTTTTTGGCAAGAACGGCAAGTGACCTTGGTACATCGGTTGCATGTTCCCCTTGCACTTATTTCTGATGCCATGCGCTCTTGCTGGCAAGAAGGGCAAGTGACCTTCGTACAACGGTTGCACGTACCCCTTGCACTGATTTCTGATGCCATGCGCTCCTGTTGGCAAGAAGGGCAATTGATTTTGGTACATCGGTTGCATGTCCCTCTTGTATTAATTTCGGATGCCATGCGCTCTTGCTGGCAAGAAGCACAAGTGACTGTGGTGCATCGGTTGCATGTACCCCTTGCACTGATGTCCGATGCCATGCGTTGTTGTTGGCAAGAAGGGCAAATGACCCTATTTGCCACTTGTTTGCAACATTGTTTGCAACGGCGCTTTTCAAAAGGCATTTGCCAGTTGGAAGGAGAAAAGCATGGCATTGGCTTGGGGAGTCCACATTTGTTGCAAAACTTCATTGTTGTGACATCATGTGCACAATCATCACAAGCGAAAGGTGGGGGATTAGGTAGATCTGATGCTCCAATATGATGGTAATCTTGGCAACCACACTGCATACAAGTTGCAGCAACCTGCATTGAAATAAGATGCCTTGTGGTGATGTAGGTCAGAGTTTTTTCACAGAGTCTCTTTAGAAGGAATGTAGGACCAAGCGGGTCACCACGTTGGAAGATTTCCTTTGGAAAAAGACGATAGATGAGCAAATCTGAAGAGGACAGAACCCGACTAAGTGCAACATAGCACAAAATAGGGTCATCTGCTATCAAGTCTATTATGGCAGCATTTAAGGTTTGACCTTGCGAACTATGGCAGGTAATGCCAAATGCAGGACCGATAGGAAACTGGCGGCGGCTAACACTTAAAACGGGGTTCTTCTTGTTCTTATCGAGGTACCATATCTTTGAAGTCGGAACAATCGGGTAAAGGCCGGGTCTCGTCAAGCCTGGGACTATCCAATTGGCATCCGGTACTTGAATGAAAAGCACGGCGGGTACATAACGTAGAATACGTACACCGGCTTTCTCCGGCACAGAGTTCTCGCGTGGGTCTAGAATCCAACTATCAAGAAAGGCCTCCGTCCCACGTAACAAATTCTTTTGGATAGAGCGGTCAACATGTTCGGTTAATGCAATTGGCAATCCTTGTACTAGCGGTAACATGCCATATAAGTTTGCAGTCCAACGATCATGGTATTGCAACCAACGTATACGGGTGTCCGCATCCGTTTTGGTGATGCTGTCTGTGGTTGGTCGATCAAATGCGGGACACCAAGTCAGATGCTTTTTATTTGAAGAAGCGTAAAGAATGGCGCGTTGCTTGTTGATTGCGTATTTTAGGTCATTTGTAGCCACAATCATTTTTGCACCAGAAAAATGGTCGGTCGTCAAGCGGGGATCATCAGGCCCACAAAGAACGAATTGCATGAGCCAGTCGTATGTCTCATTACGTAGTTTACCATGACGGCACTCTTCCAAGGCAGCTTGGAAGCGAGGGTCTCCTTGAAACCGCATGTTTTGGATTAACTCGGTCATTCCTTGAATGCCTTGGGATGCGTTGCCCCATAAGAGGTTGAGTCCATGGGATGTTAGGGCATCAGGGTTCTTCTTCGTGGGCTCAACAATCATGGATGGTGGCAGTGACATGAGAGAGAAGTCCTCCCCAGGTGGTGGTATTTGCCAAAAATCACCACAAAGAATGATGTTGAATCCCCCAAAAGGACGTATTGTCCCATCCGGATCACATTTGTATGTTCCCGCCGGTTCACACAATGGAGATCCAAGCCGGTTCACACAATGGAGAACCAAGCCGGTTCACACAACGGAGATCCAGGGCGGTTCCCACAATGGAGATCCAAGCTGGTTCACACAATGGAGATCCAAGCTGGTTCACACAACGGATATCCGAGTCGTTTGACAAAATGGAGATCCAAGCCGGTTCACACAACGGAGATCCAAGCCGGTTCACACAACGGAGATCCAAGCCGGTTCACACAACGGAGATCCAAGCCGGTTCACACAATGGAGAACCAAGCAGGTTCACACAACGGAGATCCAAGGCGGTTCACACAATGGAGATCCAAGCCGGTTCACACAATGGAGATCCAAGGCGGTTCACACAACGGAGATCCAAGCCGGTTCACACAATGGAGATCCAAGCCGGTTCACACAATGGAGATCCAAGGCGGTTCACACAACGGAGATCCAAGCCGGTTCACACAATGGAGATCCAAGCCGGTTCACACAACGGAGATCCAAGCCGGTTCACACAATGGAGATCCAAGCCGGTTCACACAATGGAGATCCAAGCTGGTTCACACAATGGAGATCCAAGCTGGTTCACACAACGGATATCCGAGTCGTTTCACAAAATGGAGATCCAAGCCGGTTCACACAACGGATATCCGAGTCGTTTCACAAAATGGAGATCCAAGCCGGTTCACACAACGGAGATCCAAGCCGGTTCACACGACGGATATCCAAGCTGTTTCACACAATGGAGATCCAAGCCGGTTCCCACAACGGAGATCCAAGCCGGTTCACACAATGGAGATCCAAGCCGGTTCACACAATGGAGATCCAAGCCGGTTCACACAACGGAGATCCAAGCCGGTTCACACAACGGAGATCCAAGCCGGTTCACACAATGGAGATCCAAGCCGGTTCACACAATGGAGTTCCAAGCCGGTTCCCACAATGGAGATCCAAGCTGGTTCACACAATGGAGATCCAAGGTGGTTCACACAACGGATATCCGAGTCGTTTCATAAAATGGAGATCCAAGCCGGTTCACACAATGGAGATCCAAGCCGGTTCACACAATGGAGTTCCAAGCCGGTTCCCACAATGGAGATCCAAGCTGGTTCACACAATGGAGATCCAAGGTGGTTCACACAACGGATATCCGAGTCGTTTCATAAAATGGAGATCCAAGCCGGTTCACACAATGGAGATCCAAGCCGGTTCACACGATGGAGATCCAAGCCGGTTCCCACAATGGAGATCCAAGCCGGTTCACACAATGGAGATCCAAGCTGGTTCACACAACGGAGATCCAAGCCGTTTCACAAAATGGAGATCCAAGCCGGTTCACACAATGGAGATCCAAGCCGGTTCACACAATGGAGATCCAAGCCGGTTCACACAATGGAGACCCAAGCCGGTTCACACAATGCAGATCCAAGCCGGTTCACACAACGGAGATCCAAGCCGGTTCACGCCACGGAGATCCAAGCCGGTTCACGCAACGGAGATCCAAGCCGGTTCACACAACGGAGATCCAAGCCGGTTCACACAATGGAGATCCAAGCCGGTTCACACAACGGATATCCGAGTCGTTTCACAAAATGGAGATCCAAGCCGGTTCACACAATGGAGATCCAAGCCGGTTCACAAAATGGAGATCCAAGCCGGTTCACACAATGGAGATCCAAGCTGGTTCACACAACGGAGATCCAAGCCGGTTCACACAATGGAGATCCAAGCCGGTTCACACAATAGAGATCCAACCTGGTTCACACAACGGATATCCGAGTCGTTTCACACAATGGAGATCCAAGCCGGTTCACACAATGGAGATCCAAGCCGGTTCACACCATGGAGATCCAAGCCGGTTCACACAATGGAGATCCAAGCCGGTTCACACATTGGAGATCCAAGCCGGTTCACACAATGGAGATCCAAGCCGGTTCCCACAACGAGATCCAAGCCGGTTCACACAACGGAGATCCAAGCTGGTTCACACAACAGGATCCAAGCCGGTTCACACAATGGGGATCCAAGCCGGTTCACACAACGGAGATCCAAGCTGGTTCACACAACGGAGATCCAAGCCGGTTCACACAATGGAGATCCAAGCCGGTTCACACAATAGAGATCCAACCTCGTTCACACAACGGATATCCGAGTCGTTTCACACAATGGAGATCCAAGCCGGTTCACACAATGGAGATCCAAGCCGGTTCCCACAACGAGATCCAAGCCGGTTCACACAACGGAGATCCAAGCTGGTTCACACAACAGGATCCAAGCCGGTTCACACAATGGAGATCCAAGCCGGTTCACACAACGGAGATCCAAGCCGGTTCACACAATGGAGATCCAAGCCGGTTCACACAATGGAGATCCAAGGCGGTTCACACAACGGAGATCCAAGCCGGTTCACACAATGGAGATCCAAGCCGGTTCACACAACGGAGATCCAAGCCGGTTCACACAATGGAGATCCAAGCCGGTTCACACAATGGAGATCCAAGCTGGTTCACACAATGGAGATCCAAGCTGGTTCACACAACGGATATCCGAGTCGTTTCACAAAATGGAGATCCAAGCCGGTTCACACAACGGATATCCGAGTCGTTTCACAAAATGGAGATCCAAGCCGGTTCACACAACGGAGATCCAAGCCGGTTCACACGACGGATATCCAAGCTGTTTCACACAATGGAGATCCAAGCCGGTTCCCACAACGGAGATCCAAGCCGGTTCACACAATGGAGATCCAAGCCGGTTCACACAATGGAGATCCAAGCCGGTTCACACAACGGAGATCCAAGCCGGTTCACACAACGGAGATCCAAGCCGGTTCACACAATGGAGATCCAAGCCGGTTCACACAATGGAGTTCCAAGCCGGTTCCCACAATGGAGATCCAAGCTGGTTCACACAATGGAGATCCAAGGTGGTTCACACAACGGATATCCGAGTCGTTTCATAAAATGGAGATCCAAGCCGGTTCACACAATGGAGATCCAAGCCGGTTCACACAATGGAGTTCCAAGCCGGTTCCCACAATGGAGATCCAAGCTGGTTCACACAATGGAGATCCAAGGTGGTTCACACAACGGATATCCGAGTCGTTTCATAAAATGGAGATCCAAGCCGGTTCACACAATGGAGATCCAAGCCGGTTCACACGATGGAGATCCAAGCCGGTTCCCACAATGGAGATCCAAGCCGGTTCACACAATGGAGATCCAAGCTGGTTCACACAACGGAGATCCAAGCCGTTTCACAAAATGGAGATCCAAGCCGGTTCACACAATGGAGATCCAAGCCGGTTCACACAATGGAGATCCAAGCCGGTTCACACAATGGAGACCCAAGCCGGTTCACACAATGCAGATCCAAGCCGGTTCACACAACGGAGATCCAAGCCGGTTCACGCCACGGAGATCCAAGCCGGTTCACGCAACGGAGATCCAAGCCGGTTCACACAACGGAGATCCAAGCCGGTTCACACAATGGAGATCCAAGCCGGTTCACACAACGGATATCCGAGTCGTTTCACAAAATGGAGATCCAAGCCGGTTCACACAATGGAGATCCAAGCCGGTTCACAAAATGGAGATCCAAGCCGGTTCACACAACGGAGATCCAAGCCGGTTCACACAACGGAGATCCAAGCCGGTTCACACAATGGAGATCCAAGCCGGTTCACACAATAGAGATCCAACCTGGTTCACACAACGGATATCCGAGTTGTTTCACACAATGGAGATCCAAGCCGGTTCACACAATGGAGATCCAAGCCGGTTCACACCATGGAGATCCAAGCCGGTTCACACAATGGAGATCCAAGCCGGTTCACACATTGGAGATCCAAGCCGGTTCACACAATGGAGATCCAAGCCGGTTCCCACAACGAGATCCAAGCCGGTTCACACAACGGAGATCCAAGCTGGTTCACACAACAGGATCCAAGCCGGTTCACACAATGGGGATCCAAGCCGGTTCACACAACGGAGATCCAAGCTGGTTCACACAACGGAGATCCAAGCCGGTTCACACAATGGAGATCCAAGCCGGTTCACACAATAGAGATCCAACCTCGTTCACACAACGGATATCCGAGTCGTTTCACACAATGGAGATCCAAGCCGGTTCACACAATGGAGATCCAAGCCGGTTCCCACAACGAGATCCAAGCCGGTTCACACAACGGAGATCCAAGCTGGTTCACACAACAGGATCCAAGCCGGTTCACACAATGGAGATCCAAGCCGGTTCACACAATGGAGATCCAAGCTGGTTCACACAACGGAGATCCAAGCCGGTTCACACAATGGAGATCCAAGCCGGTTCACACAATGGAGATCCAACCTGGTTCACACAACGGATATCCGAGTCGTTTCACACAATGGAGATCCAAGCCGGTTCACACAATGGAGATCCAAGCCGGTTCACACCATGGAGATCCAAGCCGGTTCACACAATGGAGATCCAAGCCGGTTCACACATTGGAGATCCAAGCCGGTTCACACAATGGAGATCCAAGCCGGTTCCCACAACGAGATCCAAGCCGGTTCACACAACGGAGATCCAAGCTGGTTCACACAACAGGATCCAAGCCGGTTCACACAATGGGGATCCAAGCCGGTTCACACAAGGGAGATTTGCTTACCTGGTGTTACTCCACAGCTCATCTTGGTGCATTTGATACACCCTAATGCTCCAGCCTTGTAACCTAGAGTGGCGTGTTCCCGCCAAGGCAAGACTTTTTTTGGTGTTTTTGGCATTTTTTCCCGGACAAGCGTTTCTCTTGTGTTTGGCTTTTTGGCCTTGGCGGAGCTTGCCGGTTAATTTTTTTCGTTTTTGGCCCATATGGGTATGTTTTTTTGTTTTTTTTTCTTTTTTGCCCCGGCTGGGGTTCTTTTTTCATCAAGTTGACTTTCCGCAGTTAAGAAGTGAATGATGTGTGTTGGAACCAATGACTTCAAATGTCCTAAGTGTATACTAAGTGCTGCAGGCTAAACATAGTTCCATACCCACAACAACCTAGTGACATTCCGAACAATCCCGGAGAAAGAAATAGTCTTGCGTATTGGAACCAATGACATGGGATGTCCCAAGTGTATACCAAGTGTCGCAGGCTAAACATGGTTCCATACCCAAAACAACTTAGTGACATGTGGAACATCATTTGAGAGTATATACCACTTCATTATACTCCACGGAAGAGGCAATTGAAACTTTGTAGCAGTGGGGAAATTTTAACGAAATGTTTTGGGAGGCGTCAGTTGAAATCATGTACATACCAAGCGTTGTAGGCTAGACATTGTCCCATACCCACATAGCATCCAGTATGCACAAAGTTTTTTGGTAGCACGTGATTGCACATTTTGTCACAGGCAAATCGCATTGAAGTGTTGACATATCGCCAACTAAGATGTGCAGTGGATGTTCCATGCTTTAGGACATGCCGTGATGAGCACATTTTGGCACCATACCAATTTGTCGGAGCTACAAACGTACACTTGTGCCCTAATGTTTGTCCCTCGGTTTGGAGTCCCTTTTGGGCCGTTTTGGATCGGGGTTTGTAATGTGGCCTTCAGGCTGCTTTCTTGTACTTGGGAAAATATGAGGTTCACTTGCAGTTGCACCTTCTTGTTCAACATTCACATCCTTAGAGGTTTGGTCCTTTTGAAGGCTCTCACCGTCATTCTCATCGGATCCCTCTTCACCGGACAAAATTGGAACGGACAGCAAATTGTCCTTGGTCGTCTTTTTGCAGGCCCCTTTGGGGCTCTTTGGATCGGGGTCTGCAATTTGGCCCTGCTGCTGCTTTTTTGCCTTTGGCGAAAGCTGAGGTTCACTTGCAATTGCAACTTGTGGTTCAACGTCCACGTCCTTAAAGGTTTGGCCCTTTTCAAGGGTTTCACTGTCAATCCTATCAGATTCTTCATCCCCAGACAAAAGCGGAGTGGACAGCAAATCGACTTTTTGAGAGGAGGACGTTTCTTGGGCAACCAAGCTATCAAAAGAAGGACCCAAAGACTTTGGGTTGAGATTGGCGAGGTTCATCTTGGTGCTTTTGGTTGGAGTGGGTGTTGTATTTTGTGGGGACGATGCCGGCAAAGCAAGCTCAAGGCACTGATCTAACTTCTCTTGGATCCATGTTTGCATGGCAGGTTGGGTGAGGTTTTCACTCATCTCAAGCAGTGCCATTGTACGTGTTTGGGGAGGAAATTGAGCAATGTGCGTCTCAATAGAGGCCATTAGCATGTTTGTAATGCTTCCAGAAATTCCAAAGTCGTCGTCACTGGTGGGATTGTCTATCTGAATATCTGTTAGCAAATCCATCACCTTCTTTGCATCACCCAACAATGAACGCATGTGCGTGTTCCACATGCCCTCCAATCGCTGATGTACAAGTTTCCTTGTTTTTGGGGTCGACGCAGATTTGAAAAACCGAATGGCCGTTTCAAATTGGCTCATGACTGCAGGTTGCGTTGTTGATTCGAGACGCACCGGAGTACATGGTGACATCGTTGCATCCATGACTTCATCTTGTACATCTTTGAAGTGCGTCAAATAGAATTTGTTTGCTTCCTTGCCACTTTTGTTTGGATTTTTCCCAACATAAAAGTCGAAGAAAACTTGCTTGTCCATGAAGCTTTGCAACATTGCCTCCACTTGGTGCGGTGTGGTTCGGTAAAACAAACGAAACTTTCCGGCTTGCATGCCAAATAGCTTTTCACCTAATGCGTTAGTTCCCACACCTGCAACTTGCGTACGACACATATCCGTTGCATGCAACGTATTTTGTGGCTTGAAAATTGCGATTGCCTTCACCTTTTGTCCGCATTGGCAAGTGTAATCACGTTCAGTTACATCCGATTCTCTTTCGCAAACTGGACAACCATCAACGACAAGTCCACGCCATTCGATACCTTTTATCATGCCTGCCAACCTCCACAAACCATCAAAGGGCCATGTTTCGGTGTCGTTGAACTTTGCCCAATCAATATGTGTCGCCATTTTCTCGGGCAATGGGAGCGTGGCCAATGTACAAGTTGGGACCCAATTTGCTACTTTTGTGTAAGAATGGTCAGGAATGCTATTACGGTCTGCAATTCCACGTGTATGTGCCATGAGCTTGCCTTCTGTCCAACTGCAGGCAACGAAACCAACCACTTCATCTTGCTTGTAAGACTTTTCAGCATGGTCACCCCAAATGGTAACAGGCAAGCGAAATGTAGCCTCAGGGTGTGCCAAGGTGATTTCCCTGCCCTTTTTACGTTCATCGGACATGATATCTTTGACTTCTCCAACACTAGCAATTTTGCCCAAAATATTTCCAACTTTGTCCTTGATGAATGTATCGAAAGTCTCAAAGATGAGATGATTTTGTGGGAAGCCTGCCCCATCAATGGCAATCCAATTGGAGGTTCCTCTCGTTGACAAGAACCACTTTTTGTGCGAGTAGAACCTTTCCTTTCCAATAGGAATGGGATTAACCTCCAAACCACTCCACCGATATACATCTCCTACCAACAATGTCTGTCGTTTTTGGAAGGCAATCTCGGTATTGTTGCACCAAATTGTTACATTTACCCGGTCTTGCTGGCCATCCATTATGACAACGTCAACAATTGCTCGTTCCCCGTATTTTGTGGTGATCAACTTATTTTTCTCCGCGACATCCACCAAGCGGCCATCAATGGACACGGTCTTTACCATGGCGGTGATTTCCGAAATGAACATTTTGTGCGGTGTACCTAAGAGGAAACAGAATTAGTTGGTAAAAACAACAAGATTGCTATACTACTTACTTACCAAGATAATGATAATATGGCTTTGTCGTGCTATGTATGACATTGTGGTGCTACCTATCATTGCAAATCAAAACGTTGTTTGGAAACTTGATTTGTTGATAGACCTTTGCTGATTTCGAAAATCCTCAAACTACTTCATTTTTGTTTAGTCATCCCTTGATCACTAGAAGCATAGCTTTGCTAATTTCGAGAAACGTAATCGTATCCAAGTACATTTTTTTGTTTAGTCATCCCTTGATAGCTAGAAGCATAGTTTTGACTTTATAAAAAACTAACCGAAGACCCATTCTACTCATCATGCAGTCATGCTACAAAGCACCCATGCAACGGGAAAAACAAATGGTGGCAATAGCAATTTGATTGTTCAATGCATTGTTTGATGGCAAAAAAGTAACATTCGACACACCATGATTTATTGTACAACACATGTAGTGAACACGCAGTCATGCTACAAAGCACCAGTGCAGAAACAAACATGTTTGTGGTAATAGCTATTTGATTGTGCATTGCATTGTTTCATGGCAACCAATGAACATATGACACACCATGATGTATTCAAGTGATCAACCACAACCACACACTTCTGCTCAAAGAGTGGAGATTGCAAATGACGATCCAAGCCAATTCACACAGTCGAGGGCGGTTGATGAGCGGAAGAGATTTGTACTGTGTACTGGCAATCCAATGTGTTCGATCAAATAAAGAATCTAGCTGGACTGATTGGAATGCGAAGTTGTTTGCAGTACAAGAATCCATACGTTGTTGGACAACAGAGATCCAAGCGTGTTTACACAATCCAGATACAAGCCGGTTCCCACAAAGGAGATCCAAAGCACATTAAACAATGGAGATCCAAGGCGGTTCCCACAACGAGATCCAAGCCGGTTCCCACAATCAGAGATCCAAGCCGGTTCCCACAACGGAGATCCAAACCGGTTCTCAAAGCACATTACACAATGGAGATCCAAGGCGGTTCACACAACGGTGATCCAAGCCGGTTCCCACTATGCGCAATTGCCCCCGGTGGGTGACCTAAGACCCCACCCACCCCTGTGTTAAGAGAGGTGCCCGGCCATTGCCTGGAGGGTCCGCATAGTATAGTGGTAATGGAGATCCAAGCGTGTTTACACAATTAAATCCAAGCCGGTTCCCACAACCGAGATCAAAGTCCGTTTCCCAAAGATCCAACCCGGTTCCCACAATGGAAATCCAAACCGGTTGTCAAAGCACATTACACAATGGAGATCCAAGGCGGTTCACACAACGGAGATCCAAGCCGGTTCCCACTATGCGTAATTGCCCCCGGTGGGTGACCTAAGACCCCACCCACCCCTATGTGAAGAGAGGTGCCCGGCCATTGCCTGGAGGGTCCGCACAGTATACAAGAGGACAACAAAGAGGGGAGTAGTGGTAATGGAGATCCAAGCGTGTTTACACAATTAAATCCAAGCCGGTTCCCACAACCGAGATCAAAGTCCGTTTCCCAAAGATCCAACCCGGTTCCCACAATGGAAATCCAAACCGGTTGTCAAAGCACATTACACAATGGAGATCCAAGGCGGTTCACACAACGGAGATCCAAGCCGGTTCCCACAATGCGTAATTGCCCCCGGTGGGTGACCTAAGACCCCACCCACCGCTACGTGAAGAGAGGTGCCCGGCCATTGCCTGGAGGGTCAGCAGAGTATACAAGCGGACAACAAAGAGGAGAGTAGTGGCAACGAAGATCCAAGCGTGTTTACACAATCATATCCAAGCAAGTTCCATCCATCCCATGCAAGCAAAGTAGCGGCTTGCACATTGCATGCAAATCAAAACTTTCGCTACAAATTTCATTTGTTGATAGCCCTTTGCGAAGTTCAAAAATACTAATCTTATGATCAGAGGCTTGCAAATTGGATAACATGTTTCCATGTGATGCTACATACCATTGCAAATAAAAACTTTCTCTGCAAATTTGATTTGTTGATAGCCCGTTGCGATCTTCAAAAATTGTAATCTCATCGAAGTACCTGATCACCAGCATAGCTTGGACCCATTGTACTGAACAACAAAAAGCACAAAGCACCAATGCAATGCAAGCAATTATTGATAATGGCAATTTGATTGGTTGCTCAATGTAATGTTTGATGGCACACAAGTAACATTGGGCAGTCATTCCACAAATCACCAATGCAGGAACAAAACCAATTCTTGGCAACAACAATTTGATTGTGCAATGCATTGTTTGATGGCAATCATGTAACATTGGACACACCATGATGTATTGAACAATACATATACATACCAAAGCGAGCAAATCCTGTGCATCAACCAAACCCACACAATGACAATACAATGTATTGTTTAAGGGATTATCCCATTTACCTACATACAATTGGCAATTGCCGCCAGTATGTCCGGGACGGAAGATGTCTCGTGCCCACCCAAATGATGGGCTACGTGTGCACTGTCGAAGCGCATGGTGATGTTCCCACGGTGTGCTGTCCTTTGCTGCACGTCGTGCTGAACAGCGCGGTTGAAGAGCAGCATCTCATTATCGACCAGCGGTACGATCACTTCTTGGCCGTCGTGCCGCATGCGGCTTTGGCCCACACCTCCAACGGTCACGGAACAAATTAGGTCTCCCATTGCTTCCTGATCCTTGTGATCTGCAATATAGAATGGCATAGTGAGTAAATCGTATTAAATGCAATGCAAGTGTAAACATATTTGTTGTGCAAGCGAGGGTACATGGAAAATGAGGTAGTGTACATGCAACAATACCAGGAAGAGGGTGGAAATCATAGTACTCTTGGTCCATCAAATTCCTTGGTGTTGCTTTGATCGCAACGTTTGCCACCGTAAACAGGTGCTGGATCATTACCTAGAGAAACATACGCCATTTCATGAAGTATCAACAATTCAACTTCAACCACCAACAATTCAATAACCACGACAATGATACAAATCCAACTACAAACAACACACAACACTGCACCATTCATCAAACATTATGTTACAGCATCACAAAGAGCAACTACCATGCCAGAGCAAAAAACCAATTCTATTCACATACCATGCTACAATCCTTCGGCTTGGCACAGGGTCATGAACTGCCAGTTGAAATCCGGCCCGTGCTTGCTGGTTCACACGGTTCGCATACTTGCGATGTTTGTTATGGGACATTTTAGGCATGGTAGAGACTGAAGAAAAAGACTGAAGAAAAAGCAAAACAAGCCCAAGCCATCAATTTGATACAACAGCTACTTAGAGTCTCTTTAACGGTAATATCTACATCACATGTGCAGCTACTTGGAGTCTCTTTAACGGTAATCTACATCACATCACCAAAAAAATTACCGCACGCACCACAAAACTTCAAGACCAATCTACGTCACACAATGACGTTCCAGACTTAGAGAAAACATGAAGATCCCAGCTAGCTCACCCAATGGAAATTGCAAATCAAGATCCGAGCCAATTCACACAATGAAGGGCCAGTTCATACAAATGAGATATATGCAATGGCAACCCAATATGCATTCAACCCAAGAGACAATGAAGCCAAGCCGAATGGGAATGCAACACAATATTAGACAATGCAAATGTTTACACAAGCGAGATCCGGTTCCCACAATGCGTACATGTTGTCGGATCCCAATGCCACAAAGGTGTACATGGCAAAAAACCCTATGTACCATATGTACCATTTACCATATGTACCAATCCATTGGTTGTCTGCCTTGTGTGTTGCGCAACAACATCGACCAATATAGGGTTGTAAAACCAACAAACAAACAAACAAAAAGAACACCCCACATTGCACATTGTGTACCGCAATTCCACTCCCGGGTTTCCACAACGGGCCACCAAACGTTGGTGGCCACGCGGTTCCACGCTGCGCCCACACTCATTGCTGAGTGGGGCACCACTAGCGTAGCAAGGCTAGCGGCTCCGCTTGAGGAGTAGATGGATCGGACACAATGCTCAATGTGGGTGGCAGCTCCCCGCGCCAGGGGCCCCTTGTCCGCGGGCTGACGTTTGCAGTTAACATTTGCCGGGGTGACGATTGCATTGAACAAGTGTCACCCGCCAGTGAGGAGAAATCCATGGCTCCCAATGCTTAGCACGGGGACAAAATCAGAAATGGCCAACATGTGGGTATATTGGCTATCTGATCCTGGCCCCAAGGTTGACACCCCGTAACGTAACCCATGCCTTCTCGAGGTCGCCATTGAGGGCCTGCCTTGTGTGTTGCGCAACAACACCGACCAATATAGGGTTGTAAAACCAACAAACAAACAAACAAAAAGAACACCCCACATTGCACATTGTGTACCGCAATTCTATTGCCTTCGGCAAGTCCACCTCGCAGAGATTCTACCCCAAGCCACATACACCCTAAATAGGGTAAAAACTACATAAATGTGGCCTAAAAAATGCTTTACATACCTTGGATGGTCATCTTAAACGGTGACAATATCAAAAAAACAAGTTTCAAAAAATTCGATTTTTGAGCTGCCCAAGGTGAAAAACTACATAAGCAGGTTGTGTACCAATCCCTTGGGAGACCCCCCCCCCCCCCCCCGTGCGGCCAATACCCAAATAGGGTGAAAAACATGTAAATACGGCCTAAAACATGCTTTACATACCTTGGATGGTCATTTTAAGTGGTCACAATATCAAAAAAACACGTTTCGAAAACTTCGATTTTTGAGCTGCCCAGGGTGGAAAACTGCATAAGCAGGTCGTGTACCAATCCCTTGGGAGACCCCCCCCCCCCCCCGACTTAATACCCAAATAGGGTGAAAAACACGTAAATACGGCCTAAAACATGCTTTACATACCTTGGATGGTCATTTTAGGTGGTCACAATATCAAAAAAACAGGTTTCGAAAACTTCGATTTTTGAGCTGCCCAAGGTGAAAAACTGCATAAGCAGGTTGTGTACCAATCCCTTGGGAGCCCCCCCCCCCCCCACCCCCCGTGCGGCCAATACCCAAATAGGGTGAAAAACATGTAAATACGGCCTAAAACGTGCTTTACATACCTTGGATGGTCATCTTAAGTGGTGACAATATCAAAAAAACAAGTTTCGAAAACTTCGATTTTTGAGCTGCCCAGGTTGAAAAACTGCATAAGCAGGTTGTGTACTGGCCCATTCACTAGGCCATTATTGGTGGAAACAGTCATTTCGCGTCTTTGGCACGGGTTGTGGACGGCCCCAGGCAAGGCTAGAGACTGCAAAAAAACGTCCTTCCGTAACCTAGTAGGCATATACTGTCACAACATCCCCACTTGCACCCCTCAGAGTAGGTACCACGGGGTCACCGAGGTCGACGAACATAGCAAAAATGGCTGAAAAGTGCATAAACTGCATAAGCGCTCGTCCCACTCCGCCCCATACAAACCCCATAGAGTCGGGACCCGGAAACACTTTTTCGGCTCAAAATCGAAAAAACCCAAAAGATTCATGATTTTCGACCCAAAAAAAGGGGGGGTCATTTTTTGACCCCCCCCCCACCCCCCCCCCATCCCCCCCCCCCCCCCCCCCCCCCCCTCCCTCAAAACCTGAAAAAAGTGGGTTTCAAGTGGGGGGGGTCTGGGGGGGTCCGGACCAAAAACTCATTGGGGGATGCGATTATTGGACAAAATAATGATTTTACAAGGGGTTAAACTAACAATTCAACCCCTTGGGGTAGGGTACGCGAATAGCCCCCAAATGGCCAAAATGGGGGGGTAGGTGGCGTTTTCCCCTATATACGCCTGCCTGGCTTTGATCTAACAACCTCTGCGAGGTGATTTGATCATTTTGGATGGTCAAAGTATCACAAAAATCAGTTTCAGAAATTCTATTGCCTTCGGCAAGTCCACCTCGCAGAGAATCTACCGCGAGCAACACACGCCCAAAATAGGGTGGAAACTACATAAATACCGGCTAAAACATGCTTTACATACCTTGGATGATCATTTTAGGTGATCACGGTATCAAAAAAAACAAGTTTCGAAAACTTCCATTTTTGAGGTGCCCAGGGTGACAAACTGCATCAGCAGGTTGTGTACCAATCCCTTGGGAGACCCCCCCCCCCCCTTGGACCTAATACCCAAATCGGGTGAAAAACACGAAATACGGCCTAAAACATGCTTTACATAGCTTGGATGGTCATTTTAGGTGATCACAATATCACAAAAACAAGTTTCAAAAACTTCCATTTTTGAGCTGCCTGGGGTGAAAAACTGCATAAGCAGGTTGTGCACCCGTCCCTTGGGAGACCCCCCCCCCCCCCGACCTGATACCCAAATAGGGTGAAAAACACGTAAATACGGCCTAAAACATGCTTTCCATAGCTTGGATGGTCATTTTGGGTGGTCACAATATCAAAAAAATATGTTTCGAAAACTTCCATTTTTGAGCTGTCCGGGGTGAAAAACTGCATAAGCAGGTTGTGTACCCGTCCCTTGGGAGACCCCCCCCCCCCCGACCTAACACCCAAAAAGGGTGAAAAAAAACGTAAATACGGCTAAAACATGCTTTCCATAGCTTGGATGGTCATTTTAGGTGGTCACAATATCAAAAAAAACAAATTCTATTGCCTTCGGCAAGTCCACCTCGCAGAGAATCTACCACGAGCAACACACACCCAAAATAGGGTGGAAACTACATAAATACCGGCTAAAACATGCTTTACATACCTTGGATGATCATTTTAGGTGATCACGGTATCAAAAAAACAAGTTTCGAAAACTTCGATTTTTGAGCTGCCCAAGGTGACAAACTGCATAAGCAGGTTGTGTACCAATCCCTTGGGAGCCCCCCCCCCCTTGGATCTAATACCCAAATCGGGTGAAAACACGTAAATACGGCCTAAAACATGCTTTACATAGCTTGGATGGTCATTTTAGGTGATCACAATATCACAAAAACAAGTTTCAAAAACTTCCATTTTTGAGCTGTCCGGGGTGAAAAACTGCATAAGCAGGTTGTGCACCCGTCCCTTGGGAGACCCCCCCCCCCCCCCCGACCTGATACCCAAATAGGGTGAAAAACACGTAAATACGGCCTAAAACATGCTTTCCATACCTTGGATGGTCATTTTGGGTGGTCACAATATCAAAAAAAACAAGTTCAAAAACTTCCATTTTTGAGCTGTCCGGGTTGAAAAAACTGCATAAGCAGGTT